>PVHT020000180.1:8090926-8113532 GCA_004024745.2 Catagonus wagneri
GGATCGAACCCACAACCTCATGGTTCCTAGTCGGATTCGTTAACCACTGAGCCATGACGGGAACTCCACATTTCCTTTCTTATATTATCTTCCATCCTTGTCTGTCTTGAGAGACTGGATACAGTTCCCTGTGCTATATATATATAGCAGGACCTCATTGCTTGTCCATTCTAAATGTAATAGTTCGCATTAGATTTGATTTCTAATTGAGATGGCCTTACTAATTTTTAAATAAGTTTAACTTTTGTTTCTATTAAAAACCTTGTGATTTGGTTGTTAGTCCCATGAAAGTTTAGGTTTTTCTTGCTTTCTATATTAAATACTTCGTTTTTATAATATTTTTACCTTCTGTCAATAATTGGTAACTTTGCATTGAATTATCCAGTCAGTCTGTTTTTCTGTCTACTGCTTATGCTGTTTTCTATTTCAGAAGAGAACTAAAGAAACTCTTCAGTCTAGGAATTTACAATGATAAATACATGAGTCTTAGGTGATTTGCATTATTTTTCTGGCTTCCTCCTTCACTAGCTCTGTATCACTGGAAAAGTTTCTTACCCACCATGAATCATACCTACTTCATCAGCAAATATCAGGTTAAAAATATCTTCCACCAAGCAGCACAGTATATGTTGAAGAAATCTCTGTTTGTTATGGGGAAGCAGACTGATAGTGTATGTTAACACACTTTGTTCAGAATATTTTATTTCACTCAAATGTTTATCAAGCACTTATTTTCCTGTCCTATTTGGAGAAATTCTTCCTTTTAACCTATTTTTTTTTCCACCACTTGTAGGAAATATTATTCTCAATCTACAGTTTTAAGAACTTGGCTAGTGTACAGGTTGGGCCATTCAATTTATGGGCAACTCAATAATTTGATGAACTCCATACACAATAAGTTCTGCTATTCCGTCATTGTTCTGGGACTGAAAGCTTAGTAGTACTGTGAATCATGAAGAGCCACTATACGTAGAATACTTATTATGTGCAAGAAACTGTCAGAGCATATATAATTCTCATAACTGAAACATACCTTTCCCCCTTCAGTAATTCTCCATTATATTAGAATAAAATCTAAATTCCTGTCTCTCTCTGGTCACTTAGCCCATGTGTGATTTGGTCCCTGCTTGACTCTCCAAAGTCTATCTCGTGCTTCTTGTTCCCAAAGCCATTGGCCTCTTATGGGTGAAGTTCTCCCTAATTCAAGTCCTTCCTCACCTTTTTGTCTATTTGCTAGACTCCCTCCATCTTTTCACATGCTTGAATATGTTCCTCTAAGTTACTTTTTCAGGGATACTGTCTTTCTCCCTACATATCCCCATTTTACCCTTTAATGTGTGTTATTGTCTTTCACAGAACCTTTTGTTTGCTTCACAAAAAGTTACTGCAGTTGGTAAATGGGCTTCTGGTTGTTTCTATCTCACCACTTGCCTTCCCCACAAATTCCTCAAGGCAGATAGATGCCCTATTTATTTATTGACCTATGGCTGCCTTCTACTGGGGCGTTTGGCCCTTAATTACTGCTCAGTATATATTTGTAGATGGGAAGAACTGACCCTACCCTGGTGTACTTACTGTCCCCATTTCACAGATGAGGAAGCTTGAAAGTATTAAACAGCCAGTGTTGGACACCTGGTACTTAGCCAACCTCTGAACTCAGGGCCCCCAACCCCAAACCATCCTGTCACTCTTTCATACCGCAAATGTACTGACGGGTTCTCCAAAAGACATTCCTATGGAGAAATATTGAAACACTGAGCTCTGAATTACATGCAGCAAACAGGCAAAGTGAGAGAGTGAACTGCGAAAAAGTCAAATCCAAATTCTAGTGGTAGAGCTTGACCCTCTGACAGTTCCCAGAGTGCCAGACCCACACCAGAGACTTGAGCCCCTAAGAAGGACAGAGGAGCTTGCCTCTTCCCTCAGGGGAAGAAGTTGCTGATGATCATTAACACTTGAAAGCTGAGGCTGGTCCTGAAGTTGATAGCTTCACGGCAGGGATCCTTTAATATAAAGCACTGGCTTCATTAGTGATGCAGGGAATAAGCTTCACAGCTTTTTCTCAGGGTTGAAAAGGGAAAATATTCTTTGGAAATCTACCTTTTTTGTACGGGGCATCCTTCAGGAGTCCCGTGGACATCTGCCAGTCTAATCACACTGCGTGGACCCTGCTTGCGTGAAGAAATGCTTCCCCAAATTGGGGTTCCTCACCCCCACCCCGAGCACTTATGTAGGAATCTGGGAAAATATTCATGCAATACACAGATTCTAAGTCCATACAACAGATCTCATAAAGCTGATTCCCTGGGAAGGCCTGGTCACTTGCATTTCAGCACACGTTCTCACGGTTATCCTTCCGCTTTGAACTCCTGGAGGCTGGTCCACATTCCAGACTTCTCTAGACAGCGTGGCTCATTCAAAAGCCGGTTTTTACATCTGCACAAAGTAGGTATAAACTGTCTTATAGTTTCCAAGAAAATGTAAATGATTTGCACTCACAACATACATTAAAATGGTAAAGGAATCATTCCTTCTGCCATCCCCCCATTCACATTAGAGATTCTGCTCTATCTTCCAGACAGATTTTCCACCCTGACCACAGCACATATTTAGCTTTAAATTTTGGATAAAGGCACGTATGAATATTTAAAAGCCTTTCTCCCTCTTCTCATCAAAGAATTAGTGTAATAGGTCACTGTGTCCCTGTCTGAACTTTTTATTCTTTAACTTTCCAAAAACATTAAGTTGGCAGTCTAACTGTTCATTCCTTCATGCCTGCAATCATACTGTCAACGTGCATTAATAATGATTTTCTTACTAACCTTGACTGAGACCCACCCCTCACCTGCCTGGCCATAATAAAAGACAGACTCATACGAGAAAAACAAACAGAAGTTTAATAACATGTATACCTTTTGTATACATGGCAGATACCCAGGAAAACTGAGTAACTCCTAGATATGGCCCAAACCAGCACCTTAAGGCTCCAGCCAAAGACAGGATGTGGAATGTGGGGGTACGAGGACATATTTTCAAACAAAGCACAATAAACAAAGGTAAAGTTTTTATGCAGAATTAAATCTATGCCTTCCCCATTGAGAGTTCCTAAAGATTTAAACATTCTCTTCTTCCTGTTACAGAGAGGAGGTACTCTTAAAAATAAAGATTTCCCTTATAAATATAAATTGCTCTTATAAAAGGGTAACTTCTGCTTTATTTTCAGAGCTTCTCCCATGTCTGCCATTTTAAAAAATAAACAGTTCAAAATAATCTTATGCCAAAGAGACATATTTGGGGTGGCCTTGCACATTCATAAATCCCTACGAATAAATATTATCCAGGTAAGAAACTCTCATAAACAAACAAACACGACCCCAAAAAAACATAACTGCAACAGTCAGTTAAGTGATATGACAGATATATATATATATATATATATATATATGTATATATATATATATATATATATATATATGACAATGGCAGCAAACAAAAAGCCCAAAGAAACTTATTTCTCCATGAAATTGTAAACAAATTGTAAACACAATGATGGTGAAAACATCTTACCCATTTTTGAATATTTAGAACTTAGTAGGCCAGCATATATGAGGTTTTCAATATGCTCAATAAATAGTGGTTCCTTGAAAGAGTAGGAGGAAATAGAAGGAAGGGTAATTACTGATTCAGTGCGATAGAGCTAAGGTCAAACAAATTCATACCAAGAGAACACTGCATACAAAAACCAATAAATATTTCAGAGTGGTTATATTAGGACTTCAAAATTACATCTGGGGAGTTCTTGTTGTGGCTCAGCAGGTTAAGAACCTTGCATAATGTCCCTGAGGATGCAGGTTCCATCCCTGGCCTCACTCAGTGGGTTAAGGATCCAGCATTTTGCTGCAAGCTGCTGCATGGTTTGCAGATGCAGCTCAGGTTGGGGGTTGCTGTGGCTGTGGCGTAGGCCAGTAGCTGCAGCCCTGATTTGACCCCAGCGTGGGAACTTCCATATGAGGCAGTAAAAAGAAAAAAAAAAATTACATCTGGGCATGGTTGCAAAGCAGGGCACGTGACTTTCCTATCCATTTGTGTTCCATTGTCCCCATCATCCTTGGATTTCTATTACTGCTGCTCTACTCTATCTGGATTAGGACTTAGAAGATCAAACTCAGTAGTCTGTGATCAGGAGCCTCTTCTATGCTGGGTCATTGGCACAATGATCTTCTCTAGACAGAAGCGGGCAGTTGTATTCATTACTCACATCCACAAAGATTTATCGGGAGTTTTAAAACTGGTCATGGATTTATTAGAGACAACTCCTAATAGTGGGAATTCCACTGCCCTTGTGACTGATCCTCACTGTGATTTGGATTCTGGCTATACCGCCTGCATGTTCTATTTTCCTAAACAAGACACCAAATATACTAGATTATATAATAGATTATATTTTTGTGTATCACAGTATCCCCCATGCTTCTGGTGTCCCACACAAGATTTATAGTGACACACCAGAAAGCAAAAAGAAGGGAAAATGGAAATGCACAAAGATATACCCACAAAGATAAATAGACACAGACACACACACACAGGATAAACTTGTAGTGAAGGCAAATTATATATAAAGGAATGAAACAAAGGTACATTTAAGGTCAAACTTCAAACCCTGTGCTTTTAGGCCTTCTACAGCAGCCGGAGCTGGGCTGCCACTGTTAAATTTGGTTCTGAAATTCCAAGGATCCAGTAGCTGCCAACAAGGCCAGTTACAAAATTTAAATTCAATGTGACACAAAAGAGAAACAAGTTAGAGAATCAGTCTACTGATCTTCTTGTTATAAGGCTCTAGCAGCAGTGTTCCCAATCTTTTTAATATTGTGGAACAAAGGGGAAAATGTCGTATTTTTAAGGCACATGGTGATAAATAGATGAAGTTGCTTTCAGCCAGAAGGGTCCAGCCCTGGGGCCTTGCCATATGTCCCTGAAGACTGAGTGAACCGGTATTTTGGCACAGCTCCCAGTTCACCAGTGTGCCATGGACACTGGTTGAAAACTCTATTACGGAAGATATATGGTTGACAGACATTCTCAGGCTTCAGTGCAATAAGTGCTATGTTTTCCTGAGTGTACTTTTATAACATCTCTTAATGCAAAACCATGGAACAGCAGAACCCAATTCAGTGACAGCAATTCCATCAGAGGGCAAAAGATTATGGTCCAGGTACCTGGCTTTGTGGCTCGATCCAGAAAGAAAATTTACCATATCTGGAGAAATGGATGAATTGCTCACCTCTCAGGAAGTTAAATCCCCTCTCCTTGATAAAGCCTTGAGTAATCAGAAAACGAAGGAGACTAATGGATTCCCCCTTGATGAAAATTGAGGCTCACATGCAAGTCTTAGGGAACATGAATTTCCCAGACCAAACCTGCTTGGGTAGATCAGGCCTGGAAGGTGCCATTTGTATGCAAACAGACTTGAGGACTTAGCGCAATTGCTTTCTGTCATCTGGGTCACAAATAAGATGAACAGATTTAAAGGGGGAAGGCTTATCTATAAACCTGTTGGAAAATAGAGCTGGATTATTGAACAAAGAGCTGAAGAAACTTGAATAGAAAAGCAAACATTTATTCCATAGTTGGGAGAGAGGAAGGTGGAGGGAGGCTAGTTCAGATACTTGGTTTCCTTTCCATTCTGATAGCATTGACATTTAACTCTATCTCTATAGATGACTAATTTTTAAAATGTTCAGAGTTGTTTGCTCATTTATTTTCATACGTAATCTAGGGCAGCAGTACAAAAAGAACATTATAGACAGATATGCCACTGCTGCTTGGGACATTGTGGTTTATTTCTTGTGGTTTAGTAATTTGTTAATGTAAGACAGGAACAATATGTTCATTGGGGTGGTTACATACTTTATGGTCAAAACTTCTCCATCACATGTTACTTGTATGTTGTCGTAACTTTTGTTATCCTACCAAGATTTAAAAGAATAGAGATGTATGGAGTTCCCTCGTGGCATAGCAGGTTAAGGATCTGGCATTGCTGCAGTTATGGTGTAGGTTGCACCCTGGTCCAGGTTCTTTATCCTGGGAATTTCCACATGCCGTGGTTGTTGCCCAAAAAGAGAAAAAGAGAGGTGTGGCATAAGTATAGACATTTCATCAATGCTGAATTCAGCCTTAGCCTCAGGATTAAATCATTCTGTTTTGTGAGGGCAACTGAAAAGAAAGTGGTACACAAGGTGAAACACCTTGGTGAGAAATCTAAGAGCTGGTGGCAATTTTTGTGACCAGGAAATAGGCAAAGAAGAAAACTATAGGCAATAGGAAATGTTATCTTCTCTTCCGTATATGAGATCAGTAGATGAAATTGGTTTTTGTTTTTTTTTGCAAATGAGACTAAATCCTGTACAAAATAGACTAAGCTACATGAAGATTTGTTGGCTTTGGTAACAGACAACACTAGGAATTATAATTCTGGCACCCTTCCTGGAAGTCCATGTAGAAGTGGTTACTATAGATTTCCACTGTTTTAAAAAAAATTATTAGAGTATAGTTAGTTAACTTATAATGCATTAGTTTCAGGTGTACAACAAAGTGAATCAGTTATACATGTACATATATCCATTCTTTCTTCCCCATATAGGTTATTATAGAATATTGAGAAGATTTCCCTGCGCTCTACCCTAGCTCTTCATTAGTTATCTATTTTATGTGCAGTATTGTGTATATACTATTCCTATTATCCTAATTTTTCCCTCCCTCCCATGTTTTCCTCTGTGGTAACCATGTGTTTGATTTCAAAATCTGAGTTTTTTTGTGTTTTATAAAGAAGTTCTTTTGTATCCTTTTTATTAGATTCCACGTATGTGATAGCATGATATTTGTCCTTCTCTGCCTGACTTGCTTCATGTAGTATGATCATCTCTAGATCCATCCATGTTGTTGCAAATGGCATTATTTTATTTTTTTTTTTATGGCTGTGTAGTATTCTTGAAGATTTCCATTCTTAAAAGAGCCAGTCTGCTTAAAATAAATATTAATAGTACTGCTCCATCACAATGATTTAAGGTTTCACTGATCCTAGCAAGTCTCTATTTATAATAAGTGTAATGAGTATTATTTCTTTTATGGTATTCTCAGATCCTTACCCTAACCCCATTTCTCCTGAAACCCTTTTTCTTTTTAATTTTTTTTTTTTTTAGGGCCATAGGTGCAGCACATGGAAGTTCCCAGGTTGAATTGGAGTTGCAACTGCCAGCCTATGCCACAGCCATAGCAAGGCCAGATCCAAGCCACCACAGCTAACAGATACCCTGGATCCTTAACCCATTGAGCAAGGCCAGGGATCGAACCCACATCCTCATGGATACTAGTCGGGTTTCCACTGAGCCATGGTGGAAACTCTCCTGAAATCCATAATTTAGATTTGGTTTAACAAGTTTGATTTAAATGACCAGTTGAAGCCATGATAAGGATGAAAATACCATTTGAAACTCAATTATAACAGGTCAGCCCAAAGTGTTTTATTTTTATACAGCTTGAAGAAGTTATTCCTGCCCAGTAACCTTCCCCTTATTCTCCATCTAGTGAACAATACCGATTTTCTTATCTAGAATTTGCTCAATAGAAATATGAATTCATCAATATTTTACAATGGAAAAAGAGCTAAACTCTTTAGGGGAATATAAATTTCATTTCAAAGCTAGCTTGAATTAAATGTTAAATAATATCAGAAAAAAAAGTGCCAGAAAATAACTGATTCCTAATTTATAATGAAAATGGAAATTTCCATCATCATCCCCTTTTTCCTTCATTGAAGAGGCATTCCCTGTGCACTTATTAAATTTGTGTCTTAAACACAGTTTTGACTTTAATCGCAGAGACAAAAAATGTTTGCCATTTTCCCCATAGCAATGTGTACTTGAACTTATGAATTTATATGAATCTCGTCTATCTTAAAATTGGTTTTGTGAAATTAAATCATAGCAATACTTTTATATTCAGTTAAATTTTAGAAAAGGGACTATATTAAACCATATTATTTAAATTATTTAGTGATTCACTGCTAAACTGACCTAGTCACAAAACAGTCACTTCATCTAAAAAGATGTAGTTCCCTGGTTTTCAACATGCACCCTTATACTTGATGTCCATGATCCCCCCAAAAAAAAATTAATGCCATCACTTGAGTCAAATTTCTTCCCCAGTTAATTGTTATATGTTTGGAAGTCAAGAATCCGTTTCAATTACTTGATCTTATTCTACAAACTCTCAGACAAAACCTTAACATACAATATACACATCTTCCAGGCACCATTATATCAAGCAAACGTCAGTTGTCACTTTTTGGGGCCATTAACTAGACAAGTCCAAAATAAAACTCAGAACAGAGAAGACATGTCATGCATTCCATAAATTGTATGTTCTGAGACCCTATTAAGGCTGACAGGGAAGGGAGTCTGCAATTGGCGAG
The DNA here is from genome assembly GCA_004024745.2 of Catagonus wagneri. Lineage (NCBI taxonomy): Eukaryota > Metazoa > Chordata > Mammalia > Artiodactyla > Tayassuidae > Catagonus > Catagonus wagneri. The sequence continues at coordinate 8,099,397 of PVHT020000180.1, forward strand.
CACCTGATTACACCTTGTACTTTATTCCCTGTTGACTTTGGTTATGCCATACCTTTCCATTTCCTAGAGAAATAAATTAAAAGTCAGAAGTAATTTGCCTGACGAAGGGTGCAGGTGGGATTTTGCTCAGAAGAGCCTTTGCATACTGTGAAATCCAATTTAACCCCTTGATGGGGGATAGCTTATTTTCTTTTGTTGACAGCTTTGCGGCAGCTAAAATAGGGATCTGATTAAATAGAGACAGTGAGAGATTGAGGTCTTCTTCTAACAGCAGGGAGATCAAGGCCTCTAATCTTACCTTCTAGAACAGGGAGATGAACTGAGGACAGAGGCAGAAAGATAAGTCCTGCTATTTTTGTGCAATGAGAATGGAAAGTACTAAGAGGATGTATACAAGGAAATATGAACAATTGTTTCCAAAAAGTAGATTGAAAATAAGAAAACCTAAACTGTACACTGAAAGACCAAAAAAAAAAAAATTCCTAAATTAAAAGTATGTAGAGATTTGCTAGTTGTAATTCTATCCTGTGATAACAGTTCATTAAAAGTTGAGTACTTTGCCCTAGTAAAATGTACTGAATTTTATGCATATTTCAGACACCAAAAATGTTGTATTGTGCATTCACCAAGCCAGATAGACAGTTTTCTTTTGGTATTAATATTAGCTTTTCATCAATTATCTTGCCAGTCTTATTCAGAAAGCAGAACATACATTTTACAACTTGCTGATTGTTAGGCATTTTGAAATTTCACTAGGTCTGAATCTTAAGTGCTTTCATTGAAGGTTTAAGTCTGGATTTAGAAGGATCTAATAATTGCATGTCTCTCAAAGAATACTGAAAATCCTATATTCAATTTAGGTATCTATGATTGCTTTACTACCTGGCTTTAGCTGGGTTGACATTTTGGCCTTCGAGTGCTTTTTGCAATGTCTCCTTTATAAAGCACTTCTTTTGCCATATCTAATTTTATCTGTTAATTGATGGAGAGGACGTTGAGTCAGATCAAAATTGTTTATTGTAGATTCTTCAATAATACCTATAGATTGTGGAAAAGATTAAGTAGATATAGACTCAGATACAAAGAACACCTACACAACCAAATGGCTCTCTGGTCCATAGTGTTGAGAAAAACTTTGTTAAATATAAGCATTTCCCTTTTAAAAGGTTTGTGAAATCCTGTGGGAATCTGAATACGACTCTTGAAAAAGAGGGAGGATGAAGTAGCCTGGATGAAGTAGCATTTCCTTAACTAATTTTACCATAGAGATGTCTCTCAGCTCTCAGCTCCAATATATTGGAAACCATATTCTTTTTATACCCAAAGTCTTTCTGCCTTGGTGATGATTAGGTCCTAAAATGCCTTCTTGAAATATAGCCTCTGATTGTGTCCCCTCATCTACCTTGTAAATCCAGGTACTTGCAAATACTGGCATGGGATTGTTACTCAGGTGAAGGATACTTTGTGGCACATTTATACTCTTTTCTGCTGTACTTCCTACTCTCCAAGTCTCTCCAGCAAATCCATGCTCACATGGACTTTCAAGTGTCTCCCTTTTAGCTCTTGTTATTTTCAGCTTTGCTTTTCAACTGTTAATATTTCCAAAAATAAGTGAAAGATTTTATAGGAAATTTCCCTTTCTGAAGATTCTCTTATGGGAACCTGGAAGTATGCATACTTTTCATTAGTCTTGTTTGGTGATTTTGCAAAAGGGCCAATTATGTACCATGTGCAACCTTAGTTTCATGCTTTTGAGCTCTTGAAGCAACAAGAATGAAATAAATATTGGTGTATCACAGAAGGGTTTCCTTAACTTCACCCAGAACAGGTGTACTAAGGTCCCAGAGTATCAAGAGGTCTGAGATGTCCTAAAATGGAATAAATAGGGATTTTGAAATTAAACAGTATTTTGAAATTTGAGAGGTTGTGACACTTGCCCAAGCCTCTGGTCTCTTTTCCTCTCTCCAATGGGGATAATCCTTGCTATCTCATAAGAATGAACTAAAGTAACTTACATAAAGTGCACATATTACAAGTGTTCAATGCTCATTCCTTCTCTTTCTCTCCCTCCCTCCCTACCCCTTTTCTGTTTTCCATTATATACGCCAGTCTGATTAAAGTCTATTTTCTGTTTATACCAAAGAATTTCTATGATGAGACTATAACCTCTGAATGCATTGAAAATCCCTGTTTTCTTCCTCAGTGACAGAAAAGGCTATAAAAGCATATTTAATATCTTTTCCTTGAGAAAGGCGGATACTAAAAATCAGTTTGCTTAAATTACATCCCATCCCTCTCCAAGCCTGCAGAGGTAGAAAGTTAAAATCTACCTTTCCTAGATTCCCTGGTAGACAGTGTTGCACCTGTGTTTAGGTTCTGCCAATAAATAAGCCTGACTTGGGTTTGGAACAGGCCAGGTGGGTAGAGGCAGGGCACAGTTTTTTCATTCTTTTCTGTCAGACACCAGGTGAAGATGTGTTTCTGGAGCCAGCGACCAAGTTAGCAAATTAACAGATAGCTTTTTCACTTTTTTTTTTCTTTTTGGTCTTCTTAGGGCTGCACCCATGGCGTATGGAAGTTCCCAGGTCGAATCAGAGCTGCAGCTACTGGCCTACACCACAGCCACGGCAACGACGGATCCTTAGCCCACTGAGCAAGACCTGGGATCGAACCTGCATCCTCATGGATACTAGTCAGGTTCATTTCTACTGAGCCATGACAGAAACTCCAACTTTCTCATTTTGAAGCTTCCTGATTTAGTCTAATGGTAGAAGCTTTTTTTGTAGGCTGTAGTACTGTGATTTGTAAGAAAAATATACATGTGGTCATTCAGATAACCAAACTGTATTTCTCCTATAAGTTTGGTCTTTGTTTCCGGGATTCCTGGGCCACAGCTCCCAAAATCCCTTGGAATTTCCTAAGCAGTTGTAGAGATGGACAGAGGTGTCTTTTGTATGTTAATGAGGTAGCTTTTGGAAAGCAACAAGAATGGGGGTTGGTTGTCACTGGAGCCAACCATGTGATTGTCCTCCAGGACAAGAGAGGAGGTTAGGTTTAATTAGTTGCTGATGATTTAATCAGTCATTCCTCTTTAATGGTACTTCCTTCAGAACCCCCAAAAATAGGATTTGGAGAAGTTTCCATCGTGGCTCAGAAGGTTAAGAGCCCAACATAGTGTCTGTGAGGATGCGGGTTTGATCCCTGGCTTTGCTAAGTGGATTAATGATCCAGTATTGCAACAAGCTGTGACTTAGGTCACAGATGCATTTCAGATCCAGTGTTGCCCTGGCTGTGATGTAAACTGAAGCTGCAGCTCTGATTCCACTCCTAGCCTGGGAACATACGTATACTACAGGTGCTGTCATAAAAAGAAAAAAAAATAGGATTCTGAGAGCTTCTGGATTGTGAATATGTGGCTATTTGGGGGGGGGGGGAAGTTGGTACATTTGCAGAGTCTGGAAGCTCCTCACTCTTTCTCTGTACCTTGCCTTCTGTGTCTTTTCCATTTGGCTGTTCTGAGCTATATCCTTTGTAATAAACCTGTAATGTAGTAAGTAAAATGTCTCTCTAAGTGCTGTGAGCCACTCTAGGAAATTAATCAAACCCAAGGAACAAGTTTTTGAACCTCTGTTTTATAGCCAGCCAGAAGTATGAGGAACAACATGGACTTGGGATAGGCATCTTTAATTGTAGGGTGTTATTGAAACCTGGTTGTTAGCGTAGCCGGTTTGTCAGAAGCATAGGTAACAATCTGGACTTGGAGTTGGCATCTGAAGTGGTCAGCTGGGGCAGGAGACAACCTTGTGGGACTGAACTTTCAACCTATGGAACTTGGCACCATCTCAGGGTAGATGTGTCAGAACTGAGATAAATTGTAAGACATCCAAGCTGGTGTCTGGAGCACTGTTTGTTGGTGTGGTGACTCCTTTCATTGGAAATTGGATCTCAGGAACCCAAAATATAGCCTCAACTTTTATCGTTGCTTTGGGAGACATTACTGGAAGCTCAACTAAGAATCTGTATCTTCAGCTACTCCCAAAATTCTGTAAGCTGGTTTTTAAAAATTGTGATAAATCCCTTTCTGATTGCTAGAGTATGTTTTGTTCTCTGTTCTCTGACTGACATAAGAATAGAAGGCACTGACATAATTCAGATGGTTGTTGTGGCTCAAATTCAGTTAAGGTAGAACACAGAAGTATTTTCATGGGAGTACCACAGCATATAAATTGAAAGTCTAAGGGGCATAACTCTATTATTTGGGGTCATCTCAAGAGATATACTTTGCCAATTATTTTTTCAACAAGTGTTTATTGAGTGGTTAATATATGCCAGTCCTATGTGTCTTATGAAACTCCTTGTAGGGAAGTTGCTCTTCAAAATTATAGTCATTTAGTTATTCTTAAAATAAACCAGCAACAATACTGAGAAAATTTTGTAATAAGTGACTCCACCTTTTATTTTAATATATTTAGCAGTAGTGTCATTTGAATCTTTCTCTCTGGTGACCTTTAGAGTTACATATCAATGACTCTCATTAAACAAATGAGGTACTAATTTATAAATAAATATAGATAATAAAAGTCCTTCGAATCTATATATAACATGTTGAATTAAATATTAGAGTTTGATCTTTATAATTATTACGCTTTTAATCTAGGGGAAGTATTTCTCTTTGACTTACTTCATTTTCTATAATTAAAAAGAAGAAAAAAATCTAAAAGTGAGCAAAATTATTGGCCAAATCTCACAAACACCCAAATCTACCCATGAATCTGTATCAGGATGTCTAGATTTTAAGCATGATAGAGCTCAACACTTAGTGTTCTTGAATTTCATGACTTAGCATCTTGAAACAACACAGCATAGATAATTCAATCAAGAATATCCTAAAGATGAATTGGTGTCAAAAGAATTGCTTACCTCAAAATTATTTAATCATTTTTTTGGCAAAAAAATATTTAATCATTTTTTTGGCATGGCTTTAGTTACTTCCTCCATCTTCCATAAATGTCATTCATTTTCAACAATTGATATGGGAAAAGAAGACTGGTAATCATATCAGTTCTATATCTAATCTAGACTAAGTGTTTAAAAATGTATTTCCCAAAATATTATAATTATTTAAAATTTTCATTTATTATGACTTACTTAGAATGTAATTACCAAATGACTTAATACCTTTTCTCATATGGATTTCTTTTTGGAAAAAGGAGGTATTTATTTCTATGCTGTGGAAACTTGGTCTTAATCAAATGTGGATTGTTTTGTCCAACTGAAAAAACATTGTGCAAAACCTTATCAGTAGAAAGAACATATTTAAAAGATAAAACCAAGTTAATGTATTTTAGTGGTTGCAAAATGATGCATATAGGCTGAATTTGTTTGACCAATTTCTTAGTCAGGGTTGCTTAACAAAGTACCATTGACATAGACTGGGTGGCATAGACACAACAAAAATTTATTTCCCAAAATTTTGGAGACTGGAAGTCCAAGATCAAGGTGCCACATGGTCTGTTCTGATGAGAATCCTCTTCCAGATTCTAGACTGCTGGCTTCTCCTTGTACCCTCCCCCGTTGGAAAAAGAGCTAGAGACCTCTCTGGGCTTTCTTTTATAAGAACGTTACACTCATTCGTAGGTGTTTCAGCCTCTTGATTTCATTACCTTCCAGAGGCCCCACCTATTAATATCATCACATTGGGGCTTAGGGTTTCAACATCTGAATATTTTAGGTGGACAGAAATATTCAGTCCATGGCAACCAATACATTTTTTTTTAAATGAATATAGTTGACATTTAAAAATCTGGAGATTTCGCTCAAAATATGGAGATTTCTCTTTCTTTGAAAAATCTTAGAACATCTGGTAAAATTAGGTTTGACGTGTCTTTCTTCACAATGATAGTCTGCTGGAACTGAGTAGCAGTCTGTTTAGATAAGTTATTGTGGGCTGTGCACTGTAATCATTTGCAGAGGTCTGAAAAATACCAGTCCTCCGTTCTCACCCTCAAAGACTTCAGTTAATTAGTCTGGAATCTGGCCCGTTGAAAGGTTCCCAGGTAATTATAATGCACACCCAAAGTTAAGAATCTACTGTTTTAGGAGTTCCCATTGAGGCTCAATGGGTTAAGAACCCAGTGTAGTCTCTGTGATGGTGTGGGTTCAATCCCTGGCCTCGTTGAGTGGGTTAAGGATCCAGTGTTGCCAAGAGTTGCAGCATATATCACAGATGTGGCTCGGATCTGGTGTTACTGTGGCTGTGGTATAGGCCGGCAGCTATAGCTCTGATTCAACCCCTAGCCTGGGAACTTCCATATGCTACAGGTGTGGCTGTAAAAAGAAGAGAAAAGTCTGCTGTTTTAGATGGAAAATGATTTTTCCATTTCTTTATCTGTTCACTTGCCTCATTTACATTACTTGCCTAGTTCCTCTAAGGATTTGAATTCTCCAGACATGTTTTTTTTTTTTTTTAAGCAAATGACAGGTGGCATCTGATGCTTAAAATGTTGAAAAAAGAATAGGTAGTTTTTAAGGAGGTAATGGGGAGTGGTCAATCTGATGGAAAAAGAGAAGTACTAGGGAACAAGTCTAAGGGAAACTTATGGCCATTGGAGTTGGGCTGATGGAAATGTGATTAAAAAGAAATTATATCTCAATGCAGAGAACTGGAAGGTGCCCTGGACTTAGAACCCATCACTACTTAGCAAAGTGGCCTCAGGAAGTTTCCTATTCTTTAACTGGCCTTCATTTCCAAAACGCAAAATAAAGATGTATTAGTTTCCTGTGGCTGCTGTAAATTACCACAAACCTAATACTCAAAACAATGTCAATTTATTCCATCAGAATTTTAGCATTTAGAAGTGGAAAATCAGTACCAATGAGCCAGAATCAAGGTGTCAGCAGGGCTGCACTTTTCCTGAAAGCTCTAGGGAAGAATGTACCCCTTGCCTCTTCCAGGTAAATCGGCTTGTGGCCCCCTACCTCCAATCTCTGGCTCTCAGTTCACATTTCCTTTCCCCTGGTATGTTTCCTCTCCTCTTATTTCTGTTTGGTCTCCCTTTGCTTCTATTCTACAAGGAAAACTTTTGATAACATTAGGGCCCACCTGATAATTCAGGCTAATTTTCTCATTTCTTAGCTTAATCACATCTGCATAAACTCTTTTCAAACATATGGTGACATTTATAGGTTCTAGGGATTAGGACATGGGTATTTTTGTGGAGGATTGATTAGGCCTATCACCAAAAAAGGGATTGGATTTAAGAGGATCGGAGCTTTTCAGACTGTTTTCCTTGGAGACCTTTCAAGGATTGCCTTGGAAGTTACTAGAAAGAAGTGGGAATTTGCTCTCCATAACTATTGCTACAATATCTCCTTTGTGATAGTTAATTTAATAGGTCACCTCAACTGGTCATGGGGTGTCCAAATTAAATATTATTTCTGGGATTTCCTGTTATGACTCAGTGACTTAAGAACCCAACATAGTGTTCATGAGGATGCAGGCTCAATCCTTGGCCTCGCTCAGGGGGTTAATGATCCAGCTTTGCCAAAAGCTTCGATGTAGCTTGCAGATGTGGATTGGATCTGTTGTTGCTGTGGCTGTGGTGTGGACTGGCAGTTGCAGCTCCGATTTGACCTCTAGCCTGGGAACTTACATGTTCCACAGATGTGGCTGTTAAAAGAAAATAAAATTATTTCTGCGTGCCTCTGTGAGCATGTTTCTAGATGGCATTAGCATTTGAGTCAGTGAACTCTAGCAGATGGCTCATCCCCAGTGTGTGTGGCCATTACCCAATCTATCGGGTTTTGAATAGAACAAAAGAAAAAGGAAGGAGGAATTAGCCCCCTTTTTCCTGCCTAATTTCGTGACCTGCAAAATCTCATCCTCTCTTCTTCCCTTAGGTTGGAATCCATGGTTCCTCTATTTCTGAGGCTTTGACTGAATTATACCACTGTTTTTCCTGGCTTTTCAGACAACAGACTCTGGCACTTTCAACCTTCATAATTATATAATTTTATAAGTTAATTCCTCATAATACTATATCTATCTATCCATCTACCTATCTGAATGAATACACACATACACACACACACACACACACACATATGTAATTTGTATTCCTTCTCTTTCAATTTAAGAACTTGCTTGCCTGAGTATAAAAACCTTTTGAGACTCAAAGAGTTCACCAGAGATTCTGTACCTTCATAACCATCAGTGTTACGATCCGGACACACAGTTTTCTGATTCTCAAGACTCCATATACTTTCCACCAAAGTGAAGGTTGCTGTGGGATTCCCACAAGGATGTGTTAAACTGAGCAGTTTCAGTGATACTCTTCTTTGGAAAGTAAAGTCCCTCTCTGGGGAAGTAACTCACTGATTTTAAACGGTTGCAAAACAGAGGACTCCTCATAGTTATTAATCGTAACAAGGTCCCAAGAACAGAGTTCAAAGTCCAGTCAAATTCTTTATGGTAAAGTTTACTGGAAGCAATAGCTCTGTCATCAGTGAAAAAAAAAAAAAAGGTTTTTTTCACGTTGCTATTTTTTTCCCTTCTCAAAGTAGTATTTCTCTCCTTTGCTCTTTAGGCCTTTTCAACATTATTTGCTTCCAGGGCGGATTTTCCCTAAGGGGAGTGAGGATAATAACTACTCTTGTGGCCACAATGTTTTAAAAATAGAGAAACATTTGCTTTGTGGTTTTGATATAACCACATTTGCTACCTGTGCCTTGGGTTATTCTGACATGTGTAGAAAGGAGATCGTGTTTAACAAGAGGTAGCTAAAAATGGCACTGCTTTACTTACTTGTTCTCCAGTGTGTCATGATGGGAAAGGCGAGGAAGGGAGGAACAACCCTAGAAAGCCAAGGAACGTTCTTCTGGAGGAAGAAAAGTACATGTTCCACGATGTTTCGTGTTAACATATACTCAGCAGACACAAGTGCTTTGCAGAGTGCCTGCCACACGAGTTTCTGGAAGGTTTTGACAGTTTCAGTGGCCAAAGAAAAATTGCTTTCCTGTAGGAGCCTTTCTATAAGGAGCTCTTCAAAATGAACCTGTTTACCACCACTCCGTTAACCAGTCGTTGAGGGTTAGGTAGCTCCAAATGCTGATGGGGCAGAAAATTCTAGCCTGAGATAGAAACATCACTCAGATTCCATGGAGAGGACTGGCAGCAGATGTTCATCAGGGACAGTCTACTTACACTTTATTGAGTAAATTACAGGAAAGCTCAGGACTTCCCTGGCAGGGAAACAAGGGCACGGTGGTCCTCCTAGATGTGCCATCAGTTTAAGATCTTGGCTTCTTGGTTATAATGGTAGATGATAATAGCAAAGTAATATTTCATGGTTATTAGTCATTATATTAAAATTTTATATAGTTTTTTTGCAGTGGCTTTTAAAATGATCTCAGGAGGTAGATATTTTTATTCTCACTTTTTATAGAAAGAAACAAACCCAGAGAAGGTATGTAGTTTATGCAAGCTTATGGCAGGTAACGGTGAAGAGAGAACAAAAGCCCAATTCTGTCTGACTCTTCTGTTAAGCTGAAGAACATAAGAAAATAGCCTTTTAAGTCTCATGTAGAATCATTATCAAGTTCTAATCTCATGTCTCTCAAATAGTGTTGTTATTTGATAGAGTTCTAGTTTTAAAATTGATTTTTTTTTAGTTTTTTGACATATTCCACTCCCCCCTACCTTTTTCATTAAGTTCCCCTCCCAAAGGCTACAGTACTTGTGCATCCTTTCAAAAATGTTCTAGGCACGTACGTGCATATATGTTGGTAATTATTTCTTTTATATAAATGGAAACATACTGTGCTCATTCCTTAAATGATTTCCCAAAAGTAACACACAGCTAATACTTGCAACCAGGAAAATGTTAACTCTCAAGTCTGTGTTTTGAACTATTATGTTAAACTATTATAGATAAAAATAAAAGGAAATAGTATATTACATGTGACCGTTATAATAATTGTATCCTAGAAACAATAACTGCCTCCTCCCTTTATGGATGACAAATTAGAGGTTTACAGTGGGGAAATAAACCCCTCAGGTCATACTGAATTTCAGTACATAGGGGACCAGAAAGAGACACACTTCCATGCAAACTCAAATGCAGCTGCATTGTGTGGCATCCCACTCCTGACTGTCCAAAAAAAGGATTTTCTGGAGTTCCCTTCATGGCTCAGTGGTTAACGAATCCGACTAAGAACCATGAGGTTGTGGGTTCGACCCCTGGCCTTGCTCAGTGGGTTAAGGATCCGGCGTTGCCGTGAGCTGTGGTGTAGGTTGCAGACGCAGTTCGGATCCCACGTTGCTGTGGCTGCAGCGAAGGCCGGCAGCTACAGCTCCTGTTAGACCCCTAGCCTGGGAACCTCCATATGCCGCAGGTGCAGCTCTACAGAAAAGGCAAAAAGACAGAAAAAAAAAAAATAGAGGATTTTCTTTTATGTTTGCCTTCCTCCCTCAAACAAAAACAAAAAAGAACAAAAACACCCTCTCATTCTTTACAAAGCCAACCTGCTTTGACTAAGGGTCTTAAAAATAGAAAACAGATTGATATTCTTAGTTTTTCTAGTAAATCTTCTTGTCTGTTGCTATAATATTTAGTGGCAAATTCTGTTCTTTTCCCTATCACATCCCTTATTGGTGCTAAAGAGACAAGATGGGAATGACAAACCACCTCAAGTACCTCTCCAAGCAGCATATATCTTAAAGATTATAGACTAAGTCATATACAAAATCAATCTATTATTTTCAGCATTACTCTGTGGATTTGTCTTTTCTTGTAGAGATATTAATTGGGCCAACAGGGCTCTGAGGAAATGGTTTAGTGGGACTTAAAATCTATCAACGAATATTTATTGAGTGCCTACTTTATAACATACTGCCTTGTGAGCATCTAGCAGAATTCCTCCTATGCTCCTACATTATTTTTATGTGTTATAGTTGGGAAGAGATTAAACCGAGAAAGTTACTTTTTATTCTCTCCACTGTGTCCTCCACAGAGCTCAGTATCAGAGACTTTAAGAGTGTGGCCTTATATCTTGGTAGAAGGATAGAAAAGAAACAAATCACACACACAAAAAAAAGACTTCTGCAAGAATGTAAAAAAATGGGGAAGAGCGAATTAATTTTCTCAAAATGATGGTTTAACAGACAGTTGCTGTGTGCTTTGACCACCAATTCCCTTTGTACAAAGACCCACTCTCTTTTATTTCCATCCCATACTGGTTGGGTGGAGCTTCAGACCTGGAGCATATGATTAGGCCAGTCATAACGGAGACCCAAATATTGCTGCCACAGAAACTGACTCAGTGATTGGTTGATTCTCATAAAACTAGAATGAGGAGTTCCCGTCATGGCTCACTGGTTAACGGATCAGACAAGGAAGCATGAGGTTCCGGGTTCGATCCCTGGCCTCACCTAGTGGGTTAATGATCCCACGTTGCTGTGGCTGTGGTATAGCCTGGCAGCTATAGCTCTGATTAGACCCCTAAACTGGGAACCTCCGTGTGCCATGGGTGCAGCCCTAGAAAAAGGCAAAAAGACAAAAAAAGAAAAAAACTAGAATGAAACTCATGGCTTTTAGAGAAACTAACAGAAAGAGGATTTTTTTGTGAGATGTTCTTCTACCTGAGAGATTAGAAGATAATGCTTCTGTAGTCATCTGAAAACCACTTGCATCCAGAGAATAAAGTCAATACAAGAAAAAGAGGAGAGTGAACCATATATGGACATAGAGCAGTTCCTAAAATTATCATCTGAGGTCCTGAATATAACCCTATCCCTGATTTTTCTGTGCCCCAATGGCCAGCATGTTTGTTTGTTTTGTTTTGGTTTTGTTTAATCTAGCTTAGGGTGATTTTTCTGTCAGTTGCAATTAACAGATTAGTAATTTATAGAGGGAGAACAATGATTAGAATGCAAATCCGCAAGAAGATGATAAACACAGACCAAAAGATGATCTGAAGCACACTTTCAAAATTGCGTGGTAAAAATAAAGTGAGGTAGAGGCCAGGAGGGAAGATCCCTCCAGGAAACATCCTGGGAATAAAGGTCACCTCTAAGACATGAAACTAAGGAACAGGAAAGAAATTGACCCTCAGGTACTCCCCTGGGATCTTAAGCAAAAAGCGGGCATGTAGGTAAACTGATGGCTCTCTGCGGTAAGTTAGAAGTGGCAGGTATTTACAAGTTATTGTCACAAATATTTTCAACCCTGCTAACACTGTGAACTATAATATTGGCCTGTGTTGTTTTACAAAGAGAGGAATTATTGGGTTTTATGGCAAGGAATACTGGGATATTGTCTTTGGAAAAGAAGGTGAGATCATGAAGGGGTTTGGTACAAACAGGAGACCAAGTGGTGGTAGAAATGCATGCATGAAAAAAAAATTAGAGGGGTTGTGTTTTTATTCATAGAGTTGAAAGGGGAGAAAAGGGGAAGGAAAATGAATATGAATAAGGGGTTCTTTGAGATTCGGTCCATCTGAAAAGGTGGCCAGTAGAAATTTGCTTGTGGGCTAATTTATATCCTTACCTCTTGATATTCAGCTTAGTTTTCTTGGTTGTGCTTTGCTAACATTTCTTTCAGTTTTACCCTTGAATCATTAGTCTTTCCGCTTTGCTAATAAATGTGTTGTGGAGATGTCATTTCTCTTTACATTTGCCCCCAGTTTATGCTTAGTTCCTTTCCCACATAGAAGAAGTCAGGAACACAGAGGCAGACAGAGACCTGGAGATTCTAATGTACCGTGTAGAGGTTTATTGGAAATTCTTATCCATGAAATAAGATTTGAGCTAGGGTGATATCATGTCCCAATTTTCCTTTTACAATTCTGGTTTGATTCTGTGGTCCTAAAAGCTTGTTAGAAACATCCCTTCTTCCTTGCGCTTTTGTTGCAGTTTATAAAATAGACAATATGGACACTTAAATTTAAGCTCATCTTATTAGACTTCAAGGGCCTGGGAGGGATCCCCTTAAAAGTCTCACATACAAAATATTAAGCAAAATGCCTGGTGCTTAATAATTTATTGACGATAGGGAGTTCCCAGTATGGCTCAGCAGGTTAAGAGCCCAACATAATGTCCACGATGAAGCAGATTTGATGATACCTGGTCTCACTCAGTGGGTTAAGGATCTGGCGTTGCTGCAAGCTGCAGTATAGTAGGTCACAGACGTGGTGGCTCAGATCCGGCATTGCTCTGCTTGTGGTGTAGGCCTACAACTGCACCTCTGATTTGACCCCTAGCCCAGCAACTTCCATATGCCACAGATACAGCCATAAAAAAGGAAAAAATATTTCTTGACACTAATAATTGCATGTAATATTTTATCATTCCAGTTCTCTAAGGTTGAAACTCTTCATTTGTTAGATGGGGATGATAATGCCACTGACCTTTTAGAATTAGGTAACTGCCCCAAGGACAGTTGCCAACTCAGTTATATAGTGACTGGTGTATTGACTCAGTCATTCACTGATAATCATTACCCTCTCATTCTGTTTTTACCAACACAAACAATTATCAAGAGGCTGTACCATGCTTGGGAGAATGATATGGTCTAGTGATAGAAAAGTTTAATCCAAATTCGTTCTTGCTTTCAAGCAATTCATGGTGTAAAGGGAAGGTAGATGAGTGGAAAAGTAAATTGAAATGTGCAGTGCAACAAATTTGCAGAACAGATGATAAAAGAAAGAACAGCATTGATTCCAAGATAAATTAAATATATTTGGACAAAAGTCAATATCAATATCAAGAACAAGAACACATATGTCATGGATAATTTCTTTTTCTTTTATAATTTAACCACAGCTTTCATTGAGTCTCTAGTTTCCAGTAAAAGGACATACTAGCAAGGCTCAATATTTTATTTCCAAAGAAGTAATAGGTATAAATGTTTATTATTTTCTGAATGCTCAAAAACGAATATCATAAACAAAAGAAAAGTTAAAAACCACATGATTATCTCAATAGATGCAGAAAAAGCATTTGACAAAGTCCAACATCCATTCATGATCAAAACTCTTACCAAAGTGGGAATACAGGGAACATTCCTAAACATAATAAAGGCCATATATGAAAATCCCACGGCAAGCATAATACTCAATGGAGAAAAGCTGAAAGCCTTC
>PVHT020000180.1:8114532-8129106 GCA_004024745.2 Catagonus wagneri
AACAACCCAAATGTCCATCGACAGATGACTGGATTAGGAAGATGTGGTATATATACACGATGGAATACTATTCAGCCATAAAAAAGGATAAAATAATGTCATTTGCAGCAACATGGATGGAATTAGAGACCCTCATACTGAGTGAAGCAAGTCAGAAGGAGAAAGACAGATGTCATATGAAATCTCTTATAACTGGAGTATAAAACACTACACAAATGAACATCTCAACAGAAAAGAAAATCACGAACTTGGGGAACAGACTTGTGGTTGCCAAGGGGGCGGGGGAGGGGTGGGGAAGGGGTGGGAGGGAGTGGGGATAACTACTGCTTTAATGATGGAATAGCAAGGAGCTCCAACTGTAAAGCACGGGGAACTATATCTAATTACATGTGACAAATCCATATATGTACATGTAATCGGGTCACCACATGGTGCAGTTGGAAAATCTGACAGAAATCTGTAAACCAGCTATAATGCAAAAATAAAAAAAAAAACGAATATCATATGGTTATGTCAAAGATGACATTATTTCTGATGCTGATCTGAATCAGTATTCCCTGGAAAATATTTTGAGCCATAACTAAAGACAGATTGTAACAAAAATAATAAATGTTTCATCTCCTACTAGATTGACCACTTACACAGCACATGCACACGCAAACATATACACACACTCGCACAACCAAGGGAATTCAAGGTCGAGATCTTGGGATTGTGGCAGGCACATCTGGCTTTTAATCAGTCATTGGCCCATGCAAATTAGAAAAACAGGTTTTATATGATACATGAAAAAATCTTTAAGTAATTCATCAAAATGGTTAGTACAGAGTGTTTTCTTAATGCATATTTAAGTGAAAAATGGATGATTAAATCTTGGACATTGAGTTAAGTGGCTTGCTGTTCTGTAGTGATGCAAATTTTATCAAACATCTATAAAGCTACATTTTGTAATTTTTTAAGTATGTAAAGATAATGCTTGAAGATCTTTGTGTGTAGGTGTGTGTGTACCAGATATGATCCCTGGGACAAAATATATTCTCCATAATTGGGAATTGTTTTATAAGGTTATTGTTTTTTCTTTTTTTTTTTTTTAAATAGAGAACTTAAGAGATTTCAAAGATAGTGTGACATAGATACAGGCCAAAGTCTAAACCTGGTATTATACCAGTTTGGTTTATCAAAAAGATCACTAAAGATAAATGCCATTGCCTGATGCATTTACCTTTCTGTTAAAAAGGATAGGCAAGGAAATGATTGTTTACGTGGTAACCAGAAATCCAATGTTTTAAATGATTCTTGACCTGGTTTCTGGTCACTCCCTTCTGCCTGTCTGCTTTCCTCTTCTACTCTCTTCATAAATTGCTTCACACCTTTTCCCCTTGATCTTTATAATGTCCTCTGTGTGGAATTGCCTATCTCCTTTATTCCATGAGGTAAATGAAAAACTCCTCTCTGTTCTGTAAGATGGTATTCAAATACTATTGCTCCTATGAAGCCTCCTATAAGTGTCTAGGAGGAGACAATCACTGTTTCATAGCCAAATTGTTGTTATAGCTGTCTCTGCAGTAATCCATAGTTTATAATGATGTTTCTAGGTTCCTGTGTCTTCTACTTAACAGTGAACTTTTGAATATTTTTTGAAGTTGACTGTCATTTTTCATGAAACGTGCTTCAAATTAATTGCAGTGATTTTTTTTAACTTTTTAGGACTGCACCTACGGCATATGGCATCTGAAAGTTCCCAGGCTAGGGGTTGAATCAGAGCTGCATCTGTTGGCCTATGCCACAGCCATAGCAGTACAGGATCCGAGCTGTGTCTGTGACCTATCCCACAGCTCATGGCAATGCCAGATCCTTAATCCACTGAGCAGGGCCAGGGAATGAACCTGAAACCTCATGGATACTACCTGGATTTATTACCACTGAGCCACAGGGGAATTCCCATGTTGCATTGAATCTTTTAAACATTTACATTCTGAATTCACCACAACACATTCAAAAATTTACTAAATGAGAGTAAGCGAATGGTGAATGGTCATCATTGGGATAAAAGCATCTATTGAAATTGTAGTGGTAAAATTGCTATATCTGTTATTTTCCATGTAACTCATAATGCTGTTAATTGTAAGAAGCACCATTATTACATACACTAATGTAAAGAAATATATTGCCAATTATACTCTAACCATGCTTTCTTAACACAATGATTTTAATAACTTACTGTAGAAATCTTGTAGATTTTTTGTCAAAAATTTTGTATGCCTCTCTTCTCTTTGTGTATGTGAGGCGGGTATGAAATGTACTAGAATTAAAGTATTTCTATACTAGAATTAAGGTATTTATAAAGCATTCTAATATTCAGAGTCAGACCCTTTGAAGCTTTTTGAGAATTTACTTAGGGTTGTTAATGTTCTTAAAATTTGATATCATCCTCTGTGCATCCTCTAGTGCTGATGGTGTTGCCCTTCCTTAAAGAGGACTCCTTTAGTGACTCTGAGATTTGCTTCCAAAAAAAAAAATTTTTTTTGAGGAGTTTGCGTTGCGGCCCAGTGGGTTAAGAATCCAACTAGTACGCATGAGGATACAGGTTCCATCACTGGTCTTGTTCAGTTGGTTAAGGATCCAGCGTTGCCTCAAGATGCAGCATAGGTTGCAGATGTGGCTCTGATCTGCTGTGGCAATGGCTGTGGCGTAGGCCAATAGCTCTGAATTGACCCCTAGCTTGGGAACTTCCAAATGCTGAGGGTGCAGCCCTAAAAAAGCAAAGACAACAGCAAGAAAATGAGGTGAAAATTATGTTACATAAAATGAACCACTTTAAAGTGTACGTTCAGTGGCATTTAATACATTCACAGTGCTACACCACTACCTCTGTCTAGCTCTAGTATCTGGTCTTAGGTTTATTAAGTTTATTTTTGTGTACGGTGTTAGAGAGTGTTCTAATTTCATTATTTTATGTGCTGCTGTCCAGTTTTACCAGCACCACTTATCAAAGAGACTGTCTTTTTTCCCTAGTATATTCTTGCCTCCTTTGTCATAGATTAATTGACCATAGGTGCCTTAGTTATAAAACATTTTTTCACCCAAAGAAAACTCGTATCCTTTACAGAGTTACTCCTTATAGCTCCATCTACTTTCTGTTTTCATGGATTTACCAGTTGTGGACATTTCCTATATAAGGAATTATAGAAAATATAATTTTTTGTGTTTGCCTTCTTTCAATTAGAAAAATGTTTTCAAAGTTTTTATCATGCCATGTTTTAGTACTTCATTCTATTTTTTTCTTGTTTTTCCTTTTTTTGGCTGCCCTGTGGCATATGGAGTTCCTGGGCCAGGGATCAGATTGGAGCCTCAGTTGCAACCTATGCTGCACTGTGGCAATGCTGGATTCTTTTTTTTTTTTTTTTGTCTTTTTGCCTTTATGTGGAGCCACACCCGCGGCATATGGAGGTTCCCAGGCTAGGGGTCTAACAGGAGCTGTAGCTGCTGGCCTTTGCCACAGCCACAGCAACGCGGGATCCAAGCCGCGTCTGCAACCTACATACACCACAGCTCATGGCAGCACCGGATCCTTAACCCACTGAGCAAGGCCAGGGGTCGAACCTGCAACCTCATGGTTCTTAGTCGGATTCGTTAACCACTGAGCCACGATGGGAACTCCAATGCTGGATTCTTAACCCACTATGCAGAGCTGGGGATTGAACCTGATACCCAGTGCTCCAGCAGAGCTGCTGATCCTGCTGATTCTGTTGTGCCACAATGGGAACTCCAGGCCTTCATTCCTTTGTATGATTGAGTAATATTATATTTAATATACATATCATAATTTGTTTATTCATTGATTGATGGACATTTGAATCTTTTTATTTTTAACCTTTTGGCTCTTTCCCCTATTGTAAATAGTGCTGCTATGAACATATGTGTGGGAGGATCTGTTTGGATATTTGTTTCTACTTTCAGGTAGGAATAGAATTTCTAAGTCATATTGTAATTTTATGTTTAATTTTTTGAGGAGCTATGGACTATTTTCATCTGTAACTGCATCATTTTAGATTCCACTAACAACATACAAGCATTCAAATTTCTCCACATCCTTACCAGTACCTGTTATTTTTATTATTTCATTTATAGCCATCCTGTGTGTGAAGTGATGCCTCATTTGGTTCTGATTTGCATTCTTTAATGACTCATTAGAGTAAGCATCTTTTCATGCAGTCACCGAGCATTTTTATATCTTCTTTGGAGTAATCTCAGTTCAAGTCTTATGCTCATTTTAAAATTCTGTTGTTTGCTTTTTTGTTACTGAGTTGTAACACCATTTAGGTATTCTGTATTGCACAATCAGATATACGGTTTGAAAATATGTCTCCCATTCTGTAGACTGTGTTTTCAGTTTCTTGGTAATCTTCCTTGATATACAAATATTTTTAATTAAATGAAGTACAATTTTTCTATTTTATTGCTCATGCTTTTGATATCATGTTTAAGACTCCATTGCCACAATCTAAGATTTTCCAGTACGTTTTCTTCTAAAAAGTTATGGTTTTATGTTTCCATCATTGATCCATCTTGAGTTAATTTTTGTGTCTAAATTGAGGGAGAGGTCCAGTTTTATTTTTTTGGATGTAGATATCCAGTTACTCTAGCACCATTTGTTGAAAATACTTCTATTCTCCCATTGAATGGTCTTGGCATCCCTGTTGAAATCCATTTTCCATAGGTGGGCTCTCAATTATTTTCCATTGGTTCATATGTCTATCCTTATGCTAGTGCAACATTATTTTGATTACTATAATATTGTAGTAAGTTTTGAAATTGAGAAGTCTAAGTCTTCCATTTGGATCTTCTTTTCCAATATTGTTTTGGTTATCCAGGACACCATTCTAATTCCATATGAATTTGAGGATTGGCTTTAACATTTTTGCAAAAAACAAATGTGAAATATTGGATATGTGATAGAGATAGTATTGACTCTTTTGATCTCTTTAAGTAGTATTGCTATCTTAATATTAGTAAGACTCAGTTTATAAACATGGTCTTTTTCACTGAATTAGGTCTCTTTTAATTTCTTTTAGGAATGTTTTATAGGTTTTAGTGTATAAGCCTGTCATTTCCTAGGTTCAATATATTCCTCAGAATTTTATATTTTGGGGTATTATTTTAAGTTGAGTTGAGCAGATTAAAATTGTTTTGCCTGTTTTCCAAAACAGATGCCTTTTATTTTTATCGCCTACTCACTTTGGCTAGAACTTCCAGTACAAGGTTGAATAGTGATAATGAAAGTGAAGATCTCTGTTTTGTTCCTGATAATGGAGAAAACTTCTAGATTTCACCATTAAGTATGATATTAGCTTTTAATTTTCCATGAAAATTTTTTATCAGGTTGAGGAACTCTGTTTATATTCCTCATCTGTTGAACATTTTTATTACGAAAAAGTGATGGATTTTGTCAAATGACCTTTCTGTGTCAGTCATGATGATGATAATGCATTTTTCCCCCTTTGTTCTATGTATGCAATGTATTGTGTTGATTGAGCTTTTTTTTCTAAATGTTGCATTTTTTGACAAATTCTATTTGGTCATGGTATTTGACCAAATACCATGGTATACTGTTGGATTCAGCATGCTATTTTTTGCGGATTTTTCCATCAGTAGAGGGACTATTAGTCTGTATTATCCTATTTTAGGTTTTTTTTTTTTTTTTTGGTCTGGCTTTGATATGAGGGCAATGCTGGCTTCATCGAATGCATTAAGAAATGCTCTCTTGGAGTTCCCATCGTGGCTTGGTGGTTAACGAATCCAACTAAGAACCATGAAGTTTCAGGTTTGATCCCTGGCCTTGCTCAGTGGGTTCAGGATCCGGCATTGCTGTGAGCTGTGGTGTAGGTCGCAGACGCGGCTCGGGTCCCACGCTGCTGTGGCTGTGGGGAAGGCCGGCAGCTACAGCTCCTGTTAGACCCCTAGCCTGGGAACCTCCATGTGCTGCAGGTGCGGCCCTAGGTAAGGCAAAAAGACAAAAAGAAAAAAAAAGAAAAAAAAGAAATGCTCTCTCATTCTATTTTTAAATGAGTTTTAGATGGATTGATGTTCATACTTCATTAAATATTTGGTGGAATTTGGGAAGTCACCTGATCCTAGACTTGTCTTCCCTGGGAGTTGTTACAGTTCTTTGCAGATTCTCTAGCTCTTCTTCAATGGGTTTTGGTAATTTTTGTGTTTTTAGGAATTTGTTCATTTTATCTAGTTTGTCTAATTTTTAAGTGTAAAGGTGTCCATAGCATTCTTTTGTGATTCCTTTAATTTCTATAAAGTTGATAGTAATTCATCCACTTTTAATTCAGATTCTAATTATTGTCAACTTCTCTCTTTTATTCTTAGTCTAGTTAAATATTGGTAATTTTATTGATATTTTTAAAGAACTCTTTTTGTATCAGTTATAGCAAATACAGTGAGAAAAATTTTAACCTTGAAATCAGAGTTTTCCCCCTGTTGAGAGTTATTATGTGGAGGCATCTACTATATCATCTTGATTTCAGAGATACTAAAATGTGAAATAAATGTTCAATTTAAATTGATTAAATACAAGAGATATCATGTATGCAAATTAACATTCTTTATGTTGCCACATATTTTGTTCAACTTCTAATAGTCATTATTTCAAAACTACAAATTACAATGTTTTTTCTCCCATAAAACAGCAGAAACTACTTTCTTATGTACATTTTTGTACAACTATGTGAATGGAAACTTTAAATGCCATGTATATCCAGCCATTTTCTCCTTGGGTAAATCTATAGAGCTACTGTTAGCCATTGAATCTAAAAAAATTGTACTTTGTTTAGAATTGTGTTTGTTTTTTTAAGTGTATTTGCCTTACTCTTTGAAAAGATTTTCCCCCCATTTATCTGTTAAAGTTAAGAAGGGTTTGTGGCTTACTATAGTAGGATGGGTTTCCTTTGGAACTGAAAAAAAAAAACAAAAAACACAAAACCCAGAATTTAATAATTGCTCTCCTTCTTAACCTAGCTAATACATGATTTAACTTAAGACCCAAGTTCCCTCATATAAAAAGGAATTGCTAATAGCCTCTCCTGAGGCTTGACCTAATATAATTAAGATGCTAAAAAGCCAGTAAATGGCCAGTTGCTGCTGCTTTTTCTCTTTCCCCCTCCACCTCCTTCAGCATTGCTTCCTTACTCTAGACCAAGCTTCAATACCTAGACTGAAGTTGTGCTAACCTGCTATAAACATATTGGTTATCAACACATTTCCTGTCAACTATTCCTGTAAGTGTAGATCTTGTATTTGGCCTGAAGCTGGGATAGTGATCTCTTCTAGCTGTAAGATCCTGCGCATATATGAAAGTGAAACTGTACATTCTTTATTCTGTCCTTTTTGCAACTATGTGAATGTTAGATTGAATGTATCTAGTTGTTAATATTGATTTGATTCCCCGACCTCCAATCTTATTTTAAAACAATAATCATATTAAACATTACAAAGAGGCATCACATCATTCACTGATGATTTGCTGCAACACCAGATGGGCTTACCCATTTTTTTTTTTTAGAAAAATGGAGAAAAGGGATATCCCTAAGTGCGTATGAAACGATTAATAGTAAATGGATATCAAGAAAACCACCACCAGGATGCCTCAAGAGGTGTACAATATTGTTGTTAATGTAATATTTAGTGTGTGCTGGCCATATTAGATGATTTTATGTTCATATCAAAGACCTGTAAAGGCTTTTTTTGTGGATGCTTTACTTAAGTGTATACACACACACACACACACACACACACACTCTCAAGTGTATATATGTATTTCCTTTTCAGCTGCACCTGTGGCGTATGGAAAGTTCCCGGGCCAGGAACCGAATCCAGGCCACATCTGCAACCTATGCCACAGATGTGGCAATGCTGGATCCTTAACCCACTGTGCCGGGGATCAAACCAGCAGTGCCCTCATTAACCCACTGCACCACAGCGGGCACTCCAAGCATATATTTTACCATGCTAATTGTTTTATATGTATAATATCCTAAATTTCTTGATCATAAAATACTCGACATGAGGTTTTGAAGAACGTAACTCCCACAATAGGAAAGAAAATACCTTTCATCTGTCACCAAGCCAGTGCACTCTGGACTTTGATTTATCCAAATAGTATATATCACAGTCTTAAACACTGCATTAGAATCTCCAGGGCAGTGAGTCATTCTGAGGCAGGTGGTCTGTGGCCGTTTTGGGAGGTGTGTACAACAAGAAAAATATCTCCATTGGAATAATGAGATAGGTGCAAAGAAAAAGGTGAATCTTCTTAGCATCCCATGATGCATACCTACTTCCATTTTATAAGCAAGGAAACTGCCTCTGAGATAGGAGATATTAGAGAATCTTAGGTAAGAATGTCCATTGATGGAGGAGCCCTGAGTCAAATAGGTCTTCCCAAGCAAAGATTCTGTACTTTCTGCTAGGTATCTCTGATATAGTTGTTAATTAGAACATTGAGACAGTGACTCAGACTATTCATCTCACTATTTAAAAAGAATTCAGATGTGGAACTAAAGGCATATTGCTGGTCCAGGAACAGTTTGCCTTTGGTACTTTGCCCCGGGGTGTGTATACCACTGAGTTCTACTTAACCACTCTCTGCCAGGTCTCTGTGACATCTACCTGAATTAGCAGAACGTGATTCTTTGCTCTGTGGAGGCCTGAGCTTTTGGTGCTGGTCTCCAGGCTGGGGAGGGATTGCTATAAAGAGAAGTGGGGAGAAGCAGATGTTCTTGGTGTGGAACTGAGACAAGCGGCTCTAGAGTGTGACCACGTGACACCACCTGCCCTTGCAAGTCTTTAGTCCAGCTGCTCCAGAGGAGGAAGGAAAAGCCATTTAGAATGTTTGTGTGGTCTGGTCTAATATGCCTAGGCTGTTGCAGTGTTTCTCATCAGCCCGAGACCCACCAGGCTCATCTCATCAGTCAGATTCTGAGAAACACAGTTGTGTAAAGTATGCTGAAGCCATTCAGGAATGATGCAAACTAGAGAACTTGCTTTGTCTATTATCATTAGAGATTTCTCCAAATCTTTGAATTGGACATTTTAGTCATTCAACAAATATGATGCATGTACTTTATCTTAGAAGCTGTGCTTGTTTGGGGAAAGCAGCTGAGAATAAAAGAGGTGATAGTCGCTGTCATCTTAGAGAATTAATCTACTGGGGGGAAGGGACAATAAGGCTAACAAAACCCAGATAAATAATTGCTATTAAGGGATGTGTAGTTATCTATCATGACCTACTGTATGGGGTTCCCATATAGTTAACTCCCTTACCTACACAGACATGGTCCAAAACCCCCAGGGAATGCCTGAAACCATGGATAGTGCCAAACTTTATACAGGCATACCTCGAAAATTGCAGGTTCAGTTCCAGACCACCATGGTAAAGTGAGTCACACAAAGTTTTCACTTTCCCAGTGAATGTGAAACTAAGTTTGTGCTATCCTGTCGTCTGTTGTGTGTGCAACAGCATTATGTCTAAAATAAGAGTGGATATACCTTAATTGGTAAAAAAAAAAAAATGCTAGCCATAATCTGACCATGAAAAGTTGCCACAAACCTTCAATTTGTAGAAATTGCAAGATCTGTGAGGTGCAGCAGAGTGAAAAGCATTAGACAAGGTATTCCTCTCTGTATACTATGTTTATTCCTATACCAGTGGGCAGGCAACATATATAGTGTAGACTCACTGGGTAATGGGGATGATTCTTTTCCCAGGCAGGGTGGAGTTGGACAGTGTGAAATTTCATCACGTTACTCAGAAGGGTGGCATGCAGTCACTCAATTTAAAACATATTGTTTATTTCTGGAATTTTGCATTTAATATTTTTGGGCCATGGTTGACTATAGATAGCTGAAACCATGGAAAGTGAAACCATAGGTAATGGCGGACGATTCTAATTTCATCCCTTTACACTGTTCTTATTCCCACCCAAACAAGAAAATAATGGGTTCTTCTGGTTTGTTTCTTCATTGTATTTTGTTTTAGAGGAAGAGACTGGTCACTGGCCAGAGAATGTGTTAAGTAAAATGGGTGGGGTATATTGAAACAAAGAGGAAGAATAATGTGGGACAGGAGAAACCCCTCAGTAAAGGTCAAAAAACCCCAAAGAGAACTGGGTGCCTTTTGTAACTCCAGGTTGCTCCTTACAACTGGAGGGTGGGTGAGCTTTGGGAAAAAGCACATGAGGCTATTTTATGTTAGCTTTACCAGTAGATTTCTCTAAGATTTGTGGATGGAGATTAATGCCACTTAAAGGTAATGCCTTACATAATAATTTACAAAGATAGTATCTTTCTCCATCTTTCTGTATATCTCTTTTCATTTCTCAATCTCAATATTTCTATTAGTCTCTCTTTTATGCACACACTGATGGCACAATTGCATGAATAAGAAATATTTTGAATTGTAAAGGCTTCCAAAATTTTATGTTTAAAACAGTGGTTTTAAGGTAGTTGTGAGAAACTGAGTGATGTTTCATGATACTATAGGGACTGAGGAATCGTAAAGTAGTCGAAAGGACATGAACCGTGGAGTAAAACTGGCTTGAATTTAAATCCTGATTCTGCCATCTACCAAATGTCTGAGCTTAGGCAAGTCACTAACCACTTGTATCTTATGTTTTGTCATCTGTAAAATGAGGATAATAAAACTGCTACCAGGCAAACCTTCTACATGAATTACATGAAATCACATGTGTCAGGAGTCCTAAATCCATTTATGTAGACCCTGGGATTTAATGCAAAATATTATATTTATATGAACTTGAGGGGCATAAGTATGCATAAACCTTAGCAGATTTGTCAGATTGTTTGAGTCATTAATCTCAAAGTACCCAGGGCTCAAAATAAGGTAACTTTCCTATCCCCCTCTTTTGAAAATATTATGTTTACGATTTTTCAAATAGTAAATGTATATATTCTTATTGGAGTTACAGTCAGGATAAATTACTGATTGATCTCTCCAATCAACACAATAACAAGACAGTTGTCGAATAAGATAGAAAGAGCCAAGTGTTCAGAATTCTAGGAAAAGGATTTATTCATCAGGCTTGGATGTGGTACAGCTTGGTGCTATAATATCTTGTTCTCCAGAATCACAGAATCTGTTTATCACTCAGTGTAGACCCCTGAAGGCAGCTAGCATTTACATAAATATTATAGCTAGTAATCAATAGATCTTACTGTATTAAGCCTCTGACATTTTAAAGGTTGATTTCTTGCTTAAATCTAGTGTAATGGGTGCTAAGGGAGTTGGGAAGATGCATATTCTTTAACCAATTTAAAACCCAAGTTCTTACCCCTTTGTGGCTCCACCATTTTCAAATGGCCGTGGTGTGGTCTCAGCTCAGCCATGGGTGAAGAAAAGGTGCACGTGGAAGACCACCTCCATCTTAAACATGTTTGCCTGGAAAACACTATTTCTGCTCATATTCTCTTGGCTAGAACTTAATTGCCTCATCATGCTTAACTGCAAGGAAAGCTGGAAAATGTTGGCTGATAACCCATAAATGAAGGAAAAGGATCTTGATGAACTTACAGTTCACTCAGTCACAGTACTTTGGTGGAACCGGTCAAGTCCTTTCTTTTCTCCTCTCTAGGCCTCACTGTTCCTATCTTTATGATAAACATTTTAATCCCTTCTTCACGGAGTGGTGAGCATTAGATGTAGTAGTCGATGTAAAGCTTTCACACTGTTCCTCATGTAACGTTAAGTGTTCATAAATGTTTGCTGTCACTATTTGTATTGTCATCTGTGCAGGAGGCTTTGCTGAGACAGGTTAATGCTACCTGGATGGATACAGGGTTCTGACAAACAAAGACTCAGTGGAATTCAGTGCCTCAAAAGACTTTCATTAAAAAAAAATATAGTAATAAAAAGTCTCAACATCTAATGCTTAAAGGGAGGCTTTGGTGGCCTCGTGACCCAGTTCAGGGGTGAGCTTGTCTGGTGCTCCTGGGATGAGAAATAATGGATCCAGATTTTATTCTTTGATAAATTAAGCACTAATTGCTCCAGGCACGATTAAATGTGAATTAAATTATTGCCCAATGCCTTTTCATTAAGCTTTGAAGTTTATGACTTTGCCACCAGCTTCAGGTATCTGGCTGCTGAATGAAGAAAAAAAGATACAGCACCCACTGGAAACCCAGACAAGAGTAACCACAAATCATTCTGATTTCAAAGTGTGATCTGGGTGCGTTTGAGGGATATAAGATGCAGGCACATTTTTCCTGGCAGTTTCAAGCAGACAACATGAATGTTTGCAAGACATATTTTGATCTGACACAGCAGAGCAATCTTTGCTCTTGGAATGTTTTTGTTTGCATAATTCGGCTCTTCTTCCTCTTCTTTTTGATATCCTTCCTTCCCACACAATTAGTTATTAGGTCTTCAGATCATAACATAGAACATCTTAAACATCCTAAAATAGGAGTACAAAATTGAGGGCCATTTAGCAAATATTAGATAGAAAAACAAAAACAAAGCCTTTAAACTGATTGTAAGATATTAACATTTTGAATTAGAATCAAAAATTATAAAGCCAGAACTCTATAAGGGGAGCTGTTGGCCTGTTTATTTCCTTTCTGGGAAACAGAAGCTTGACTTCCACAGTAGGTGGGGCCAAGCAGACTGATATATCTATGAATCAATTGGTCAGTCAGTCAATATAGATAGAGATCTATGTATACATGTATGTATGTATCTATCTATCTATCTATCAGTTAATAGATATAGATAACTGAGTAGGTTATTTAATGTAACAAAAATTTTTTTTTAAATTTTGAGAATGACTGAGCCATTCCTGTGTAATGAGAACTCTATACATTTTACTATAGTATTAATAACTGATATTGATTCAATTTCTACTTTGAAACAACCATTTTACTACCAACTTTGTGTTGTGTGTGTATTCTCTTGAATACTCACAGTAATCCCATAGAGTGTATTTTATTATTTCATTTCATGGGTGAAGAAACTAAGTCTCAGAAAAATTGGTTTGCCCAGTTTCGCCCAGGTGTCAGGTGGCAGAGCAAGCATTTGATTACAGATCTTTCCAACCTCAGTCTTCACTTTTTTTTACCATAAATATTAGAAAAATTATGTATAACACCCTAGTCACTGTCCTCTGCTTTTACTTCACTTTTTATTTTCTCTGCATTTATAGACTCTAGAGAATTGTGTGTGTGTGTGTATGTATGTACGTGTGGTGTTTCTCTCCAGCTCTAACACAAAAAGTGCCCTTCATTTATCTTCTGTCTCTAGCAATTACTGCCCTTCTGTCAGCCAAGTAGCGGGGTTGCAAGAAGATTCTTTAACTCATTATGGTTAGCATCAGAAACCAAACATTATCGGTTCCTTAAATGTCTTTCTCTTTGCCTCTCTCCACTACTGAGGAGACCTCCATCCTGTAAGTCTGTGAATTTCTTCCTCTCTTGTGAAGACACACATGGTTGTTTTTAAGTTTTCTTCTACTTCCATAGCTTGTTTTCTCCAAGTTGCATTTGTCATTTTTGCCAAATGCAAAATTCTATGTTTAACTGTTTCGCTTGTTTTGGCTTACGGTACTCGTGTTAGAAAATGTGCACAAGCCTGGTGACTGTTGACTTTTTTCCATGTGAAGACTAGGGCAGTAAAAAGCTGATGAGAGCTCTGGAAGGGGCTTGTTCAATGTGGGCCACACTTGAATGAGCTAGCTGAGCCGTTTTGATGGGTAATTTCAGACACTAGCAGTTCTAGACTTTTCACTTGAGCTGGCTAGATTCCTCCAAAAACATATTTTTAGTCTCCAACTTGGCAGATGAAGCCTTTTTGCCTGTATCCTGAGAGATGTTAGGAAAAGGCTGGGAGAAGCCCTTAGAATTCAGCATGTAATCGTTGACTTAACCCTTTCCTCTGTTAGTAGTAAACCAGTTGCTCTCCTTTCTCTTCTCTTTGTCCTTATGAGTATAGGCCTTTGGATTTTGTTCCTTTATTTGTACTATAACAAGTCTTTGAGGAAGAAAACTTCATGCATGTGTTGAGTCAACCAACTCTAAACACCCTCACCGTAAGTTTAATTTGCATTTCCTTGGTTACCAGTGAGGTGCCATATGTACTCTTCTGTTAAATAAAATTTAAAATATAATTCCAGAATATAAAGTTTCTTTCTTCCTTCTTTTTAAAGAAACAGAGCTAATCAGTCTTATTTTGCTCAACTAGGACTTAATTTGTTACTAAAATCCAAATCCACTAATTGACAATTTTGTTTTGACAAGTAAAAAAAGAGAAGTAGGCATAAAATTCTCTATATTATTCACCAGTATTCTTTATTATTTGATTGAATTCAATGCATACTCTCCTAGCACTTCCTTTTATTCTAATATTATGCCAACTAAAATGCACAGTTTTTGGAAAAAAATGAAATTTCCTCTATGGCATGTTATAGGAGCTATGGATGGGAGGTGATAGCAGAAAATGCTTTCAGTTGTTTTTTGTTTTGGTGTTTGTGTTTGTTTTTGTTTTTATGACCACAC
>PVHT020000180.1:8130106-8340749 GCA_004024745.2 Catagonus wagneri
ACCACACCCATTGCATATGGTATCCCAGCCCAGGGATTGAATCCAAGCCTCAACTGTGACCTGTGCCACAGCTGTGGTAATGCCAGATCCTTTAACCCATTGTGCCTGGCTAGGGATTGAACCTGCACCTCAGCAATGACCCAAGCTGCTGCAGTCGGATTCTTACCCCACTGCACCCCAGCAGAAACTCCTTCAGTGTTTTCTTTAAGATCATAAAAGCGTTCCCAGGTTGTATATGTCCCAAAAGAAGTCAAACCCACATCTGTATTCACAGGGCAATATGGCAGCCTTTCAAAAATATTTTCCATGGAGAAGAGTACAGAATGATAACTAGAATCTAAGATTGCAGGTAGAAGGATAATTACTCATTACAGAATGTACCACACACCATTTCTGAATAAGGGAAGGAATCCTGGGAGCTCTGCTCTTGATCATCGTGCCCTGTTGGATAGTGGCATATGCTGTGTTTGAGGAACATAAGATATTGAGTTTGACTGCATTCCTTTCCCAACTTTACTTCTTTCAGAGGTTTAATGATTTTGGGGAAACAGTAAATTTCTTGGAGCCTTAAATTCTTCACCTGTAAAGTTAGGGGGGAAATCTCTGCTACACATCATTTTATAAACCAAATTATAAGATTACATGAAAGTGCTTTGTAAGCAGTAAAACACTACACCAATTAGATTATCATTAGTACTTTGATTAGCTAATCTCTGTTGCTAATTATGATGCATCAAGTGAACTTTGCTCAAAGGTTTAAATACTTACCTACCTACATGATTCAATATTTCTATATAACGGATCAAATCCATGACATCTCTTATGAGTTAGGGAAGCAGTGGTGCTGGAGTGGAAATTAGAGTGTGAGTTACACAGACTGAAGTTTCTCTCTCATTCCTTTGCCTGCTAGCTGTGTGTCCTTGGGCAAGATTTTGAACCTCTCTGATTTCTGATATTTTTATCTTTAAGGATCCTCATTTCTTCCTTTAAGTGTTGTAGTAATTGAGTGAAATGATAAATGTTATCCATGTAAAGAATTTTTGGAATTTACTAGAATTTGTATAACTCTAGTGCTTCTCCTCATATTCATTTTATTCTAGACATTCTTTGAATGTTCAGAAAACACATATTGTTGATTCTTATGTTGGTTGAAGAATTAAGTGCTGTTAGGCACTAGAATTTGGAGAGAAGGAGCTACTGAGAATGGCAAATCTTCTGTCTAGATCTGGTCATAGTGTATGAAATTTTTAAGTCCAAATACTAAATGGTATGATATTTGTATCTGTTTTTTAAAGAATTTTGAGAACTTCAGCATCCCTAGTTATGAGAACCACTCCATTTGGATTCTTACTGTCTTTCATTAATCAAGTGTAACTGACTGTCTTCTTTACCTGACCATGCTTGCCTCCCCAAC
Organism: Catagonus wagneri; assembly: GCA_004024745.2. Taxonomy (NCBI): domain Eukaryota; kingdom Metazoa; phylum Chordata; class Mammalia; order Artiodactyla; family Tayassuidae; genus Catagonus; species Catagonus wagneri. The sequence goes on from PVHT020000180.1 coordinate 8,131,521, forward strand.
ATTTTTCAAACAAGATGGGACTGGTTTGTAGTAGCTCTTTAATAACTGCTAACAACTAAAAACATTCTTGTTCCTGCAATGGACTAATTGGGTAAGTTCTCTTGTATGTAGAGGCTATTGTTGCTGTTATTGGTAATGACGACGATAATGATGGAATAACACTAACAACGACAGTAACCCTCTGTTTAGATAATAAGATGTTCCACGCACTGTGCTAAGCTGTTTAACAGAATTTCTTTCTTAAATCTTCAAAACATTCTCTGCACAGACTAAAGAGTTAACAGAGTAAATAACTTCTTCAAACGTAACAGCTAGTATTTTATGGAGGAAGAGAGAGACAGAGAAACAGAGAGAGGGAGAGACATAGAATATGCTCAATTGCCAACTTGTATTATAATATCAGATTTGCTTTATTTAGTATTCCTTATATTAACTTCTTTTTGGTCATGTCATTTAGAAGTATCTTCTTCCATTCAGAGGCTTGCCTTTTTGTTTTGTTGCTGATTTCCTTTGCCATGCAGTAGTTTTGAAGTTGATATGATCACATTTGTTTATTTTTGCTTTTGTTGCCTTTGCCTGAGAATACAGGTCTTAAAAATATTACTAAGACTGATGTCAAAGAGCACACTGCCTATGTTTTCTTCTAGAACTTGAGTTTCTACATTTAACTCTTTAGTCCACTTTGAGTTTATTTTTGTATGTAGTCTAAGAAAATTGCTCTAATTTTATTCTTTTTCATGTAGCTTTTCAGTTTCTCCAACACCATTCATTGAATAGGCTGTTTTTTTCCCCATCGTATACTCCTGTCTCCTTTGTCATAGATGAATTGACCATATATGCATGGGTTTATTTCTTGGCTCTTTATTTTGTCTCATTGATTTGTGTCTGTCTTTGCACCAGTTCCATATGATTTTGATTAATATAGCTTCGTTGTATAGTTTGAAGTCAGGAAACATGATACCTCCAGCTGTGTTTTTCTTCTTAAGATTGCTTTTGTTATTTAGGGTTTTTTGTGGTTCCATACAAATTTTCAGATTATTTTTTTCTAGTTTTGTGAAAAACACCAAAGGTGTTTTGATAGGGATTGCAGCAAATCTGTAGATTGCTTTGGGGAGTATAGATGTTTTAACAATAATAACTTCCAGTCCATAAGCATAGTATATCTTTCCATTTATTTATGTCATGTTCAATTTCTTTTATGAACATCTTATAACTGTCCAAGTACAGGTCTTCTACCTCCTCAGTTAAATTTATTGCTAGGTCTTTCTTTCTTTCTTCCTTTCTTTCTTTCGTTCTTTCTTTCTTTTGTTGTTGTTGTTGTTATTATACATAGGATTGTTTTCTGGATTTCTCTTCTGATAGTTTGCTATTAGTGTATAGAAATGCAACAGATTTCTGAAAATTAATTTTGTGCCCTGAACCTTACCAAATTCATTTATTAGCTGTAATAGTTTTTGATGAAATCTTTTGGGTTGTCAACATAGAATATCATGTCCTCTGCAAACAGTCATAGTTTTTCTTCTTACTTTCCAACTTGGATTCATTTTATTTCTTTTATGTGTCTTACTGCTGTGGCTAGGACTTCCAATACTATGCCAATAAAAGTGGCAGAGTAGATATCCTTCTCTTGGTCCTGATCATAGAGGAAACATTTTCAACTTTTCACCATTAAGTATGATGTTACCTGTGGGTTTGTCATATACAGCATACATTATATTGGGATATGTCCCCTCTATCCCACTTTGTTGGGACTTTTAATCATGAATGGATGTTGAATTTTGTCAAATGCCTTTTATGTATCTATTGAGATGATCATGTAATTTTTTATCATTTATTTTGTTAGTGTGATGCAACACATTTATAGGTATTGAACAATTGTTTCATCCCTGGATTCTTTTCCACTTGGTCATGATATATGATACTTTTAATGTATTGTTAATTTTGGTTTGCTAATTTTTCATTGAGAATTTTTGCATCTTTGTTTGTGAGGGATATAGGCCTATAAATTTCCTTTTTTTGTTGTTGTTGCATTTTTGTCTGGTTTTACCATCAGGACAAAGCCGACCTCATAGAATGACTTTGGAAGTGTTCCCTCCTCTTCAATATTTTGGCATGGTTTGAGAAAGACAGATACTAATTCTTCTTTCATGGTTTGGTAGAATTCACCTGTAAAACTCTCTGGTCCTGGACTGCTATTTGTTTGGGAATTCTTTGATTACTAATTCAGTTTCATCATACTGATTTATTTCATTCATTGATCAGTCTGTTCAGATTTTCTATTTGCTCTTGATTTAGTCTTAGAAGATTGTATGTTTCTAGGAATTTATTAATTTCTTCTGGATTGTCCAATTGTTGACATATAATTATTATTCATAATATCCCATTATGATTATTTGTATTTCTTGATATTAAAATATAATCCTTTTATTTCTAATTATATTTATTTGTTTGCTCTATTTTTATTCTTGCTTAATATTTCAGAAGTTTTGTCCATTTTGTTTACTTTTTCAGAAAGCCAGCTGATAATTTTATTGATATTTTCAATTTTTGGTCTTTATTTCATTTATGTCCACTCTAATCTTAATTATTTTTTTCCATCTACAAACTTTGAGCTTTGTTTGTTCTTCTTTTTCTAATCCTTTTAGGTGTAAAGTTAGGTTGTTTGAAATTTTTCTTTCTTGAGGTAGGATTGTATCATTATAAATTTCTCTCTTAGAACTGCCTTGATGTGTTCCATAGATTTTGGAAATTGCATTTATATTTTCACTCATCTCAAGGTATTTTTTATTTCCTTTTTGATTTTGTTATTGACCAATTTTCTAGTTTTTTTAATTATTCACACATTTGTGTTTTTTTCAATTTTCTTTCTTGTAATTGATATCTGTTTTCATACTGCTGTCATTCAAAATTTGCTTGATATGATTTCATCTTTCCTAAATTTATTTAGGCTTGTTTTGTGGCCTAGCATATGATCTATGCTAGAGAACCTTCCATGTGCACTTGAAAAGGATTTGTATTCTGCTCTTTTGGAATAGAATGTCCTGTGGATATCTGTTAAATCTAACTAGGTCATTGTTTCCTTATTGATTTACTATCTGGATGATCTATCCATTGACTTAAGTGATGTGTTAAAATCACCTACTATTGTAATGTTATCAATTTCTCCCTTTATGTCTGTTAATATTTACTTCTTATATTTAGGTGCTCTTTTTTAGATGCAGTTATGTATATAAATGTCATATACTCTTCTGGGATTGACACATTTATCATGGGAAATCCTTTTCTGTCTTTTGTTATAGAATTTGTTTTAAACTCAATTTTGTCTTATATGAATATTGATACTTCAGCTTTCTTTTGTTTTCGTTTGCATGGAATATTTTTTTCCATCCCTTTGTCATGTGTCTTTGAAAAAAGCACTGGAGCTGAAGAAAGTGTGGACCAGACCTTTTCCCAGATAAGCTGAGGGCTTCAACCTGGCAATGTGGGCTGGATCTGGAGCCTAGCATGGTCTGCAGCTTTACCCAGGGCATGCCTTTGGGCCCTCACCTCAGTAGTGGTTGGCACTGGAGTGGAGCCATTCACAGGCTGATGGGCATGCTGAGGCGATCTTGGCAGGCTGGCTAGAGCACCAGACACTTTTAATTTGCTGCTTCTGTACTGGGAATATGAAGTGAGTACACTTGTGCATGATTGCTTTAAGAGAAAATTCTCAGTTCCCTAGAATTCTCTGGCTTTCCTGGTCATAAGCCCTGCTGATTTTTAGAACCAATAAATGCAGCACATCTTCCTTGTGCTAGTCAGAGCTGAGGTGTTCAGTGCGGGGATCAAACCCCTCACTCCTTAGGGAGAATATTTGAGCTTCTGTTATCTTTTCCTGTTCATGAGTCACCACACTAACTAGACCTGTGTCTTTGCTCCTTCTCCCCATCTAAACGTATTTTTCCTTAAATTTTTAATTATAGGAGATCAGTTCTTCCAGTTTTCAGGTCTTTCTCAGAGAGAGTTGTTCTATATGCAGTTATAATTTGGTGTGTCTTTTGGGAGGTGGCGAGCTCAGTTTTTCTACTCCTCTATCTTGGTTGTACCCTCACAACATGATCAAGTGTATATTTTCAATATCCAGGATTTTTGTTTGACAAACCTTTGCCTCTTTTAACACTATGTTTTACCACTGTCTTATAGTTACTATTTTATTCTGATGAGAAGTCAGTTGTATATCATATTGTTGTTTGGATGTATGTAATGTGATTTTACCTGTCTCCTGGTTTTCAAGATATACAATGTTTGACTTTGGTGTACACAGGTAAAATTACCTTTATATTTCTATTCCTTGGTGTTTGATGAGCTTTGTGTTTTAGTTAACATCTTCACAAAATGGAGAATTTTTAGGATCTTATTCCTTCAAGCGTTTTTTTTTTTTTTCTATTCTTTCCTTCCTCTCCTTTTGAGACTCAAATTACATATATTTTAGACAGCTTCATATATTCCTATGGTTCAGTCAAGGGAAGGAATTTCTGTTTTGTTTGGCGGGGTGTTGTTTGCTTTAATTGTAAACATTTTTTTCTGTCCTTTAGAATGGATAATTTATATTTTTATTGATCTATCTTAAGACTTACTAACTTTATTTCTATTGCTTCAAATATGATCTTACACTTATGCAGAAAAATTTAAAAAAAATTAAAATCTTGTATTTTATATATTGAGTGAGGCCAGGGATCAAACCTGCATCCTCATGGACACTCTGAGAAATTCTTAACCCACTGAGCCACAATGGGAACTCCTGTTTATTCATTTTGAGCAACTTATTTTTGAGTTATTGCACATAATTAGCTACTTTAAAGTCCTTATTTTCAAACACCAACATTGGGTCATCTAGTCAGTTTTTATTCTTTATATTTTCCTTTTGATTATGGGTTATATTTTTATATCTTTGTGTTTAATTTTTTTTTAATTGTACATAGGCCTTTGTGGGTGACATATTCTAGAAATACCTTTTTTACCTTTTTCTGAACAGTGTTGACTTTTTCCAGCAGATAGGAAAATCTCATGATTGAGCTAAAGCTCCATACTGTATCTCTGTTTCAGGGAGAAGTGGAGGAATTTTCTTTTTCCTCCCGGTCTTATTGCTTTTGCTGTAAAACATGGCATCTTTCATGCTTCCTATGCCTAGTTTCAGGACTTAGCCAGGGATTTAAGTGAAGTTTTAAGCAGAGTTTGAAGATCCTTCTCTGTGGTTCTGTACACCTGAGACTTCTCTCTTTCATTGCACACACTCTGGCAGCCTTTCAGGACAGTAAGACTGTGGATTTTTGTTTGAATTCTAACAACTGTTAGAATGGGTGGACCTGAAGTTGCATTCAGCCCATATAAACATTAAAATTAACTCAGTGTAATTTTCTTTTTTTTCTTCAGTTTCTGATCACTTTTTCTTTTTCCCCAGTGCGTCCATATATTTTTTTGTCAAAATGTTGTAACTGTTATCTGTAAATTGATTAGTCCAACATAAGCTCCTCTGCTATTACTGAAAGAGGAACTCTTCTACTACAATTTTAATTTTTTGTTTAACTGAAGCAATTTCTAATAAAATACTTCTGCCACAGTTTCCTTTTTTTTTCTTCTCTTTTTTAAATAGGAGCATTATATAGCATTATGGCTACAAATTGGCAGAACTAAAAGTTCTTGACTAATTTGGCCAAGAATACAGATGGTAATGGATATAAAGAGGGTACATAGAGAAGTAGCAGTGCACTGTATTGTATAATGGCTTTTATAGTTCATTGATCTCTAATGAGATTTTTAGTTTTTGGTGACACTAGATGGTCAGAGTAGATACCTACCTATATTAGGAGATATGAGTCTACCAGTGCTGGGAGATAGGAGTTTTACTGCTTCCCTAGAAATCTGAAACATGCTTCTTTAGTGTTCTTTTATGTATAGCTTATTTAATGATTACTTATAGCTGTATACCTGTAGCTTTTTTTTTTTTGTTGTTGTTGTTGTTTTGTGGGTTTTTTTTTTTTTTTTTGGTTTTTAGGGCCGTACCTGTGGCATATGGATATTCCCAGGCTAGGGATTGATCAGAGCTGTAGCTGCTGGCCTATGCCATAGCAATGCAGGATCAGAGCCATGTCTATGACCTTCACCACAGCTCACCAGAATGCCAGATCCTTAACCCACTGAATGAGGCCAGGAATCGAACCTGTGTCCTCATGGATGCTAGTCAGATCCACTAACTGCTGAGCTACGATGGGAACTCCCATAGCTATAGTCTTAATATTGATTAAAATAATTGAACTATTATGTGTCTACAACCAGACTATTTTATTATGTCACATCTCCATCTTTTTTTTTTAAATGAGTGAGCACACACTTATCTCGTATTGCTTTCCCAGTTTTCTGTGTTTTAGCATCCTAGAAAAGGATAAACAGCTATCCTCAATGATTTTACACATTTGACACTTCGAAAAGAAAATGTATAGAAGTGTTTGAAAAATTAAGTGTTAATATTTTAGAGAAAATATTATAGTGTTTGAAAACAACAAATGATCCCTTAATATATGAACATTAACTTATATTTAATTATAGTTAAATGGGATTTTTTTTAAATTCTAAAATGACAGTACAAAGCATTATTTATTAAAGCATAGGACCCATATTGAAATTCTGCTTCAGAAAATGATGGTTAGACAGTCAATCCTATTTTGACACTCTTTCAATGTAAATTTTTCATTGAATCCATAGATTCAATAATGATTCAAATTATTCATGCATCAGAGAAGATGCAAAGATAATAAACCATCATATCTTACTAAATAAAGTGCTTAAACAAACAAAACCCTACTGTTATTTTTCAGTCGTTATATTTTAGCTCCCATCTACTGAGAGGTTAAACCTGTGTTCATCATGAGCATCCTTTCATTATCACAATAATCAAACACTTAAATTAATTGTATCATTTCTGAAAGCCATCTGTCAAAGTTTTGCTATGAATGTAGCTGAGCTATAGAATTTCGAGGTCTGAATTGCACCAGCTACGGGCTGCTTCATCTCTAGTTCATTCCTGGGACACCACAGGCCATTTTTCAAGCAGACAATAATCTACGTGACTAGATCTTTGATCGAAAGAGTCTGTCAGACATGATGACTATTGTAGGTAGCAGGGAATAACTGAAATGAACACAAACAGCCATTCTCCTTAGCCCATTTAATCTTTCTTAAACTCAGACAAATCTTCCTTGCAATCTATTTCCAAACCATGTCTACTATCATCATATTCGGTAGTGTGAAGCTATGGAAGTGCAAAACAACAGATGCACTTGGGGAGATGTGAAAAGCCCAGGAAGTGAAGGGCACCTGAGGTGGGGTAGAGAGAGATGAGTTTGAAAAGGTCATCAAAAGCTATGCAATGTGGATCTTACGTGATAAATAAAGGGAGACAGTCATTTAAGAATTGTGCCAGGAAAGTGACATGATTGGATACACATTTTTAAAAGGTTAGTCTAATCGTTTTCTCCATATAGCATGCTATTTTCCACAGGGAGTGTTTGAAAGTGTGCATGTGGAGGGGGGGATTTTAAAAATAAACCTTTCAGAGTTCCCACTGTGGCACAGTGGGTAAGGATCTGATATTATCTCTGTGGTAGCATGGGTTCGATCCCCAGCCCAGCTCAGTTGGTTAAGGATCCAATATTGCTGCAGCTGTAATGTAGGTTGTAGCTGTGGTTCAGTTTCAGTCCCTGGCCAGGAAACTGCCCAAGCCACAGGTGCAGCCAAAAAAGAAGAAATACAAATGAAAAAAAAAAAAACTTTCTATTTTGGAATAATTTTAGGTTTTTAAAAAACTTATAGAGTTAGTACAGTAAGTTCTGTATACCTCTTATTTAATTTCCTGTTTTGTTAATATCTTAAACTACTATAGTACATTTGTCAAGACTAACATTAGTGCATTAGTATTAACTAAATTCCTGACTTCATTTAGATTTTATCACTTTTTTTTCCATTATGTCCTTCTTGGTGTGTATGCCAGGATATAAATTTGTATATTTCTTGCCTTAATTGATTATGTCTATTTCTTGAGTGTCCCCTGGTATGTGAAGTTATTCAGGTTTCTTTGTTACTATGACCTTGATAGTTGTAGGAATACTTACCAATCAGCTATTTTATAGAATGCCCACTGATCTGGGTTTTTCTAATGGTTTTCTCATGATTAGATCAGTCATGTCTTTTTAAAAAAATATCATAAAATGCACCTATATCATCTCAGGGATACATGATATTCATATGACATCACTGGGGATTATAAACTTTATCACATGGTTAGCACAGTGTGTGCCAGCTTCTTCCACTGTAAAGTTACTATTATTTTTCTTTCTCTACTCAATTCATTGGAAGTCAATCATATATCTAGTCCAAAGTCAGTGAAGGAAAGGTAAAGGTCTACGTCCTGGATGAGGAATATCTACATATACTATGGTTTTTTTTGTTTGTTTGTGTGTTTGTTTTATGACCACACCTCAGCATATGGAACTTCCCAGTCTAGGAGTCAAATCAGAGATACAGTTGCCGGCCTACCCAACAACTATAGCAACACCGGATTTGAGCTGCTTCTGCAACCTATACCGCAGTGTGTGGCAATGCCAGATACTTAACCCACTAAGTGAGGCTAGAGATCAATCTACATCCTCATGGATACTAGTTGGGTTTTTAACCTTCTGAGCCACAACAGGACCTCCTCCATGTACTATTTGGAATTCTTCTGTAAGGAAATTTTCTCTTATCTTAGGAAGCATTTTTTTGTTATCACAGTGACTGAAGATATTACTAATATTTGTTGGGGAGGATACAAGGAAGCTAAGCGTTCTGCAACTTTGGGGTCATTTCTGTGCAATGAAGAATTGCATGTCCCTAAACACCAGTAGCTCTTCTTTTGTGAAGTTCTCTAGTACATGCATTCGCAGTGGGGGTGATGATATTGCTAAGGATATGAAAATTGATTCTTTGGGGCAGAAAAAAAATCTTCCTCTTGTTATGCATAAAGCACAAATACAAGAACAGTAAAATAATATATATTTAGTATATATAATACCTGTGGCATTGAAATTTCATGGAGGATGATCAGGAAAATGTCTGAAAGTATTCCTGGGTATTGATAATAATTTAAAAAAAAGACTGAGAAACATTGGTTTAGCTGAAGTGTAGCAAGTGAGTTGAACTGCATAAGAGGAAGGTTTGAGCAGGGAACAAGGAAAAGAAATCAATAGGGATATTATTTCAGTTGACCTCCAGGTCAAGCAAATTATGGAATTTCTACTTTTGTTTAGAATTGATTTATATGTGATTTTTAGACCATTATCTTTAAAAAATTAGTCACAAGATAAGCCATACATTCACTTGACACATTTCAGGGAAAATTATATAATTTCTTTTCCAAAACCAACAAAATATTAAAGTGTATTGCTTACGTATAACAGCATTCCTTGTACTTCTCCACCTCTGATCACAACTTCCTTCTAGCTAAATGGCTATTTTCTGAATAGCTGAAGTTCCTGGGTCACTGGACCCTGGAAAATAATGGAGTGACCATTGTACATTATGACTTTTTCTGGGTTAATTCTGATAGGAATCCTTGAGATAGAGCTTTAAGATCCTATACGTGTTTTTAAGAAAAATCTGAGGGTAAGCAATAAAATTTAAATTTTTTGATGGGAAAGGTGGAGAAAAGTGCAATTCAATTAGCTGTTTATCTTCTTTCAATCTCATCTTGCAGTAACAAGTGCCTAGAAATTCTGGGAAATAAAGGAGAGTATAAAGAATAAAATACCTAATGCATATAATTTTATTGCAGCTTTAGTACTTTGCTAACCAATATTTTCCACGACAAATATATTTTCCTCTTTTATAAAGTTTACATTTTAATAACTCCATAATATCACAGTATTTAAGGTATTCATATATATTTTTTCAATCAAACTTCCTCTCTCTTCCTAGTCATTAGTCAATTTCTTTACACTCAAATAGCCTCAGCTTAATATCACTTGCCTTCTTTTATGAGCAGCTCTATCATTCTTCCTTATTCCTACTTCATAACCTTTAGCTATGTGAATTATCTAAGGCTGCCCTTTAAGCAGCATTCTTCCACGGACAAAGCACAGAGAACAGGTAAAAAAAAAATTCAGAGAGTCTTATTTACTACAGTGTGAAACTTTGAATGATTATGGAAATGAGTAGTTATATTTAAGGCATCTCACAGTCAGATATGTGTATACATTGTGACACCAAAATAGGGGTCTGAAATGAGTTCAAGGACCCCAGTCAGGATTTATGACTTCCCAGGGTATTGAAGTAAATAGGAAATTAGATTGCCAAACTACTGATCTTTGAAGAATAATAGTGAGTGGGAGAGAAACAGGGAGACTGGAGGCAGGAAATTGATCCTAGTTTTCAAAGACAAGGAAGTTATATTCCTTCAACAGTGAGCATGGCATCTGTACTCAATGATGTTGACATTTTTGTTCTGTGTGACTACTTCATCTCCATCCCTACTTCCTAAAGCTATTCCACGTTTTTCTTTCTGGTCTATCCTCTTTCTGAATCTCAGGTCATCTGATTTGGTGGTTGTAGTGGGAGTTAACTCAACGATTGCGCTTGTAGATGAGTTCCTAGTGATTTAAGACAATCAGCATATTGTACTTCCCTGATCCTAGTGATTTGTTGATGTGTGAAAGCATCAGACACACTTTGATCCACGAGAGGTAGGGCTAGAACTTGTTTTATTCATGGGGAGAGGATAGCTCCTCTCAGTACAAAAGCCTTTGGACCTAAGAGAATATGAGATCTGCAGGTGCTGAGGGTTTAATGCTGTCTATCGAAGAGATCAGTGTGGATAATGAAGCTAATTAACATGATGGAATAGGCAGTAGAGGAGAATCCTATCTTCATGTCATTATGGGAGTCTTGTAATCTGACCAGGGCCAAGACAGACCAACTCTTCAAATGTTAATTTATGTAATTTTGAAATCCTTCAGTTGCTTTTTTTTTTTTTTTTGCCTTGCTTCTGATTGCTTTATGTTCTCTGCTTGCTTTGGAGATTTTTTTTCTTATCATTTTTTTAAATTCTTTAAAAACAATAAATCTTGTTGTTCCTTTGTGATGCAGCAAGTTAACAATCTGGCATTGTCACCCTCACTGCTGTGGTGAGAGTTTGATCCCTGGCCTGGGAATCTCCACATGCCTTGGACACAGGGAAAAATAAAATCTTACTGTACTCAAGAATATTCTTCTTTAGTAATAGTACCAATCTCAGTGATAATCTTTATGCTGATTACTTCCAAATATTTATTTCCAGTACCCTAAGTGACAGATATCTATTTGATTCATCTGCCTGAGTATGCTTAAGAATATTTTGTCTACTCCCAGTGGTGACACTGTCTCCTCTAATCTGAATTTCAGTTAATAGACTCACCATCCACCTATTTTCTCTGAGTACCACTTGTAATAACCTTGGTATATCCATTTTCACCCCATGTCCTCTCTTTTATCACATTAGATCATTTATTCTCAAAATTAGCAGCGTATATTAGACCTACCTGAGACACCTGTACATTCAAGTTGGGAATGGTTTGGGTTGGGGTTCAGAAATATGTGTTTTTATCAAGCTCCTCAGCTGATTCTCAGGTGGTCTATGGACCATATTATGAGAAAACAACATTTAGGTCATAAAATTATTTGGGACAAAGGTCATGACTCATTACACTTGCATCCCCAGCATTTTGAAAAATACTTAATATATAGTAACTGATTAAAATATTGGAAAAATGAATGAATCCTCAAGACAAGAAAGTTAGACATGTCAATAATTTGGCCATTTTCAACGTTAAATCTGCCATGACTTTAGTGGTCTAAGAATTAATCTATGACATTAAACTTAATAGAATTTCTGAGTGAGATCTAAACATCTGTGTTGTTAAATATAAACCCACATCACTTTCATGAGACAAAACAAAATGTTTAAGGAACCAGTAGTTTACTGCTTCATTATATTTCACTTTCACTCTCAAAAATATATCCCTGGAGTTCCCACTATCTTGCAACAGGATGGGTGGCGTCTTGGGATCACTGGGACACAGGTTCCATCTCTAGCCCAGCACAGTGGGTTATGGATCCAATATTGCCGCAGCTGCAGCTTAGGTCACAACTGTGGCTGGGATCTGATCCATGACCCAGGAACTCAGTATACCAAGTGGCAACCAAAAGAGAAAAAAAAAAGAGAAATCCCTGATTTATCAGCAGTTTCTCTTCACTATAGTCAATTCCTGTATTTCCATAGGTGCTACCTTTGGAAAATACAGAACTGTGTGAGTTGTTACTTTTTACAAAAGTTTATGTGGGATACTCATTTGCTAGAAGATAACGTCCCTAGATGCCAGTCTTGTTTATGACTAGATGCCTTTGTGTGTGAGGCTTCTTTGGAATGGCTTACTTGGTCTACTTTGAAAAAAAAAAATTGATAACGGGTAGGTAGGTAGGTAGATCGGTAAATGGATAATATAGGGTCACTCCACCAAGATCCAGTTAAATGGCACCTTATCAGTAAGGCCGTGACCCTCTCTCAGGCAAAATTATTTGCTTCATTCTATGCAAATCTCTAAGCTTTCTTTGTCTCTCATTATAAAGTTGCATTCTGTTGTTTCCACCTGTTCCATTTGTTCACAAGTCTGATAGTTATACTTCCCAGAGTTACTAAACATTTTGGTAGTATTCAAATATTTCCATCAAACTCATGTATCTAATTATTGGAGGCTTTCCCTGGCAGGTTGCAAAGGGATTGCAAAATGCGAATGTCTGAAATGCTCATGGTTCATGGCGGATGATTTTATCAACATTCCATGGGATGGAAGATGAAGCATTTTCTAAAAGAAATACTGCTAACCTGGCAAAAATAAAGATAGCCTTTACTCAGTACAGTACTATCAGGATAAAGCCCTATAGTGTTATTTACAAGGATTTTCTTTATCTAGTCTCTACCTACATCTCCACATTCATCTCATTCTTTTTTTTTTTTTCTCATATTCTGTACTCCAGCCACACTGGACTGATTCCAGGCTCTAAATAAAATGCAGTATCTCTGTCTTCTCTTCTTTTGCTTGGAAACATTCACTCTCCCAGTACTTTCTGAGGTTCGGTTCAAGTTTAATTTCCTCAGGTACAACTCCTGTGAAGGGCCTTCCTGCTCCTTGGTTTGTTGCAAGTGACCCCACTTTGTGCTTCTAAATGATTCCATGCCATTTCACTCTTCATTCACATGGATGTTTATTTTTCTATGCTAGACACTGAGATTTACCACCCCTGCACACTTTGCATCCACCATAAAACTTAATAAATTAACTAATTATGAATTGATTAAATAAGTAACTGATGATTAATAATATTTAATATCATAGATTCTTAATATGTTAGTAAAGTAATTAATGTAATAGGTTATTTCAGACAAGGATAGAATAAGGCTTTATTAGCACCACCTTCTCATCACCATTCCCTGCATGCGCGTGCGCACGCACACACACACGCACGCACACACACACTCGCCTGCTGGCACTTTTGAATATACAACACCTAATGCCACTTGAAACAAATTTATTGACTAATAGTTCCTGAACCTATGAAATTTGCTGATTTCCAAAACTGAAAGAGAAGACAAGAGTATTACACCCAATTTAGTGTACATTAGAGTCTCTGGGAGCTTTTGTTTATAATCTCATTGTAATTTCTTCATGATTTGTAGAAAGACTTGATTGCTGTTTTTGAAAAAGCATTATTCAGGATTTGATTTGGACAACAAATTATACCTCAAAAGAGGAAAGAGGAAGGACCCTTAAAAATCATTGTGCATGTAGACAAGGGTAATTATAATCTGAAACCTTTATAGGAAGAGATCTGATTCAAGGTGGCATCAGAACAACTGTGTAATAGCAAGGTATACTTTCACAAATTTTACTGGAAAGTTGCTTGATATTCATCATTATCATTAGAGTCCTGTAGCCTTTGTATCATCTTATATCATTTCTAAGTTAAATTGGTCCATGTAGACAAGAGATAAATTAGATAATGAGTCTACATCATTAGGTCTCTAATGCAAAATAGGAAACAAGATTCCGTAAAACTCTGAACAGATAACTTAGGGATTCTGATTGTAGAGTTCCCGGTGGCTCAGTGGGTTATGGATATGGTATTGCCACTACTGTGGCTCGGGTTCAATCCCTGGCCTGGGAACTTCTGCATCCTATGGGTATGGCCGAAAAAAAAAAAACAAAACAGATTCTGTCTGATCTTTCTTTCTCTCTCCTTTACTATCCACATCCATCCTCCCTTCCTCTTTCTCCTATATCTTACTCTCTTTGATATGGCAATGGAGATACCTCTACTTAAATGGTAAGATATGCATGGGTGGTCTGAAATCATAATTTTTGTCTTCTTCCTTTTTTCTTTTTCATCACATATTTCCTGGACTGTATTTTTAACCACACAAATTTGTATTTGGGGAAAAAGCAATGGTATGTGCAAACCCAAGAAACAGAGAAGCACCATATGTATGGAACCAGAGTATTTTAGTATATCTAAAACTGTATTGTGTACATATGGCTGTTTAAATTAATGACACTTGAATAAAATTTAAAGCCCAGTTGTTCCATCACCTAGGCTGTATCTCAAGCGCTCAATAGCCAGATGTAGCTAATGGCTGCCATGTTGTATAGAGCATAATGCACAGAAGTCACTTAGGTAAATGAAATCTGATCCATGCCTCCCCTTCTTCCTTCCTATTGGGTCGCATCTCTTTGTTCTTTACTTTTAGGAAACCCCCTCTTTCTTTCTTTCAAATTTGTATCACAATTTGCAGGTGTACATCAGATTGTGTCAGTAACCACATCTTCATGGCTCTACACTCCATTAGGGAAAGTACTCTCACAGCAAATAGATTTGAAATATGTATTTGAATAAATGAGTGGATTGGATAGTAGATAAAAGGACTTGGGAAAAGGTCAGCAACACATTGGATGGGATGTAAAGGTTATAGAAAAGCTTGAATGAGGATAAGACATCACAACTTTATTTTTAGGTGTAACTATTTCTACTCCTAGTCAAGTGGATGCTGTTATCAAGGAGGAATTTTTTTTTTCTACTGCCCTTCTAGGGTCTTCTGGCTGAAGTCTTATAAATTGGAGATAGAGTCTTAAGAGAAAAACAAATGGAAGTTTATTATCATGTGTATCATGCTTACACATGGGATCACTTGCTGATGAGAAACACAAAGGTTTGGTTAGAACTTGGGTTTATATACTGTCTTAGCAAAGGAATAATAATTTTTTTAGAAAAATGACAAAGGAGAAGGAATTTAAGTTTCTTGGGCAATAACTCGTAAGAAGGCAAAAATATGAAAACTAATGGTAGATAAAGCCTAGTTAGTAATGTTTATTATGTGGATTGCGCTGATGCTCTCAGTTGTGAAAGGTCTAAAATTGTCGTAAATAATTAGTTTTTGTTCTTCCTGGCACAGAGGAGGGGATACACCTTTTTTAACTGATGTCTTGCTTTTAGGCAACTGGGGGGAGGCAGAGAAATTATCTTGAACCTTCTTCTCAGTTGCCTTCGGCTCAAAGCAATGCTTATGCCAAAATGGCATATTTTGGGAGTTGCATATTCTGCCATCATGAAGTACTCAATGCCCTTGACCCTTTACCCAGCCACTGTGGCATGTTCATTCTAGAATCGTGCCATTATGACATCATACTTGACAATTTTCATGACAAGGACTTGTGTGTATATGTGTCACTACATTCTTTTCTACGTAGACATGCAGTTTCTTTCAATAGCAGTTAAAAAAAAAAAAAGATGTGAAAATCTGGTTAGGAATTCATACCGAGATACGAGATTATACTTTAAAGGACAGGCTTGAAGGTGCTTATCTAATATACCCTAAAGATAATCACATAAAAATCCCACCTAGGATTCAAACTATACTTATTATATTCCTTAATAAAGCAATAATTTTCTTTTTGTCCCAGCTACAGAACGTTCTGTGTTTTTAGCTTTCTGATATGACATGATTATCTGACTTCTAAAGTTACTAAGTTGCAACTAACTGCTCAAGAATGCTTTATTTCAGTCCTAAAAAAAGATTAAAAAAAAACCCACCTTTAGTTGGACACACTATTTCCCAGTTGATAAGCGGTAAAACTGCCACATTTTTTATTTGATGAAATATGATGGATGGGAAAGTATTTATCTACTAGTAGAAAAATATTAATGCTGAAAAATTGATTTGTCCAAGGCTTAGGGAATATATGTAACTCTTTTATTTAATGAAATAGCACTTATGCTATCCATTCCTTTCTACTTAGTAGGATTAAGCATTCTTTATAAATAATATTCTATGACGAAGATAAGCATTATTTAGGAAATTAACTTGAAGCTCACTTCTTGGATCTATCAAATATCACAGTTCCAGGCTCATCTAAAGTTCTTTGTTGCAGCTATTTTCTTGTAAACTTCTATTTGTCATATAGATTTTGTCTTCCTCAGTTTCCCTAATATTAAGTGTTATGACAAACAGAATGCATCAAATTATTCAGGGCCTGAGTGGTAAGTAACAAGCTGGTTGTCAGATAAATGACATTTTACTAAGGACATCCAATACACATTTTTCTTGGCATTCACAGTGTACAATATGATTAAGATAGCTAAGAGGATAAATGCCAGGTAAAGATGTTGTTCTAGCAACATATTAAAGGAAGAAAAGGTTAACATTTTTCATACTGCTGGCTATAAAACCATCACAAAGATTTCTCCTCCTTTCTTGTCATCTTTTTTGGTGCATCCTAGGATGAAACACTTGAGAACAAATTGGTTATAAATTAAATGTGTATTGTACCCTTCTCAGTGTTAAATGCTTCTAAGAATCTGATCCTTTAAGATACAATCTACATAATGAAGTAGAATCTCTTTGTTCTATAAAATAGTAGAGGAATTATAGTTTTGATGACCCTACAAAAATAATGGTTAATTGTAACCACATTTTTATTTTCTGAAGTAGTGGGACCCTATGTCTTTGAATCTACGTTCTTTTTCTCAGTTTAGGGCTCATAAAAAGCTTCTGTTTTCTTTTCATTTGAAATTAATGTGGAGTTCCCTGGTGGCCTAGTGATTCAGCATTGTCACTGCTGTGGCTCAGGTCTCATCCCTGGCCTGGAAACTAATGCATGCTGTGGATATGGGCAAAAAAATTAAAAAAAAAAAAGAAGTTAATGTATGAAAAATCACAGAAAAAAAATAAACATGAAGGTTCTTTTAAATAAGTTATCATCTGTGAAGTTCTATTTTCTTAGGAAAAGAGAGGGTATTTAAGTGGGAAAAGTGATAAACATTTAAATTATGACTTCAAGGTTTGGTAAGAACAGAGTTTTAAATAAAATAGTTCAACTACATTTTTCTATTTTTCTGTGTGGTCCTGACAAGTCATTGAAATCCTACTTCAACATTTCAGTAGCCATAGGGGCCTACTGAGTAAGGGGAAATGTGCTTGGCACTTTCACGTGTAATGAAGTGCAGGATACATTACTTGATCTTACCTCTGAAATAGATAAACAGTTTTTTAAAAATATTGTAATAAGAAAAACAACAGAACAATTCAGGAGATACAGAGTGAGACAGATGAGAATATGATTCGTTCTGTCTGGGGTGCCAGTGCAATTTTCCCAAAGGAGGTAATTAGGCTTATGGGTATTAAAGGAAGGAATAATATGCTGATTTTGTATGCAGATATATCATGACACCAAGAGTGCTTTTCTCTGTTTTATTTCATTAATACTTATTTCATTAATACTTAAAATGAAGGTGGTTGTAAAAACATGTAATCTTAGCATCGTAAACAAAGACCAGATATGTAACTCATTCAAAATAGTCTGCAGTCTTTTGTGCTCAATAAAAATAAATGGAAAATGCACAAAGACAAAGGGAAGTGTCATTTGTTGTTGTTGTTGTTGTTAACAATGTGTCACATTGTGTGGGAAAGGTTGAACTGTCATTGGAAACCCCTTGATTTCTATAAATGGCAAATCTGCAGGGTAATGTAACAGAGCAGTAATAAAGTAGAGTTGTTTGGCTATAATCAGAAACTACAGCTATAATGTACCTATAAAGACTATTTAATTAATTCAGTCGACAGCTGCCTTATCACCAGTGAAAATTAAGCTGAGTTTGACCAAGAACCCAAAACATAATTCGGTTAGTAAACTACTGAAAACCAATGGGGGGAAAAGTACTTTCTATGTAGTTGTTTTAAAATATTCATGCTATTGAGCCATTCCCACTAAATGCATAAATGACAACATAATATTCAACTGTAACAGTTGGTGGAAGCCATTTTAAGTAGCAGTTTAACAAACAAAGATGAATTTTAATTTGCCATGCCAGTTGAGCTGTAATAAAAACTAGTATTCCAGCTGTGGGGAAAAAAAAAAAAATCCATGCAGCTCGGTTTAGAGTTATTTACAGTTTTTTTTTTTTTTTTAAACTTTGCAATACAATGAAACTGTCTTGTTTCTATCCATCCCAGAAGTTTGTTAAATCCCAAAACATGTCTTAGGAAATGAAAAAGGCATGTCTTTAGGGAAATAAAAATATCTTTGTTGTATTAGATTACAGTGTTCAATTTAGTACAAGTTCACTTAGCAGCTGAATGTGTTTATAGTTTTTGTACTATTTCCAAAATTGTAAACATTACTTTAGAGCGAATGGAAAATTTGGGCTGTTACTTTTGAAGTGAATGGAAAACAGGTATTTTCAAACATTGCAGTTCACAATTTTTTTTTTTGCAATCAATGCTCACTTCTTGGGTTGATACTTTAACAAAAATATCAACTTGCCATTTATTATGAAAGCATTGTAGAGAAATCCCTTTGCATTCTTGACTACAAACACTAAATCATGATGAAGCAGAAATTTTTATAGATCCTCTATCATATTCCCAAAAATGGTTGTCTCACTTCCGTTTAATAACTAACCCTGCATAAATGAGCACCTTAGGTATCCGACTCACTATTACATTTTAATACAGTTTTTACAATAATGCAGTCATCCTTTTTTTTTAAAGTTACTTCTAAGAGTCTGTGGACTTACCAATATCATTTTATTTTTTTAATGGAGATGATGAAAGGAACTATGACAATTAAAAAAATAATTAGAAACAAAAAAAAAACCCCAACAATTTCTACTGGCAGGAGAATTCCCTCTCTGCCTTCTGAGGATCCTGGGATATAAGAAAGATGCTTTGCTGTGCTGAGTGGGAAGACTGTATTGGACTATGGAGGGTAAGTGGAGGAGCCAAATGAGGAACACACTTGTTTATATAAAAAAGAGAATTTTCACGACCCAGTAGCAGGGCTCCAGAAGGGAGGGATGAGATGGGACAAGAGAAGACAGAAAGAAAAGAGGAGGGGAGAGGGCATGGGTAAATGGAGTAGGAAGCAAGAGAGAGAGAGAGAGAGAGACATGGAAAAAATTAATAAACTAAACCTCAGTTAAAGAGAGTTGGGTGACTAGAAGGGGGAGCTCTCACACCCTGCAAAGATGATGGAGCCCAGTGGGAAGAAAGACTCTTCTTCTTTGCTTGCAATGGCTCAGCCAATGAAAAGGCATGGAGCCTTTGTTATTCTAGCCCTCCCAGCTTTCTCCTCTATGGAAGGGTTCTCCTTCCTTTGCCCTGTGGAGACTTATAAGTTGATGACTGTGTTTGCAGACCCTGGCCTACAGTTCTTTGCTAATTCTAACTAAACAGCCCCCATTTTTTTTCCCTTTTTTTTCTTTTTTCTTTTCTTTTTTTTTTTTTTTTGAGAAATAACTGGCAGTTATTTGTTAGAGGTCAGAAGACAGAAAGAGATTGACAGAGACAGAGAGAAGTGGGTATAGAGAAAGCATGAGTGAGAGCCCAAGAACAGCTACTAAGAAGAGGAAATGAAAGGGAGAAGAGGGTAAAATGGAATATTTATGTGGTTTTGCTTGTTGAATGACAAGTAATATCACTTCTCTGTTTACTTAGGGAGACTTTATTATATTTTACATAATTAGCACTACTCATGCACTTGAATATGTGGTCTGTGGGTATGAAAATATTATAATTAAAAAAGAATATACATACATACATATATGACTGAGTAACTTTGCTGTATAGCAGAAAATGGCACAACATTGTAAATCAACTATACATTAATAAAAATTAAAAAATAATTAAAAAATAAATATGAAAATACTCGAGATTTCTCTTAAGGAAGGCACAAGAAAAAGCTGGAGTCAACACATGATCCAATTACTAAAAGTTTATATAAGTTATGTATGAGCCAGTCCAGAGACATAACATTGACCTTTCTTCATATAGAAGAATATATATACTTTTGATATTCAGATAAACCAAATAGCCCCAAACATTTCTTCACTATTATGTATCCAATGATAAAAGAAGTACAAAAACAATTAAATTGATTTCCCCTTGATATCAGGGCCTGGCACATAGCAGGTACATAACAAAATGTTTGTTGAAGGAATGAACACACAAATGGATTTTTTTCCAAACATGTAGTTTTTTTTTCTTGTTTAATATTTTTATTACTATTCTTACTGTTTCAATAAAATGTTTTGGGAGCTTTTGGAAGACTCGGGATTCCAGACATGATTTCTCAGTTTTATTTGGCTTTAAAATCTGACATTGTAATGGGTGCTGCTACTGCTGCACTTCAGATCACTTAATTTCTGGAAATAAATTCAGCGAACAGTCTCTGAGGAGAGCACAGCAATGCAACGGAAACTGTAACGTCCTATAATGAAACCTAATGAAAAATCTCTGGGCTAGATTAGACGGTGATCTGATGTGAGGCCAAGCAAAAGAGAACACTTAAGAAAAGTCCGTGGAGTTGAAATTACACTTTGTGGAAGTGCAGGCAGGTCGTGCGAGGCACTGAAGCAGACTACCAAGACACCAGCAGTACTATCTGCATTTTTTTAAACCTCCCTAGAGACCTGCTGTGAAAGCCAGCTACTTTTAGAGAGATGTCAGCGTGTGCTACTAGAGATCTATTCTGTGCATCCAACATCAGGGTGTATGGTCTGACAGCTGTGGCTGTATTTGTCTGGACAGTGGCTCTGAGCTTGAAATAGGAACTGTCGTGTACTAGAGGGTTATCTTACAATTCCTGTGGATCAAAATGTAAACTCAGAAAGGAATGAGGAGGAAAATGTGAGTAAGGTCTGGGGAGAGCAAAACGTTAAGTTCTGAGGGAAAATAAAGAGAGGTTTTGGAATATGTCAAGAAAAAATATTGAAGGACGCTGGTGACATTCCTATCAGGTCTCTGGAAATCTCTCACCATCCAAATCTTTAGGAAACTGAATTGGTTATGAAAGTAATTATGTAAACTTACATGCAAAACCATCAACCAAGCCAACTAAATGTGTTTCAGACTCTCAGGACAACTCATTCCCAATAACAGAATAACAGGAAAACACATTAATCCTCAGAATATTGGTTGGTAACTCAATGATCAAGGCAAGGAAACTGGAAGGATTTCTTGGATCATTTAATCAGAATTTATATTTTATAATACAAGCATGAGCCTGTGGTTGGTATTGTTGGGAATACCTAAAAAGTGGAAATGCAGCTGTTTTCCAGTTTCAGCACAGCTTTATTTTTGAGAGCAAACACTCATAATAAAATCAGAGAGGCAGCCCAGGGTTTGTAACAACACAGGCAAATCTAGCTTCCATCCCTAGCTCCTCTGGGTTTTTGACCCAGGTGGCAGTGGACAAGCCACTCAACTTCTCTTTACCTAACTCTCTCACCTATGTGACGGGGATGCTAAAAGGTGTCCAAAGAAGTGCTTGGAGAAAACATTTTCTATAGTTCCCGGTGCATATTAATGACTGACAGTTTTTTTTAAATTATTGGAGCATAGTTGACTTACAATATCGTGTTAGTTTCAGGTGTACAGCAAAGTGAATCAGTTATACATAAACATACATCAATTCCTTTTCAGATTATTTTCCTACATGGGGTAATGCACAGTATTGAGTAGATTTCCCTGTGCTACACAATAGGCCCTTGTTACTGATCTGTTTTGTATATAATAGTGTGTATATGTCAAGCCCAACCTCCTAATTTATCCTTCCCCCAACATTTCTCTTTTGGTTTGTTCATAATCTTTGATGACTGAAAGATTTTTTTTTTAGAGTCCCTTTTGCTTTAGTGTTCTGTGCGCATAGGAAACTTTTAGCATAGGCTTGGATCAAGGAACAAATTCAGTGTCTTAATTATATCATAATTGGGTCAACTTAAAAAAAAGGAAATATACTTTACAGTAGGAAGTAATTTTAAAAAAGTAGGAGGTAATTTTAAAAATGCAGAAGGAACAGCAAACAGAATTGTGTGGTTATTTAGTGTTCTGGTGTTCACACTGCAGAATCAGGCATCCTGGCTTTGAATTCTGGACTCACATCCCCATCTGTAAAATGGGATAATAATAGTATGAACCTCATAAATCTATAGTGATAATATATGTGATGTGTTTGGAGCTGTGCCGGATACGTAGTGAGCATTTGATAACAGCTGCCACTGATCAGTAGTCATATTCTGAAAGCTTTAAGCCTGGTAGTATCCTCAGAGAAGTCTCTTGCCCCCAGACTAGGTCAGATTTCCCTATTAATGGCTCTCACAGCCACCTGTGTTTATCTTTTCTTGTATTCACCGCAGTTCAAAATTCAAAAAATTATTGGCATAAATGTGAACTTAATGATTGGCTCCTTCCAATCCAGTAAACTCCCTGTGGGCTGGCTTCCTGTGTCTGATCAGCAGCAGCATTTCTCCAGTGAGGGCCCAGCCTCCAGCACTTGGTAGGCACTCACATATGCATTGAATAAATGGAACAAATGCAATGAAAAGGTAAATGGCTATCTGTCTCCAAGGGCTATTTTTTTTAATGTGTAATTTAGCTTTAATTTTTCCATTTCATCACAAGCATTTTCCTATTCAAAATATATACGTAACATGGTTTGCACGGCAGTACAGAATATTTCATTAGCAGGCTGAGAAGAAGGAGAAAAAAGAGACCATTTACATGTAAATGTATGCTTAACTCAGCCCCTGATGGAGAATACCCAAAGGGTACTGCCGGCTTCCTTAGATAGTAATTGGAAGCCTAATTCAGATAGGTTAATTGTAGGGTAGTGGCAAGACACGTGCTGGGCTGTGCAGAATAGCAGAGAGGAGACTGACAGCCTGGCTCCACTGGCTCCAGAATAAAGTATCCTGAAACATCCACTTCCTTTGGCTTTAGCGTGTCATTAGTCAAGGGGAACTTGGAAGCAATGGAAGCATTTCTCTAGATGTATAAAAATAAACCTTCCTCTGACCCAAGCAGTTTTTTCACTAAGAACAACTTGGGTTGTCTCATTGGTCTTAATGGAAACTTGAACTTCATGAGCACGTCTGGGGCAAGGACTAGGTCCTTTTTTTTTTTTTTCCTCCCTCCCTTGTCCATGCTAATGTCTGCAAGATAGCTGGCTTCCAAAACCAATACCTCCTATACTGCAGTAATACTTACCAATAGCTTAACCTCTCTAAACTTCAATTTACACTCGTGTAAATCAGGGCTGAAAGTAGAATCCAGCTCAGGGTTAAAAGAAGATTAGATAAGATAATCAACGCCTAGTGTCTGGCCCTTAGTACTCAGAAAATGCTAGCTCTCTTTTCTTCAAACTGCTTGGAAGTTTCCCCTTAATTTAGGTAGGCATCTACTTTGTGAGCCAGCACTTCCATTCTTAGCCTTTTACCCCAAAGAAATGGAAATACATGTCCACAAAAGTACTTAGGTACATAAGAACCGATAACTAGAGAGGAGAGGGCAGTTACAACTGTCTAGAATGGAGGAGGAAAACAATGACTTGGATTCCTCCCCCCACCACACACACACACGCACAAAAGAATTTGTCTTATTGAATATTTTTCCCAAAGGCTATATATCCAGGTTAAAACTTTTTATAATAAAGACCACCTTTGATTTCAACATTGGAATATGAAATATCTTGTCTCTCCCATCGCCAGCCTCTTTAAGACTGTCAGCTGCAGGTGTCCTGTACCTCAAAAATCCCGAAAGGTAGACCCACAAGACCATTTTTGTCACTTCGGGAAATGTACCTCATTACTCATTTTAATTCGAAGGAATG
The DNA here is from genome assembly GCA_004024745.2 of Catagonus wagneri. Taxonomy (NCBI): domain Eukaryota; kingdom Metazoa; phylum Chordata; class Mammalia; order Artiodactyla; family Tayassuidae; genus Catagonus; species Catagonus wagneri. The sequence continues at coordinate 8,155,781 of PVHT020000180.1, forward strand.
CGACATGATGAAGGGGTCTTGCCTTTTGGAATTGAAAAGATTTTGCTAGATGTGCAGTCACACAATGAGAGGCATTGTTTTCTCTATTTTGTAGAAGAATCAGGGAACCATCTAAGGTTCCACAGTTGCACTGAATGTCTCTACTTTCAGAGTCCACAACTCACTTAAAATCAAGCAATCCTTTTTACTCTTTATCAAGAAATAAAAGTAATTTTTTGAGGTGTGTTAATATACATTGTTTTCCCTTGTCTGTACATTTAAGTGGCTCTAGAAATAGACATTTGCAGTCAAATTACACATAATATGTTTTAAGATTCTCCTATGAAAAGGCTAAATAAGCTTAATTACAGAAAGTCTCTGTGTGAGATTCCAAAAGGAATAGACAGAGATTGTGCATGTTATAAACTTGAGTGGGGTCTAGAGAGGATGATTACACAAAGAAGCATTCTATCAATTAATTGCCACAAAAGTCTAGATTAGACTAGCTGCTCCAAACTTGTTATTGAAGTCCCCATATTTCAGCTGAATAAAAATTAACAATTTTTTCTATTAAGGTTTCTCATTTTCAACATTGCCTAATCCTAACAGTTATATGAAACCATCATCTCTTATTAAGTAAACTCATTTCCATTCTTTCTGGGAAGAAAAATAATAAAATCTCAGCCGCATTAATGCTAACGGCTTATCTAGCATATTTAGAATAAACACAAAATTGTTATGATATTCTTTTTGTAATTTCATGGCAATATAATAAGGATTAGTATATGAACACTAGACTATAATAAAGAGAAGAATTAAAATCTCTCTCATATTTTGTAGCAGGTAAACCTTTGAAAATAGGTTAAAGTGCTCCCTTAGATATTATAATAATTGGAATGTGTGACTATTTTTCACCTTGAAATCCTACTTATCAGCATGTGACAGCAGGTAATAAAAGTATGTTTTTAGGTATAGGGAGATTTAAGACATCAAAGTTAAGGAATGGAAAAAGACTCATATCCTATTTACTAGAAAATTAGAGAAAAAAAAAGACCTAATTATTTGCAGTCTTTTGAGAAGCCCTGCCAGCCACCAGTAGGAACATAAAGGAAATGTGTCACGATGTACGGAGTGTCAGCATCCCTCGTGTCTGCTGCTTCTTGCTTGAACTCTTAACACTGTTCCCTGGAGAACCTCACATCTTGCTCCTCTGCTCTTCATATTTGTTAATTCTGCACTGTCTTCTTGGTATTTTTGGCCAGTACCCCGAAAATATATATATATTTTTTACTCTCTTTTTAGTTCTAGCATGGCCATATTTCTAAGGATAGAAACTCAGGCTAATCCCAACTCCAGCTCTCATTTCCATCTCCATTGGGGCGACCAACAATTCACACTTCCCTGAAGCTGTCCAGATTTTAGCAGTAAAAGTCCCACTTCCAAGGAATTGCCTCATACCCAGGCAAATTGGAACAGCTGGTTAACTTGGCATTTTCTGGTATCCATTTTTGTATATCCCATATCTCTTGGGTAAAGGGAGGTGGTTTCTTTCAATTCAAATTTTTTTTACCTCAAAAGAAATATTTGCTCTGCTATATATTATACCACCATGATAGTCTTAGTCTTCCTACAATGTTGGTAATCAATGAAATGATTATGATAAACTATGTTTTTCTTCCATTTAAAAATTATTTATTAATATTTCTATTTGAAAATCAAGGAATTCCTATTGTAGCTCAGTGGTAACAAACCTGACTAGTATCAACGAGGATGTTGGTTCAGTTCCTGGCCTTGCTCAGTGGGTTAAGGATCCGGTGTTGCCCTGAGCTGTGGTGTAGGTCTCAGACACAGCTCAGATCTCACTTTGCTATGGCTGTGGCATAGATAGGCAGCCACAGCTCTGATTCAACCCCTAGCCTGGGAACTTCCATATGCTGCAGGTGCAGCCCTCAAAAAAAAAAAAAAGAAAGAAAAGGCAAAAAAAAAAGTGCAAGACAATCAAGCCTGATCTCACCCTCATTTAAAACAGAATGTCAAAAGCTAATAATTGGCTTTCTAATCATCATGTATGCGATTTATCGAGTGATGTGGATATACAAAGAACATTTATAGTCTATCATTATAAAAAGGACCAGTATAGAAAAATAACCTGGAGAAAGTGAATGTCTGATGATCAGGGTAAAGATGAAAAAACTTCAAATAATTTCTCTGAATTTTAACTGTTTTCTTTATTTTGAAAGCAATTTATTATTTCTTTCCTTTTTTATTTGATTTTTTTGAAAACAGTGGCTTGCTTTTCTTTGTTGCCAAAGAAACACATAGCGATCTATCTGGCACCTAGGAACAAAACTGGTTACTTGTGAAGAACCTCGAAGACATCCATTCATTTGAAGTTACATCCAGGGACTACCCTTGCCTGTCTTAAGATGCATTCAAGGACAGGAAAACAGAACATCCTGAACTGTAGTCCTTCATAAAATAAAGCCGGTATTCAGATGGGCATTCTACATTCCAAAGAATTTTTGGTTAAAGAAAAAACAGATTAATAGTTGAATGGATCTGAAAATATGACAATGATTAAATTACCCTGAAGGGAAAATCTCAAGGCCTATTACCATTTATTGGACTCTGCCAAGTCTATTTTTCTTCCATAGAGTGCATAAGTAAAAAGAAAACCAAAGAAACTTACGGGGAGTGAACTGCAGGGATTGTAGTTGTCAAATTAACATTATTTTAATGAAAGCATTGATTTACCAAGCAAAATAAGTCATCCAGCTCAGTTATGTGTTTTGTATTGCAGCTCTTCCGCAGGTACACATTTTTTAAAATAAAAGCACAATTTTAGTTTCCATAAGGACTTATTACTACAGAATTGTCATGTTCTATATGCACTCCATTGTAACTATGTTATTAAGGTTATTCTCTAGTAGATATGGTGTAAGGTATTTTAGAAATTGCTCATGTAAGAGATGAGTGAGTAACAAACTTTAATTTTATGTTCATATAAAGTGAAAATAATTTTCACAGCTTCAGAAGGAGGAAAGGGCTATCAGTGGTATCTATTCAAACACTAAAGCCATGGAGAATGATAAATAGAGTTTTCCCAAACCTTTTGCAATTGAAAACAGATGTAAATACATACATGTGTGTGTGTATATATATATATATATATATATGCATATTTGCATATGTTATAAACTCATATTTTTAATAGAAACTTATCAAAATAAAAATTGTGAACATTCACGATCCCACAGATAGATAAGCTTTCTAGATATTTTATTTATTTTGATGAGCAGTGTTGATATTTGTGTGCAGTCATTTGAATAATTTTGACAAGGAGTTCCCGTCGTGGTTCAGTGGTTAACGAATCCGACTAGGAACCATGAGGTTGCGGGTTTGATCCCTGGCCTTGCTCAGTGGGTTAAGGATCCGGCGTTGCCGTGAGCTGTGGTGTAGGTTGCAGACGCTTCTCAGATCCTGCGTTGCTGTGGCTGTGGGGAAGGCCGGCAGCTACAGCTCCTGTTAGACCCCTAGCCTGGAAACCTCCATATGCTGCGGGTGTGGCCCTAGATAAGGCAAAAAGACAAAAAAAAAAGAAGAAGAATTTTGACAAAACTGGCATACCCTTAGACACACTACCTAAGACTCTTCCTTTTAAAATAACAAATCATAAATAGTCCCTTTTTGTTTTGTTTTGGTTTGGTTATAGCATGCAGCAGCTTGATGTGGGAATCTCAGTTCCCAGCCTAGGGACTGAACCCAGGCTGCAGTAGTGAAAGCACCAAGTTCTAACCTCTAGACCACTGGGAAACTCCCCCCCGCCATACAATTATTATTCGAACATAACAGTCATTATTTTATAGCTTATCACAGTTATAAACAATTCTGTGATGAACATCCTCTTGGATAAATCTTTAGACATTTCCATACTTCATGATTATGTCATTAGAATAAATTTCTGTTAATTAACATTGATGCAAAAGGAATGCTTCTTTAACTTCTTTTATAAATGCGTGACTCAAACTTTAGCATGCATTGTAATTCACTGGGGACCTTATGCAAACACAAGTGCTTGGCCCCTCCAACAGACTTTCTGTGTTTCTAGTAACAGTAGATATGAAGGTGGGGTGTGAGATTTTACGAATCTAAGGTCCCAGGGAATATGAATGCTGCTGATCCACAGTCCACACTTGGAGAAACACTGTGGCACCTGTGATCAATGCTAAAAACTTAAAACCATTTAAAAGATTAATCATTATAATGTTAGTATTTGTTTTCTGAGAAAATACATATGTGCGAATGGATCATGAATCCACCGCAGTAACACTGAGGCCCCTCGCGGTAGGGGCGAAGTTCTTATATCATAGGTCATTGATTTTCTGTCAACTGATATCAAAATAAAACAAGTGTTCATTCTTTTTACTTTGATAGTTTTCTCTTGCCTTTTGCACACCAAATTTGTTTGCTGCTGAATAAATATTTTGAATTAGAGCTGACGATGCCGAGGAACACAGTTAATTTTCAGCTTTGTTACCAGTTGTGATTGCTAGAAAAGTGTGTGTGTGTGTGTATAACAAAATGTGTACACACACACACACATATTTCATTGGTTTAGATTTTAGATAGGAAAATAGAAAAACAGTACAGCTGCTACAAATAAGAAATATAGGTCTATGAAAAAAAAAAAAAAAGAAATACACCAGAGACCAATGTGGAAATAATTGTGTCCAGAAAGAATATTTAGCCTGCATTAGATACACATGGCCTCAAAGTGGTTGACTCTGTATGCAACTGTGAAAGGAAACAAAAAACACATGCATATGTTACAGATACAACATCAAACTGTTAGGGGCTTGGCTTTTGTTTTCTTGTGTAGCGCTTTCTCATCAGAAAACCCTAGAGGACTTCAGTTAAATGCTCAGCCCAAACAATAAATAAGTTATTCCTCCTTAATGGTTGGGCCACCGCCTCTTATATATTCTGTCACCACCCTCAGCTCTTTTCTTCAGGTAGGTGGTTTCTCTGATAAAAACTGAATTAGAGACCAGACTTAAAGCTAGAAGGGAACAGGACTTCCAACTCTCAATCCCCTTTCAATTTTCAGATGCCTGCACAGGCGCTGTCTGATTTATTAATCTAATCATCATGAATGAATTGGAAGCTTGGACGGATGGCTGCTGGGCTTGTTAAAACAGGCTCATCCAGGTTATGTTACCAAATCATTGCCAGAAGCTTAAAAAGCATTTGCTGTCTCAGTGTTCAAGAAAGAGAAGAACAGGGAAGGTCTTCTTGCCCGCTTTTTATAATATATTTTATAATGGATTCTCCCCCTAGCGGTTTCAGTCAATTATGTTTAGCCAATCAGATTAGCAAGTCCTTATACCAGGCAAATGGGCAGAGGCCAGGGAGTGCCAGGCACCAAAAATTATACCAAATTATCTGTTCCTCATTGGCCTTGGAAGAAATATCCAGGGAGCAGAAATTATCAGCACCCAGTCCCCTGCCTCTACCCCACATACACACAAGTGTACAGTTATGTCTAGAAAACAGCATACAGTTAGGAGCTTTGTAGTATTTTCACTCCCTCATCTAACAAAGTTGATTCAGCATCTTTATATTATACAAAATCAAACTTGTCCGGTATTACACATTTGCACAAAAGCAGTACTGGAAACAAAACAATGTGTAGAACCTTTTCTTTTTCCTTTTTTAAAATGAAGTATAGTTGATTTACAATACTATAGTAGCTTCAGGTGGTGTTTACCATAATGATTCAACATTATTGTACGTTATACCTCATTTGAAGTTATTACAAAATAATGACTCTGTTTCCTTGTGCTGTACAATATATCCTTGTTGCTCATTTATGTTATACATGGTAGTTTATACTCTGAATCCCGTACCGCTATTTTGTAACTGTCTATAGTACCCTCCTTACAGTGTTTTGTTGCCTTGTTTGTTGCTTCTTATTCACATTTCACTTAGATATTTATTCCTCAAGGGGGCTTTTTTTGACCATGTAGTCTACATTACCTGATGAATAATTTCCTTTAAATTACCTGATTTGAATCACTTACCTAACACTTACTAATAGTTATTTTCTTCTGTGTTTATTTGTTTATTATCTTTTTATTAAGACATAAGCTCCAAGGAAACAGTGTTCTAGTCTGTCCTGTTTATTGTAGAATAGAGCCTGACACGTAATAAGAAGAAACATTCAGTCATTATTTGTTGTTATTATTGCATTGTTGTTATTGTCATTGCTTTTGTTATTTGACTTCCTAAAATGGCCTGTCTTCTAAAACACACTAGTGAATAGCTTTGTTGGGGGTGAGTGTATTCATTTTCGCTGCTAGGATAAATTACCAAAACTTGGTGGTTTGAAAAAACACTGAAATAGTATTATACAGTTTTATAGGTCAAAAATATGGCAGACTCATATGATTCCTTGGCCCTGAGTTTCACAAGACTGAAGTCAAGGGATTGGCCAGTCTACTTTCTGGCTTGAAAGCTCTCAGGAAGAATCTGTTTCAGTGCTCTTTCAGGTTGTTGGCAGAACTCAACTCCCCATGACTCTAGGACCGAGGACCCCCTTTCCTTGCTGACTATTGGCCAGGGATTTTTCTCAGCTTTTCCTGGCTCAAAGTTAGCTTGAAATGTCAAGTCTTTCTCATCTTCAAATCTGTCTACTTTATCTCTCTTCTGTCTTCCTCTTCCACCCCGTCTTTCTGATTGATCCCAGCTGGAGAAACTTCTTGTCTTATAAGGGCTCAAATGGTTAGATTGGGGCCACCAGTAAAATCTATAACTAATTTTAATTACAAAGTCCCTTTTGACACGTCAAGTAATTTATGCACAGGTGTAAAAGCAGAAGTTGAAGTTCAAGAATGCCTAAATCCTGCCACCCACAGGGAGTCTCCAATTTAGAATGAATCATTCCTAGATTTATTGATAAAGCCCATCTCGTAGCATTATTAGGCAGGGGCTAGGCCATTGCCTCATGATCACAAGATGGCTGCTGCAGCTCATGAATTATGTTACTTTTAAAGGCAGGAAGCTATTCAGATTGGAGAGGCTTATTAAAAAAAATAGTCCTTTTTCCTGGAGTGAGTCTCTCTTTTTATCCCCTAGCTTAGCTGACTTCTTCTATTTTTTAATAACTCAAACTGTTTATGGCTACTTACAGTTTAAAAGAGGCCACAGAAGTAAGTAAATGGCATTCCCTAACTTTCATAATACAGACTAGCAAGTGAGAAGGAAATGGGTGACAGCAATTGGATTATCTCTGTCTGCCACAGATATACTAAGCAAGATAACTTTTTACAAAAAGTTATTATTATATCAGTTAAGAAAAAAGTCAGCTAACATTTCCCAAATTCTACTTTCCATTCAGAATTATTTTTTTATTGCTGGTATTTTGGGTTTTGTTACTAGATGGTCTAATATTTCCATCTGTTAAGAAAAAAGAGCAATTTTTCCCCCCACGCTATTACAGATGAGACAAGTCCCTTGGAAACTGAGAAGGCATGGAATGATTGACACCCAGCCTGCATTCTTATTTTATTGAGATGTTAGCATGCCACTCATTGGGAAATAGACCACTAAATGACATTCACATTTACCAGATGGACTGTCAAGCTACATTCAGTGTCATCCTCTCTCCTGAATGTAACTTAGCTCCTGATGCTTTTTTGTCAGGAGTTTCAGATTTGATGTTCCAGAATAAGTTGGCTCACACCATATAAATGCCCTATGTGTTTTCTTGCTTGGGGTAAGCATGCTGCATCTCTAATTTCTCATCTGAAAATCTACACAATGCCAGGAAAAATCACCTTCAATCTGCTCTATTAAACTGCATCTTCTCAACATTATTGGAATATTTTTTCTGATATTACATGTTTGACCTACTGGAACACAGTAAATAGGAAAATCCAGTTAGAAGACATGTATGAAGCCTTAATTCAAGGGATTTTATTTGTGGATCTTGAACATTCTCAAATCCTTCAGAATTTGAAAAACATGAAGACAATGATAACATCTGCCCTGCAAGAGAAAAATAAGAGCATTTGAAATGCCCCAATTTTGAGACTATCTTCCTTTTTAAACTGATGTGTATTTCAAAGAGAGAAATTAACTTAGATCTATTAGTAGAAACAAACAAAAACAACTACATTCATTTACTTCATTTTAAATACTGTTATCTTGTTTCTTGCAATGATATCATAGAATAAAAATAAACTATTGCCATCGTAATTTTACAGATGGGGAACCTGAGGTACTATCCCAGTCAGTTCAGGCTAACATGATGAGATGCCATATACCGGGTGGCTTAAACAAAAGAAATTTATTTTCTTGCAGTTCTGGAGGCTAGAAGTCTGTGATCAGGGTTCCAGCGTGGTTGGCTTCTTATGATAGCTCTCCCCTTGATTTACAGATGGCAGCCTTCTTGCTGTGTGCTCACAAGATCCTTTTGTGTAAACACTCAGAGAAAAAGAGAACAAGCCCCCCAGTGTCTCTTCCTATTGCCAGTCCCATCATTACAGCCCCACCCTCCTGTCTTCATCTTAACCCTAATTACCTCCCAGAGCCCCATCTACAAATAACACCACACTAGGGGCCAAAGCTTTAGTATTAGGTACAGAGGCCAAGTATCTTGGTCATGGTCACACAACTAATACAAAAGGAAACCAATATACCAACTACAAAATCCTTATTCTTTTTTTTTTTTTTTTTTTTGCTTTTTAGGGCCACATCTGTAACACATGGAAGTTCTTAGGCTAGGGGTTGAATCACAGCTGCCTACACCACAGGCACAGCAACTCGGGATCCAAGTTGCTTCTGCAACCTATACCGCAGTTCAGGCAACGCCGGATCCTTAACCCACTGAGCAAAGCCAGGGATGGAACCCACATCCTCATGGATTCGCTTCCTCTGAGCCACAACAAGAGCTCCCCAAATCCTTATTCTTAATAAATGTTCAGTGCAGCTTCTTTGATATTCTACCACCATGGGCATTAGTAAGTGGGATAGGGAGAAATAGATACATTGGATCAAAATTTGTACAGAATTGCAATCTCAGAATTATCTTCTTTCAACATATTCCTGTCAACAGGAATATATTTACTGTTTCACCATATTGACTGTAGTCTTCACAGTAAGCTTCTCCAAATACAAAATCCCCAGACTTTAAGAATTCATAAAATTATAATTAAGATCCATTACTTAAAAAAAATGTGCAAAAGATCTAACCACATTTGTTAACTATTCTCTGAGGCTTTAAGTCTTTGATTTGAGTTAAAGTCACATTAATTTGGTGGAGTGACACTAATTATCGAATCTTGCTAATATGCCCTGATTGGCTTCTGTTAAAATCAAAGACATTTCATGGAGGTAATTGAATCCGGTCAGTCTGTGTACTAATTAAGCAATATACTCCTGCCAGAGGTACAGTCAACATGATGCAACTGAAAATACGGACTGATACTGTAGGGCTTATATGTTAACTTAGTGTTACTTTTTAGTAGACTGTGGGTCTGAGCGGGAGTTAATATAACATGGCATTATGAATTCTCAACTACTTTAGAGCATGGAGTGTTACTTTTGCTTTCCATTATACAGGTGAGGGTCAGTTTTATATGTCTGATTAATTTTAATAGGTTGCGTGTAGACATTCATTGGCAAAATATTTCTACTTTTGTGGTCTAATCTCAATCTTAGGTTTAGGAGCTGAACCTAAGAGTGGAATCAGAGCAAATTTAAGAACAGTTTCCTACAGGGCACATCAAAAGTAGTACAGGCAGCCAAGGGCTGACTCAGGCTTTAAGGTCAGAAAATTTTGATCTCCAATACTGTAGGTCATTTTACCAGCATTATGGCCTTTCATTCAACCTATCTGACATTTGAGGATTAGTCCTGAACAAAACAGATGCATTCTCTGACTTGAGGACACTTACAGTATAGCGAAGAATTACACTGTCTAGTTCTTAAAGTTCTGTTCCTATAACCTAACTGTGGAACTCATGGCCTCTATATGTAAATCTTCCTTTGGAGATGTTTGAAAATGGGTCCCAAAGGCCCTTTGGGAGACCCAAATGCGTCATATATGAAAGACGATTTTGCATTGCCAACAGGATATATGTATGAGAGAATTTTTTTTAAGGTGTACAGCCCAATAATTTAATATATATATATATATATATATATATATATATATATATGTTATGAGATGATTACCACAATCAAGGTAATTAACACATCTGTCACCTTGCATACTTACTTTTTTTTTTTTAATGATCTAAACACATACAATTTTTATTGTCTATCTAATTGTACCTCGCTAAAGCTGGGGGAAGAAAAGAACTTTCTCATGATCTTATTCTATTGTTTCCCTCCTCCAGGAAAGCAGAGACTGAGATACTGAGTGTAGATCATTTATTTTTCAAGGTGACAAGGGGGTGTGTCAGGAAGAATGGAGCACTGACAGGAGTGAAACAGGTGTTGAGGGAAGTCCACTAGCAGGTGTGTTCTCATGTTGGTCATAGAGCTTCTTCTTGCTGGAGAACCTAAGGTAGGGAAAACTGCCTCACAGTCGCTCACCTGACGAACTGAAGAGGGGAACAGTAATTCCTCTTTTATTCTCCATCTGCAAGATTTTCCCCATATGTTATATGAAGGTTAATTTTGTGTGTCAACTTAACTCGACCCTGGGGTGCCCAGATATCTGGTCCAACTATTCGAGGTGTTTCCCTGAGTGTGTTTATAGATGAAATTAGCATTTAAATGGGTAGAATGAATAAAGCAGATTTCTCTCCATAATGTGGATGGGCTCCACCCAATCATTTGAAGGCCTGAATAGAAAAAAAGGCTGACTCTCCCCCAAGTAAGACATAAATCTCCTGCTCTCCGGGGCCTGAATAAGGTCATTAGTTCTTCCTGGTTCTGTAGTACCTTTTGGCCTTAAGACTCGAACTGAGAGTTCCAGTTGTGGCTCAGCGGTCGGGAACCCAACTAGTATCCATGAAGATGTGGATTTGATCCCTGGCCTTGCTCAGTGGGTTAAAGATCCAATGATGCTGTGAGCTGCAATATTGGTCGCAGACATGGCTCAGATCTGGTGTTGCAGAGGCTGTGGTGTAGGCTGGCAGCTACAGCTCTGATTGGATACCTGTCCTGGGAACTTCCATATGCCACTGGTCTAAAAAGACCAAAAAAAAAAAAAAAAAAGAGAGACAAACTGTAATACCAGCTTTGCAGATTTTTGAACTTAGCAGCCTCCATAATCATGTGAGCCAATTCCTTATAATAAATCTCTCTCTCTCTAGCTTTAAAACAAGATGTCAGCTCTTCCCTTAAACTTGGAGTTTTCTAGTCTTTGTCAGAACATGCATCTGTTTTTTGGAAAAGACTTAGGGCAGAAATTGAGAATTAAGTGATGCAGCTCAGATAAAAGTGCCACCAAGTTACATTTGTGGCAAGTTGCTTTGCTATAGCAATAGCTATTTTAGAAAGTAGTCAGAGATGATGTGAAAAGGGGGCGCTGGAGGCATTTGACTCATTTACTTACAAAGAGGTGTTATATGGTTTCTAAGGTAAAGGTTAAGCAAATCACGTAGTCTTTCATGTTCCTAAACAAAATTGAAAAACTAAGAATTGCTCTGCTTGTTTCAGTATTGTTTTTTTTTTTCTTCTCCAAAAATCTGATTCTCAATTTCCTTCAACTTTTGAGTGAAAGTATCATCCTGTTTGTCATAATTGTTTAAGCAGAAAAGCATCAATGGTGCAAAAGAAAGAAAGAAAAAAGAAACAAACAGAGTATGCTGTGTCTTTGTCTTTAGTGGCAGGATATTTATGCAATGTATGATTTATTAAAGGAATTTGAGCTATTAAATCAGGGCAGGAGTGGATGAAAATTCATATCCTGTTTATAATGAGCCTTTGAAAATGATGCCAATTCATTAAACAGTCACTTGATGAATATTTATTAAGAATCTACTATATTCCAGGAACTGTGCTACATAGGATACATTAGTAAATTAGATATATATACTTCCTACCCTTGTAAAGTTTACGATCTGGTGTGGGGTGCAGAGCTTGTTGGGAGACAAAAGGATTAAAGAGAGTTCTTCGTGGAGAATATAATATGACCTTTGCTCTTAAGAAGTATAGGGCTTCAATAATATTCACTTACACACAAAATGCCAAGAGCCAGGGACACACTCTTTGAGCTTAGATGGTGGGAATTTAATGTCAACAGGATCATAAGGATTAAAAACAAAAGGGAGAAAGGGAGGAAACAGTACTGTGATACCCATAGTTAATTCTTACTAAGAATTAGAATCTCTTTCTGAAAAGTAGCGTCTCTCTTCTGATTATTTATACAAAATTAAGGGTTTTGTCATCCGGTCTCTTAGCAGAACCTCCTCTGGAGTGTTACCATGAAGGCAGTTTAGTCACTGTCTCCTCTGCTTCTGTACTTTGCTGACTTCGACTAATTGCTTCTCTGCATAACTCTCACTGTGAGAGGATGATTGGGCTGCAAATCATCCTTTTGAGTAAGCCTATTATGCCACGTCCTGTATAGGTTTCTGTGCAATTTGTCAGGAGGCAATGTGTGTTGTGGTTGGAAGGTGCTGGTGTCTAATGCAATAGCCTACAGCTGCTTCCTCCAGAAGGGAAGGCAGTCATGAAACAATACATCACTGCATTGCAGAGACAAGATATGTAAACACGTTCTTCTATTCCTCTTTTAGCCCACTAAAAGAAAAAATGATCTCCTTTGTGCCGTTGTGTTCTAAGAGCTAGAAAAAAAACAAGGACATCCTTGCTTCTTTTTCTTTTTCTTCTCCAAAAATCTACTTCTTAATTCCTTTGAATCGGTTAATAAAGTAGAGCCCATTACATCATGGAGCCTTCTGTTTACAGAAGAAATGGCTGTGGAAATGGAATCTCACAAATAAATATGCATTTAAGAAAATATTGGAAATCTCTATGCTTCTCTGATCTGGTTACAAAAAAACGACTCACATAACACAGTTATGTGATGCCCTGCAGATCCCCCAAGCTTCTGCGAGTTCCTAGGATATGCTGCATTATTCTTGCTTCTACCTCTGCACTTCTGTGTTATCTTATCTGACTTGCTTCGCACTCTGAAAACGTAGTCAGTTGTTTCATTGATTTCCACTCCAAAAAATCCATTAGCACCTTCGTCTTTTTCAGGTTGATTTTACTGATGATTTTCAAGTCATGAGGTAAAGTATATCTGCAAAACAGCTCAATCTATAGCAATTTACTCTCCCGTATCCACTGTCAGCTTATTCCTCAGTAAGAGTACCCTGATTTTAGCCAGAGTAGCCATGTTCCCTATCTTCCAGTTTTTCTTTAGGCTGTTTGTGGCAAGCAACCTCAAAGATGGCCCACCATGAACCCCATCCTTGGTTTTCCTACCCTATGAAATCTCTTGAGTGTAGGCTGGAGATATTGATTTACTTGTAACTGAGGGAATGTGGCAGAAATGAGGAGCTGTCATTTCTGAGATTAGGTTATAAAAAACTGCAGCTTTTCTTTCTTTTTTAAAAATTTTAAATTAAAATATAACTGATTCTCAATGTTGTACAATTTCTGCTGTAGAGTGAAGTGACCCAGTGATTTATATATATATATATATATATATATACACACACACACACTTGTGTGTGTGTATATATGTGTATATATATATATATATTTACACATGTTCTTTTTTGCATATTATCCTCCATCTTATTCTATCACGAAAGATTGGACACAATTCCCTGCACTATACAGTAGGACCTCATTGCCCATCCATTTTATATATATATGTGTGTGTGTGTGTGTGTGTGTGTGTGTGTATACATATATATATAAAATAGTTTGTGTCTACTAACCCCTAACTCCCACTCTATCCCATTCCCTCCCCCTGACCTTGGGAACGGCAAGTCTGCTCTCTATGTCTGTGAGTCTGCTTCTGTTTTGTAAATAGATTCATCTGTGCTGTATTTTAGATTCCACATATGAGTGAAAGCATATGGTATTTGTCTTTTCGCCTTCTGACTTATTTCACTTAATATGATAATCTCTAGTTACATCTATGTTGCTGCAGGTGGCATTATTTCATTCTTTTTTATGGCTGAGTAGAATTCCATTGTTTATATATACCACATCTTCTCAATCCACTCTTCTGTCGATGGACATTTGGGTTGCTTCCATGTCTTGGCTATTGTGAATAGTGCTGCTATGAACATATGATTGCATGCATCTTTTTGAATTGTAGTTTCGTCCAGATGCATGCCCAGGAATAGGATTGCAGGATCATATAGTAGCTCTGTATTTAGTTTTCTGAGGAACCTCCATACTGTTCACCTCATAAGTTATGCCTCCATACTGTTCACCTCATAAGTTGTGCCTACACTAGCAATAGTGTAGGAGGGTTTCCTTTTCTCCACACCCTCTCCAGAATTTTTTATTTATAGGCTTATTAACGATAGCCATTCTGAATGGGATAACGTGGTACCTCATTGTAGTTGCGACTTGCATTTCTCTAATAATTAGTGATGTTGAGCATTTATTCGTATTTCTACTGGCCATCTTTATGCCTTCTTTGGAGAAATGTCTATTTAGGTCTTCTGCCTTTTTTTTTGATTGGGTTGTTTGGTTTTTTTGGTTGTTGAGTTGTATGAGTTGTTTGTGTTTTTGGAGATTAAGCCCTTGTCAGTTGTATTGTTTGTTACTATTTTCTGCCATTCTGTAAGTTGTCTGCTGACTTGTTTTTTATGACTTCCTTTGCTGTGCAAAAGCTTGTCAGTTTGATTAGAACCCATTTGTTTATTTTTGTTTTTATTTCTCTTACCTTGGGAGTAAACTGTGGCTTTGATGTCAGGTGTTCTCCCACATTCTCTAGTGGATTACTTCCTCTGGGGAAGACAGCTCACAGATTGCATGGCAACCGTGGTGAAGCCCATATATTTGAGCTTGGAAGGGGACACTTGAGGACAGCAAATGGATGAACTTGGGTGTAGGTCCTCCCAATTGAGCCTTGAGATGACTGCAGGCCCAGCCAACACTTTGACTGCAGCCTTAGGAGAGACCCTGAGCCACACTCACCAGCCAAGCCACACTTGGATCCCTAACCTACAGAAATTTTGCGATAATAAATGTTTATTCTTTCAAGCTATTAATTTTGGGTACAATTTATTGTGCAGCAATGGATAATAATAAGATCTTCAATTCATTCGACTAAATCTTGGTTGGGCACATGTAAGGAGTATACCTCAGGTATTGTTATTCAATACATTGAGGGTAGAAAGAAGGACTGGAAACTGGCTGTGCCCTCAAAGAGCTTCTCATCTATCAAGTATAAATTGGGATAATTAATAGAAAATAAAAAGAAAAAATCTAGTCAGGGGACTATCTGGCCCTTTTTTCTTTTGTCTCTCCAGTTTCATTTTGATTCCTATCTGTTTTATTAATGTGCTTAAACCAAACAGTGAGTTTTATAGGAACATCTGAGATTCTCTGTATTGTCAGGTAAGCACGTATCTGGATTTCAGCATATTTGTAGTAAATAACTGGAACTAGAGTGTCTTAATTTTTCCTGTTAGAATCAAGCTTACATTTGACAAGGTTGTTTTCTGCCAAACATAAGAAGCTTAGCCAGCAGAAGAAAATCTCGAGACAGCAGTGAGTTGCAAATCTGAACTCAGCATTGCAAGTTGTACCTTGGCTCCCTTTGTTTTAGTGCTTTATTATTAAATGTGTTACACTTGAAATTAAACTGTTTAACCAGAAAGCACACAGGCATGGGCACGACCTTGCTGAAAAGCTGAACCCTGTAGCCTCATTTTTCATGCTCCCTGAGACTCAGTGTTCGAGACACAGGAGAGCTCTTGCATGGTCCAAAACATTTCTTGACCTTCAGGCTTTAGAACACATGGTTGCACGTGACTGGGCTCCCCTTCTCCATTTACCTGGGGAAGGTTTGTATCACTGAGGTATCACTTCTTCAAAGATCCCACTTTTGAGTGAATTCAAGTTTCCTTTATCCTGTAGAAACTTTTGCATAACATTCAATTGTTTGCTTAACTGTTAAGACCAGAAGTTGGACACCAGAGAGCTTATGGTCTATGCAGGCGCTATCCAGTCCCCAGACATATTTTTTTTTTTGTAAACAAAAACAGAACAAAACAAAAACATCACTGCTATTGAATATTTTAGGAGCTGGGGATCATGAATTCTCCTACTCCAACACTGTTTCTTGTGAATGACCAGCATCCCCAGTGTGCCTAACTTGCCTGCCTGTGGAGGACTTATACCTGAGACATGTGACCCTTTGAAAACAGGAATATATTTTGTTCATTTTCATGTCCGTAGCATGTGTCATAGTTCTTAGTGTATTGTATGCACTCTGCAAGCAATCGAATGAATGAATGAATGAATGAACAAATGCTAAATTTAATTATTAATCAATAAACAGTTATGCTCCAGGCTCTGCTGCATCAGGGCAATGTCATCTCTCTGGTTTTGATCTCTGCAGACAGTTTCCCAACTTTGTTCTCCATAGAGAGCCACGCATCAAGATTCTGGTAAATGGATGGATTCCTAGTGAATCCTCTAGAGAGCCACTTGGCTCCCTTTTAGTCTTCTGTGTCCATTGTCTTCCCATTTGTATCCTCTTTTTAAAAATCCCTTTTTATTTTGTCTTTATAAATGAGGTTTTTGTGAGATATTCCTTTTAAATGAATTTGTTAATTTTTTCCCTCCAGTTCAGGAAGAGGGGAAAACACAGGTTTTACACCTGAAACTCTTACTCATTGCCATTGCCACTCTTACTCCAGTAAGCATTTCTTTAAATACCTCTGTGTACAGCAGAAATTAGAACAACATTGTAAATCAACTACAATTAAAAAGCAAACAAAAAAACCCCAAAAATCTAAACTACCTCAGGCAGAACTCTTTTTTGGCAGTGGACAGTAGCCTGACTGAAACAGACCTAACAGTGAGGTATTGGTTGGTTCATCTGACTTACAAAGGAGTTAAGTCTTAGTGATGACTCCAGAAAAGTACAGACTCTCTAACTCTTGTTTCCCTTTTCTCTGAATGTTGGATTCTTCTTCAAAACAGCATTCTCACAATAGGAATCCTGCATTCAAGTGCTTAAAAGTCAGCACCCTGTCCTTTCTGCTGATACAATTTACGTTTCAGATTAAAACTAGTAAATAAAAGGAGAAGAATCAAGAAAGGCTGCTGACTGGTCCAGGAATAAACACATTCTCTAAACTGAGCCAATCATGCTGGTCAGGAAATTAGGATGGACTCACTCCTGGGTTTCAGATGTTGTGGTACCTTGAATGTAAAGCTTTTGTAGAACCACATGAATTGAAAGGGGATTTCACTGAAGCCCAAGTTGGATGGGTCGGTAGGTCCGAGCTATTCTGCACACAAAAATCAATGGCTATCCATCACAACTACCTATGTGCCAAGAAGTGTGGATAAAAAGGAGAATCAAATGTGGTCCGTGCCAGAAAGGAATTCCCAATCAAGTTGTAGCGACAGGTCATATAATTATAAGTAAATAATTAGCAGTAAAATTTAAATGCAAAAACAAGTGTTTATGAGAGTTTTGTCCTTCAGATTGGCATAACTCACTGTGATTTTCTTGTTCTGTGTATAGCAAATTTTAGCAAATATACGTAAATGTATTGACTGTTTCTGACCTAGATCCACCCCACCCCAACACACACACATGCCAGTTCCCTGCCATCATTCAATCAAAGTGAGTTCTCTTTAAAATGTGTAGAGATAAGAGGTTAGAAATGAAATCACCTTAGACATAAGAACCCAAACCGGTTATTTTGTGTTTAAGGAAAGAGGCCCGTAACATTCCAGGCAGTCAGTTGTGCCCTTTTATTATTAGGAGGACTACTTTAAAAAGAGAGAGGGGGTGGGTGGGAAGAGGTTTAAGTTTTTCTTACAAACTGTTCTCCTTTAGATTCTCTTCAAGGCTTCAGTGTTAGCAGGCTTCTCCTTTATTTAAAAAACAGCTTTAAGTATACTGAGGAAAATAGAAAAGAGATCCTACCATCCCACTTATGAAAGTTAGATACTCACCTGATTCCTCTTCTTCTTTCCCACCCCTTCACTACATCTTGTACTTCTGTGGTTCTTAATGTGCAGAATAGCTCCCCACAAGAAAGAATCACTTGCCTTGAAAGGTCCGTAGTTTCAAGGCTGCAGAATCCACTGCAGAATTTTTTGCCAAAGAACATGCCATCTCTACCAACTGCTCTTGTTCCCTAATGCCACTCATTTCTCCTATGAGCCATTTCCATCACCTCCTAATTGGTTTCACTAACTCCACTCTAGTTCCTATACCTCAGTATTTATAAAGCAGCCAAAGCAAACTTTCAAAAATATGACAGTGTTGTGTGAGCACTGCTTAACCTTGTCCAACAGCTTACTCTCACATGGAGGGAAAGGTGGAGAAATAGGCAGGGGCCAGATTACAGGAAACCATGTGAACCATGTCAAGGACTTTGTATATTATTCTCATACTTACTCTCCTTCCTAGGCTGTGTTTGTCATCTTCTTTCTGATTTAAGTTTATTCCAAACGTATTGCAGTTTATGGCTTTGGCACTTTTTAATCATTTTGTCTGATGGGCCCTTTCCCTGGATTAGCTGCTTAATTAACCAGATCTCAAGAAAGACATTCCCTATTTGCTTTGAAACTGCCCATACTTTTTGCCCTGTCACTTTCAATACATCACCTGTCTTATATTTAAAGTTTACCTATATTTAAAGTTGTATCTTCATGGAGAGGATTTTCTGCAATACGATGATTTTTTTTTTTATATCATGGTAAGAATTATTTCTCCATTCTTACACTACACAGGGAAAATGCTGTTGAAGGCAGAGTAACGGTCCCCCACATATGCCTGCATTCTAATCCCAGGTACCTGGTAATATGTCAGGTTTCATGGAAAAGAGGAATTAGGTTACAGATAGAACTGAGATTGCCAATCAGCTGACACTGAGGTGAGATTATTCTGGGCTATTATTCAGGTAGCCCATTATAATCACTAGGTCTTTATAAGTGGGAGAAAGAAGCAGAAAATTCAATATCAAAATGACGTGATATGAAAAAGTTCCAGCTGGCCACTGGGGGCTTTTTTTATGTGAATGGGCTTCCACCCAAGTAATATAGACATACTTCATTTTATTGCACTTAGGAGATTTTTATTTTGTTTGTTTGTTCTACAAGTTGAAGGTTTGTGGCAATCTTGTTTTGAGCAAGTCTATTGGTGTCATTTTTCTAACCAAATTTGGTCAGTTCATGCCTACCACATTTTGGTAGTTCTTGGAATATTTCACATTTTTTTCATTGTTATGTTTATTACGGTGATCTGTGATCAATGACTTTTGATGTTACTGTTGCAAAAAAATTACAGTTTGATGAAGGCCTGGGTAACGGTTAACATTTTTTAGCAATATTATTTTTTAACTAAGGTATGTGCTTTGTTTTTAAGACAGTGTTATTGCACACTTAATTGACTATAGTAGAATATAAACATAATTTTTATATGCACTGGGAAGCCTAAAAATTTGTGAACTCTATTGTGATATTCAACTAAATGGAACCTGCAATATCTCTGAGGTATGCCTCTATAGGAAGCTGCTGAAAGTTGGAAAAAGCAAAGAAATGGATTCTTCCCTACAGCCTCTAGGAGGAACATAGTCCAACTGACACTTGGACTTTATCCCAGTAAAATCCATTTTAGATTTTTGACTTCCAGAATTGTAAGGTAATATATTTGTGTTGTTTTAAGCTACTCAATTTGTGGTAACTACATCAGCAATAGGAAACTCACACAGCCCATGAAGTACTTACCTTGTCTATCGTGTTCAGCCTGGTATCTCCAGGGCTTAGGGGGTTTTTCCACCAAATAATGGGCACTCACTTCACTCATAATATCCACCAAATGAATGGAAAGTAGAAATAACTTCTACAACCATAGCTTTGGACTATAACTCTACTAAATCATTTTGATGTTTAGGGCCAATTAATCAGCCCACTGCCTTCAGCTTCAACAACTTCGTTTTTAAAACGAAGGATGTGACTCCAGAATTTTAGGACTCCTGGGATAGTGTCAGAATGGTGTTCACCTAAGACTCTCCATGCCTTCAACTGGAGCTCTGGCTTTCTATTTGTGTACTGCAGAGTCTCCTGCAAGCACACGTTCAGTTTTCAGTAGCAAGAAAATAAAGATTAGAATTAAAACAGGTCTGTACCTTTTCTGTTCAACCATTGTCATTGCCCAATAATGGAATCACTTACTTCCCTTTCCAGCGGGAACATGAAATAATTTTATTTAAAGAAAAAGAGTAACTCTATATATTTCCTCACTGTTACTCTCTAACAGAGCAAGAAAACAAAAATAAATTAGAATCCAGGAAATAAAAATATTTTTTAAAAAAGATGGAATCAATCCATAGATATCCAATGTCTTCTGGACAAAAGGAGTGGTAATAGAGAGGATCGCCCTTAGAGTTGAATTGACCTGTGATCACATTACTTTCTTGGAGTTTCTCTTGTAGCTCAGTGGGTTAAAAAAAACCCAGCTAGTATCCGTGAGGATTTGAATTCAATCCGTGGCCTTGCTCAGTGGGAAATGCAGTATAAGTTGCAGATGCTGCTCAGGTTGCTGTGTCTGTGGTGTAGCTGTGGCTATGGCATGGCTGTGGTGTAGGTCTGCAGCTGCAGCTCTGATTCTCCTCCTAGCCTTGGAACTTCCATATGCCTCATGTGTGGCCATTAAAAAAAAAAAAAATTACTTTTCCTAATAGGGTTGTTAGGTTTAGCAAATAAGAATGTAAGATGCCCAGTTAAATTTGAATTCCACATAAACAAAAAGCCTTTCTTTTTACTGTAGTATGTCACAAATACTGCATGAGACATACTTATTATAAAAACAAAGTTTTTATGTTTATATGAAACACATTTAACTCACTATCCATTACTTAATCTAGCTGCCCTAATATGTGTAACTGTGTGGCTTAGGGTAAGCCATTTAATGGCTGTATTCTTCAGCTTCTGATTTGTCAGTTGGATGCTTCTGGTACCCAAATATTAAGCTTTTCTGAGAATTAAAGGAGGCAGTGCACCTGATCACTTGACACAGTGATTGGTACAAAACACTGCTGGGGAGGGACAAATTTCCTTTTCTACCCCTCTTAAATTCTGGTGGCTGGACTAATCATAAAATTGACACAGGACAGATCAACAGGAGAAAAAGAAACATTTTACTAAGTGCACAGAGAGCTCTCAGAGCATGAGACCTAAGGAGTAGCCAAGTCAGGTAGCTTTTATACTTAGACAAAGAAACAGGATGAGAGGAATTGACAGGACAAAGAAACTTAGGTTTGGGTACAGAATTTAAGTAGTAAGGAATTAAGCAAAGCTTGGTCTTGAGTAGTAGATTTGTAAAGATTTGCTGTTATATACAGGCTTTCTAGACCTGAATTCCCTATCTGTGGTGATAAGGAGATCTTTCTACCTCTCAGTACAGGGAAGGTATCTTTCACATAAAGATTTATTTCCTGCTTTCGTGGAGACAGGGAGGAGGGGCAAAGTGTCCCTCTTGCATCAGCCATTTCTCAAGTGATTTTAATTCAAAATAATCAATGTGCTATTGAGGGACATGCTGAGGAAGCCTGTCCTGGGACCCCATGACAGTCAACAAATTTAGCACTAGTTTTTCAGATATCTGTTGGACATTTAAATATATAATAGTATGTGCATTGAGAAAAAAATTAATTAAAAAGCAGAAAAAATGTGTAATTCATATTTACTTGATTAAACTAAAGTTTATTGATTAATATTTATATCGAACAGATTGGAGTATTATCCTTTAACTCTGAGGAATGACTCTTTGGAATAGCATTTGGGCTAAAGGATAAATAAAAATTTAGTAATACACTCTTTAGAAAGTAAATTTTTTCAGGAGTTCCCATTGTGGCTCAGCAGGTTAAAAACCTGGCATAGTGGACTCGATCCTTGCCCTCATTCAGTGGATTAAGGATCTGGTGTTGCCACAAGCTGTGGTGTAAGTCACAGATGGGTCTTGCATCCAGTGTGGATGTGACTGTGGTGTAGGCCAGCAGCTGCAGCTCCGATTTGACCCCTAGCCCATGAACTTCCATATGCCGTAGGTGCAGCCTTAAAAAGAAAGAAAGGGGGGAAAAAAGGTAAAATGTTTAAAAAGCCCTGGCTTTAAATTATTTTATTTTCTTGGACAAAAGAAATGATCAAGTAAAATATTACATATTCAGCTAAAGATAAAGAATAATGATTGAGGGAAAAAAATGGCAAATATAAAAGGAAGTTCAGATACTTTTAGTATATAGAATGAGTTTGTTTTGATACAAACACCTAATAACTGATTCTTTGGAAAACAGATATATGTCTGGAATTTATTTATTTATTGATTGATCGATTGATTGCCTCTGTCTTTTTAGGGTTGCACCCATGGCATATGGAGGTTCCCAGGCTAGCGGGCAAATCTGGAGCTGCAGCCGCTGGCCACAGCCACAGAAATGCAGGATCTAAGCTGCATCTGCAACCTGCACCACAGCTTACGGCAGTGCTCAATCCTTAACTCACTGATCGAGGCCTGGGATTGAACCTGCATCCTCATGGATGCTAGTCGGGTTCATTAACTGCTGAACCACGACTGGAACACCATGGAAATTAGTTTTATTTTTTTTAATTTAAGGTAAATAAACAAGTAATTTAAGGAATAAGAAAATGAGTAGAAGTATTGACTGAGTTGAGATGTAAAATGAAAAAAAAAAGAAAGTATTTTTTAATTGTAAATGAAATTGTATTTAAGTCTCTTATTATTTTCACCAGTACTGGTTTTTTATTAGTCTATTACCTTATGTGGGGCTATAGAAAAACACAGTTACAAGATCAAGACTTGTGGGCAGATGTCCCCTAGGAAGGTATCCATATAAGCCCCTGCAAGTTCTGGAAAACTGCTGGTGAACTATAACTTACAATTTAAAGTAAGTTTACCTTTTTTTCCAATGCAGAGCACATTTACAGTCACACCACAATGGGCATGGCTTCAAGGAGATCTTTATGCTCAGAAAATTCTGGAACTGTAGGCACCTTCTTACATAGACTTTTGAAATGTCTCATGCAAATTTTCCTTGGCAGAAGGACAAATCCCAATAGCATATAAGTTATTACAGTTGTCCCTTAATATGTGATCTTTTTTATTAATACACTGGCAAATAATGCCAAGACGTCAAGTCAGCATAAACAAGACCGAAAGGAAGATCTAACCCACTGGCAAAGGGCTTACCCTATGCTAAAAGGGAGTGAATGGATAACTGGTTCCCTTGTTGGCTCATCTGTCCAAACAGCTGTAGAGTTTATGCTTTTATTTATTCTTTTGAATGCTTCTAAATTTCAAACTCCATCAAACAGATTAACATACTCATTGTCTTTCTAAATTGTCACTTCTCGCTGTATGTGGCAGGGTGATCACCACAACATTTGATTACAGATTGCTAAATATGGGTGCTTTTCTCAGCAGAGAGAGCTGAATGCTTTGTGTGTAATTGGATTATATGACTAACCAGGCCATTGGCATTTAGAAGGAAAGAGTCTACTATTTGAAGATCTATTTTATCAAGATGCTACATAACATGTAATTAATTTAATGCCATGTGTATAGCACAGTTGAAGACTGCCAAAAGCTTTGTGTTCTACTTAAATATCAACTTGTTAAGCATTTGATCTCCTCATGAAAAATCGGTTCCATTTTATTTCCATTTAAAAAAATTGAAATGGAGTGCCTGTACTTCTTTCTGTCTGTGTATGTTATTGTACATGTTGCAGTTAATTTGTAGATACAGAGAGTGCATTCCTCCTGTTAAACAAGGGGGTTCTGAGACTGATGTGGCTCACGTGTTGTGGTGACCTATGTAAGAAAACCACAATTTAAACCTGTAAATGCCTCAAAGTCACAAATAAAAATGCTAAGGACAACCAATCACAAACTGCCAACAAGGCTTTAAACTATAGCTAAACAAGTAGTTTTTTTTCTTTGCTTTCACACTATCTCTGTGTAAGTCTTTCCCCGGCTCCTGTCTGAGAAGCGCTCCTAATCAGTCTGGTTTGGTGCTGCTCGTTCAAATTAGTTTTTGCCCAAAGAAACTCAACTTTCTTTTCTTTTTTAATTTTTTTTTTTTTTTGTCTTTTTAGGGCTACACCTGCAGTATATGAAAGTTCCCAGGCTAGGGGTCAAAGCGGAGCTGAGGCTGCTGGCCTACACCACAGACACAGCAATGTGGGATCCAAGCCACGTTTGTGACTTACACCATAGCTCATGGCAGTGCTGGATCCTTAACCCACTGAGCAAGGCCAGGGATTGAACCCACGTCCTCATGGTAACTAGTCAGGTTCGTTTCCACTGAGCCACAGTGGGAACTCCAAAACTCAACATTTTTAATTTGTCTCAGTTTATCATTTAACATGCCACCCAAACATGTCGCATTTTAATCCTCAGAGAAGCAGTCCTGGTGTTGTGGCAGTTTTCAACTACTTTGTGAGGAATTTTGCAACTTTTTACCACTAATCAACTTTTGAGGTTTTTTTTTTTTTTTTTGCTTTTTAAAGTAGCAACCTCAGCTAGGTTCCCATGCTAGGGATCGAATCGGAGCTACAGCTGCTGGCCTGTGCCAGAGCCACAGCAACGCGGGGATCTAAACCACGTTTGCAGCCTTCACCACAGCTCACCGCAACACCAGATCCTTAACCCACTGAGTGAGGCCAGAGATTGAACCCGCAACCTCATGGTTCCTAGTCGGATTCATTTCTGCTGTGCCATTACACGGAAACTCCAATAAACTCTTGAGGCTTAATGATGCTTAAAAAAAATTAAAGGTATAGCCAAACAAATGTTTCACTAATTAAATGATACATTCAAATATATTTATTGAGTACCTTCGATGAGAATGGGGAGTTTTGGCCAGTGTGTTGATTATTTTACATTTGTCAATATCTTTGGGAAGGTAGTGACATGTAATCTTTATTTATCATTGATTTGCTTGTAATTAAGAGTGAAAACTGCTGAATCAAAGAGCAAAGAGAGGTGCTGTCTTTGCAAAACTGATTCAGAAACCCCTAATATGAACTTCTAGTACTCCTGGAATAGTGATTTAACCAATTCTTCTTAAAATATATTTTATCTTTAACACTATTAATTATTTTTGTCTGCTTCCTTAGGAAAAACAGATTTGTGACTGATTGGATGGTTATCTTGAGCAATGATATCAGAGAAACAGTTTTTTACTTCATTTTTATATTTTCTCCTATATTTATACTCATATGGACACTTTTCTGATAAAAATCACAGGATTTAGAATGACATTTGAAGTCAGAAAGATATTCTTGATATTTATGAACCATGTAACCTTGAGCAAGTAAATAATCCTCAAAAAGCCTTATATATGGACAGGGATCATCATATCTACTTCAAAGGGGTGTAATGAGGATAAGTGAGAAAATACTCAAAAGTCATAAAAATAGCACATATTGAAGTCTTAGGATTACTAAAAAAGGACCACAATCTCTAGTAGAAACTCTTGGTGTCAGACATTTCAGAATTCAGAACTTAGAGTTTAGAAAGATAATACTGAGCACATGTTCCATATTACATAGAACCGATGTATTAATAATTCAGTAGTTTGTTGAATATTTAAGACAGATTTTTAAAATACTACAATTGACTTACATCCTTTCAGGTTGGGTCCTGCCACACAGTGAGTGTAGGTGAGTTTTGCATTAACAAGTTATAATAATGTATTACTTTAAGATTTGGGATTTTAGAATGGAAGTTTATCATATATATGTCATAGAGGGTAGTATATTTTAAATGCCTCACAACTATCTAGCTCTCTCCTAGGTGCATATTTAAATGCTCTTCCCTTCTTGACCTTTGTTTTTTCCTTTCCGTAATGCGTATCCCATTTCTTGCTTCTTCAATGATGTGAGATGCTATCTCTCAGGCTCTCTATAGCAAAGCTTATGTTTCAGCACAAGTTTTCACACGGGGACTTGGACTTCCAAACTGCTTTTACTCTACCAGATTTTTCTCTTTTCCTAAATTGTGTCATCTTTCTCCCCTCATCTTCCATTTCCCCCTTTCTATGAATTTTCTGCTTCCTGACATGTGGTTATTTCCAGTGTCTCTGTCAATTATGTCAATGGGATGAGTCTAATTTAATAGGAATGTTTCCTATGGAATTTTTTTTTCCAAATGCTGCCATCATTTTTATCCCTTTCCTGAGTGAATAATGTTTGTGCAATCAGGTGAAGGTGGTTTTGGTGCAAATAACACACATATGTGTATATGTGTAAATATGTATATATATAAATATGTGTGTCTGCATATTGATACACACTATGTACGTACACACACACATATTTTCCCCCCACAGGGATATAGACCTAAGGCACGACTGAGATGTGTCTTTCTGACCTATATTCACTGGAAAGCCATGGTGTCTCAGTGATTAGTCTGCAATTAGCCTGTGATTCAGGCAGTAGAAGAGCTACCTCCCATGCCTTTAAAATCTCCTTCCTTGAAGGACAACTCATAAAAAACACTTAGTGGATATTTAAAACAGTTTCGGCATCATAATAGGCTCTATTCTGGGTCACTTTGCACACCCAAATTGTTTTTTGGAGGCTATTAACAGTGTCATGCTGAGCAATTTAATAAACACAATCAGTGGTAAAGCCTGTTACTTCTGTATTACTGGTTTGAAAAATCATCCTCATATATATCTACTCATGGTTATATGCCTGCTTACTTAACTAGGGAGTCTTGAAGAATAACTTCTGCATGTATGATAAGGATCTTTTATTCGTGGGTGACAGAGCCTATTTTGCAGCTTCTGTGCACACTCAAATTGTTCTTGAGGAACAATTCAGGAATCATTTGTGTGGGCCTCCCACACTCAGAATAGGTTAACAGGCAATGTCACCTTCAACGGGCTATTCTTTGGCTAGAGACCATTAAGGGAAATAGCTATTTCAGTGAGTGGCATATTAAAGTTCTAGCCCAGAGCTCTGTCTGCCCCTGGTTCCAATATATGTGATTGTGGCTTGTGAGGAGGCTGCATTTGTACCATCTCGCGGATGTAAATGCCAGCAAATCTAGTCATAGAGCTGAAGCATGAGAAATGTGGAGGCCTGGGGTGTTCCAAAAGAAGCTGAAGAGAATGTTCACCCTTCACTTCAGCTTCCTCTTCTCTAAGCACCTCTGTCCACCAGCCACACATTTCCTGCTGGTTCTCCCATCTTAATATCTACCAACCTTTATGCTTCCTGTTAGCTCTCTGGTCACTCTTACTCATCAGTTTATTAGTTCAAGCCTGGAGTCTTGCCTCTGAGCTAATTTATCTGCCCTGTGTTTATTATTTTTCTCAATATCTGTGCAGATGAAACATTATTTTAGAGTTAAGTGTTAAGGAAACCTTTGTTTCTTCCCAAGGAGCTGGTGTTTTTACTGCAAGTAGAAAATGAGAATGATGGGGAGTTCCCTGGTGGCCTACCTAGGGGTTAAGGATTCAGCGTTGTCACTGCTGTGGTTGTGGTTTGGTCTCTGGCCCATGAACTTCCACATGCTTCAGGTGCAGCCAAAAAAAAAAATAAATAAATAAAGGAAGAATGATAAAATGAGCCATGATTCCCTTCAAATTTTGGCTGCTCACATCCGAAGCTCAGGTTAATCACAAGTCTAAAAACTTGCTTAAAGTAAATATATTTTGCTTTGTAAATTTATCACTCAGCTCAAGTCTAGAGCTCACATTTTAAACAAACTTTTCCTGACCTCAATGTCTTATTTTAATGTGTTTGCCCTGCATTGTTAAAAAAAAGAAAATTAAGAATTGTTAAAAAAGAAATAAGAAAATTAGTGTGTTCCCATCGTGGCGCAGTGGAAACAAATCTGACTAGTATCCATGAGGATGAAGCTTCGGTCCCTGGCCTCACTCAGTGGGTTAAGGATCCGGCATTGCCGTGGGCCGTGGTGTAGGTCGCAGACAGTGGCTCCGATCCCAAGTTGCTGTGGCTGTGGCGTAGGCCCAAGGCTACAGCTCCCATTTGACCCCCAGCCTGCGAACCTCCATATGCCTAGGGTGGGGCCATAAAAAGCCAAAAAAAAAAAAAAAGATATAAAGCAAGTAGTGATGGGGCCTCATAAGGGAAGAATTAGGTCTCCCAACAGGAGACAAGGCTTGAGGTAGTTCTCTTTTCCTCCTATTTTTTGCCTCTTTTCTTTCCCCTCTCCTCCATTCCTCTTGTCCCTCCCTTCCTTCTTACCTGCTTCCTTCCCTCCTTGCCTGTTATCTCCTTTCCTCTTGGAAAGTGCTTGGCTCTCTTCTAGGGGCCAGAGAATCTGCTAAGCATTCAGCCCTCAAGAGTAAGGAAGAGATGTGGGGCCTCTGACATACCAGAGCTTATATGTCAGTAAAGACCATAACATAAAACTTAAAAATAAAATGAGGCATTCTCCTGTGGCACGGCATGTTAAGGATCAAGTATTATCATGGCAGTGGCTCAGGTCGTTGCCTTGGGGTAGGTTTGATCCCTGGTCTAGGAACTTCCACATGCTGCAGGCATTCCCTCTATCTCCCCCAAGAAAAACCAAAAAAAAAAAAAAATTAGTGTCGTTTCTGAGGAGCACTCTAGTGAAAATAAACAAGTTATATAGAGATTATGGAAGAGGGGTGGGGTAGAGTAGGGGTTACTTTTGTTCAAGAGCATATTTCTTAAACCATATGAATTGGTAACTGAAGCCTTGAAAATCTCCCTGAAAAGCTGGAGGAACTGAGGGCATCAAATCTCATTTAAATATTTATTCTCATTGTATGGTATTAAAATTGGATATAGGAAGGAAGGCAAATGCATTTCTGATTGTGTATTTTTTCCTTGGGCCTATACTGCCATATATTCCTATTTAGTTCTTCAAAATATGATGCTTATTTGAATTTTCACAAACATATATTTTTTTAAATCTTCAAAGCAGCCAATTGTCCATGTTCCAAATAAGTTGATACTGTTGTCCTCATGCCATGGTAAGAAGTTTGCAGGAATCAGATAATCGTATTACAGATTGCTTTTATGGATTTTTGGTCTCTGGACTCTCATTTTCCCTCAACTGTGCTTTTCTTCAACATATATATCTAGTGTTTTTCAGTAACATTTATTCCCAAGAAATATTTTAATATTTCCAAATTAAGGGTTTGAGCCTAATTTCTGATTTTATATTAGAACACATTACATTAGTCTTGCCCATGAGTAAGACCACTTTGAGGACAGTTTCTGGTCACTTTGGTGAGCTATCTAGGAGTAACTTTCATGTCTCAAGTTACCTTCTTGAATTTCACACTCATGTTTATCATTACCAGAGAAACAAAAGAGGAAGGGAGCTGGAATTCAAGGTTTAGCTTTAGACCCTGAACCAGTCCTTTATTTAGGACTGAGGTTTTTTAAATGATGTAATCATAATAATTATAGTAACAATTCCTTTCTTTTTATCATTCAGGCATAAATTTTATTTTCCCCAGTGAATTTTATAAGATTAGGATTATTGGCCCTCTCTATATGAAATGAAGAAACTGAGACTTAAGAAAAATGAAGTAAAAAAAAAATCACTGCTAGCTTGTGCCAGTTGGAAGTTAATTAGAGGTCAAAAGAGGGAAGTTGATTTGGTTGGCTTTTTGACTCTGTAACTCCAAAATTTATTCTCTTAACTGCTATGCTATGTTATGACTCTCTAAGTCAAAGACAGTGATGGACTAATATACAAATAATTGAGATTCTTATGGGGGCTTCTGCAAGGTAGTACTAAGAAAATTAGGAAAAAGGGCTATCCTATAGTAATGTCTAAGGAAATAGAAAGTTAGATGTACGTAAAAGTAGCTAGTAAATAGACTAGGCCTTTAATCCAAGTTACCGTACCATTGAATATTCATGGAACCTTCTTAAAAGTAGCTGATATTCTCTTATTTTGTAGACTAGGAGATCACGTTTAAAGAAGTTAAGTGGCTTGGCACTTCATAGCTGAGTGAGTGACCTTGCATCAAGGCTGGGTCTATTCTTTCATTCAAAAATAGAGGAAAAAAAAGAAAAAAACCTCTTGCGGGGTTACTATTACTTAATGTGAGCATTAGAGTTGACTTATATGAAGTGGCTATTAGAATAACTAGTGAACAGAAGGCACTTACAGTTCTTGTTATATGTTATTATCATCACTATCACCTACAGTGTTCCTCTTTCCTCTTCATATCAAGGCTTCCTGGGTGGCCCTGGTTTCTCTCCCACAGTGGATCGTAATCCCTTGCTAAAATGTCTCTTTCGTGGACAGGAAGCGTTACTACCACTCGTGAAGAATATTAGGAGACACCCATAGATAGGTGAGGAAAATGGCATTCAGTGGATTAGAAAGTTGTGGTGGCCATAAACATGACCCTCTCTGATTTCCAGCTTCAGGAACAGAGTTCACTTATGGCTTCAGCTATTGCACTCTAAACACCTTTACAGGCTTTGCACACAGAAGCCATGCTTTCCATGGGCTGCACTTCCAGTGCTGAGCCCAGTAGAGATACTAGGGCAGGCTGGTATCTGAGCCCAGTAGAGATCCTAAGGCAGGCTTGTTGCTAGGAGACAAAGGATTGGCAGCTTGGCTCCAGGACTCCTCACTGGATTTGGCAAAACTGTCTTAGAACAGCAGTTCTTGTAGTCGAAGTCTTTTTAGCAATTCTTCCCTTCCCTTTTTATTCCATTGCATTGGGGTCTGATGGTGCACCCAGTCTCCCTCTCCTCCTTTTTCTTTCACACGACTTTTTCCTTAATCTCTTTCAGTCTACTCCTCTTCTGGCATCTGCGTCTAACAAAACCAAAGAAAAAACAAAAACCTGGGATTTTTAGAAATTTCCCAGCATCTGGATCTCCAGTTCCAGTCAACACATCTTTGAACAATTCACTTATTCTTGAGTCTCTGTTTTTTCACCAAATTAGAAAAATACGGGTTATAGTAGATGACTCTCTTAATTGCCTTTATTTAATGATTCTAGAGCTATCAAATGCTGTCTAAAATATGAATTAACACATTGTTTCTTATATTTCAGTACTATATCATAGTGGTGATAAATGGTTATTCTAAGTGTAAATTATTATTTGATCTAAGAACAAATATTGTTTTATCAAAGAGTAAATATTGCTTTGATTTTTGGCTCATAGATCCCAACATATTGTAGTTGCAACATAACAACAACAACAAAAAGTATCTTTGAAGATTTGCCATCATTAACACTTCTGATCCAGAACTAGTTATGTAATTTTAGAGTGAAGCATGAAATGTCTTCCTAATTGACTTTTTCTCCAAATTAAAAGTATTTTGAACAAAATCACATATCTATTATAATCATCAAAAGCTGACTTCAAATTTAGCTATTCTCTTCTGTCAGTTTTGAACTAGTGGCAATAGTAACAAAGTTTTAAATCCAATCATGAAAAAAAAAAAAAAAACACAGTTCTACTCCAACATAGACAGCTTCTTCCTAAGTCAATACTTGATTCTTTAAAGGCACAATAGCTGTATTATTCACCTAAATGACAAATAGATCAAATATAGGATTTTTAATACAGAAGGGAAAGGTTATGGTGTTTTTGTTGCAACTATAAGAAGCAATAGTTATTGTTTGTCTTTAATTAAGAGGCAAACACTGATAATCCATCTTTATCAATGGAATGGGACATGAGCTTGGAAACCTACTAGATTTAATCTAAAATGGAATGTTGAGATTTTCCAAAATCTCTTACACATTATCTCAGTGTAGGACTATTTTTTATAATCTTGTTCTAAGGCTATGATCAATGGGAACTTTAAGAAGGATTTAGTGGTGATGATAGGATTTTATTCTCTTGAAAGATACCACACTGAGGGAAGATGCATTAATGGAAAAGAATTTTTGTGTTACCTGATAACATTTTACAATATGTGTTTAAGACCTTTACTTTCAAAAGGTTTTAAAAGCCAGTTTTCAAAGTAATAGTCTTGATACTATGGTATGTTCAATCTTGCTATACAAGAATCAAAGGAATGACCACTCCAGATATTGAGATGTTATCAATGAAATGCCATAAAAATGCTTAGGCATAGTTCATCAATAACAGGTTTATTTAAATTCGTTTTGGCTGTGAGACTTACATTCACATTTTATGAAAGTAAATTACGTGTTCAACATCTTCATCACGTTTGTGGATTTGTGCAAATCTGAGTTCTATTCAAATGACCTAAGGAGAAAACAGATGTACCATTAGTGTTTGTGGAAATCAGGTACAGGAGTGAAGCCATGCCTGCTGTCGGTAGGAAGAATCTGCCTAAACTCAATTTGTGATCAGATTAACCGTCACTTCAGTTACAAAGGTACCGATTACAAACCTATCGGCCGTCTTTCCAGAGGAAAGTCAAATCATGAACCAGGGACATGGTGCCACTGACGTTATTTCAAGGAACTCATACCATGCCTCAACCACAGAGTGAAAGCTGAGTTATTCAGTACTGCCATACCGACTCAGTCTCATTTGGCACGTTGCATTTAGAGTTCAGCATTTATAGTGAACATTTAAAAATCTGATAAAACATTCTATAGTTGGCCAAGATTCTGTCATTTTCATTTCTAAAGCTATTTAGAAGGTACATGAAATCCTCTGCTGCTTAATGAGTAGAAGAGCTGGACTTACAAAATGTTGTTTAAGAAGAAGGGTTCATTTCAACCAGCATGTTCTTTGCTTATATACTTCAAAAAGAAGAAAAAAAATATACCACAGTTACTATGTTTATTCTCTCTCTCTCTCTCTCTCTCAAAACAGAAAAACTGTATTTTTGGTTTTGTGTGTGTGTGTGTGTGTGTGTGTGTGAATCCTTTACAAAATTCCAGAAGATTTTCATTGTGCTCAAATACTTCATTATTATTGAGCAGACTGCTCATTTGGAAGGTATCGTTCCTTCCTGATACCAGACACATTTTAATTCTAATCAAAATGTTGTACCAATCAAATAACTGATAGATTAGAAGGGGACAACTCCCTTGTTCTTATTTACTGGCACTTCCAGTTGGACATTTTTAAGTCTTGGTTATCACTTACTCACTGAAACAGTGATTTTCTTTTTGAAGGAAGCCTGGCAATGTCCCTGCCAGCTTTTAGCACTGGTTCTTATTATATAGTTTTATGGTTTCAGAAATGTCACACCCTCCCATTTCTTTGCTTTCTTTCCTTTTTTTTTTTCTAATCAGAGTTACAGCTGCCCGGGCTATGCCACAGCCACAGCAACGCCAGATCCAAGCCATGTCTGTGACCTACACCACAGCTCACGGCAACTCCAGATCCTTAACCCACTGAGTGAGTCCAGGGATTGAACCTGCATCCCTCATGAATACTAGTTGGATTCTTTTCCTCAGTGCCACAGTGGGAACACCCAACATCCTCCTATTTCTTTATCCTGTCCATTTTTATGTCTTATTGTCACATTTTCTTTCTTGCTTCCTCTGTTTCTTTTTCCCAATACTGCCAGTTTTCAGGCCAAAGTCCTTCCCCACCTGCCACACTTTCTTTTAGTCAACTATTCTTGCCAAAAATTTGGGCTTTTCCTGCTCTCTACCCTAGGAAAAACTTTTTTTTTAATTTGCTTATAGCTAGAAAAACATTGCTTATCTCATTATTAGAGAATATCAGTATATTACAAATTCAACAAGTTATATTTTCCCATGCTCTATTCACTGAGGAAAGCAGAAAACTACCCTCAAATCATACTTCTTCGTGCTCTTATTACAAGCAGTATTGGTAACAACACATTCGGAAAATAAACAGCAAATCCTAGGAATTTGCTGAACAATTTACATACATAATTGCATTTAATGAAAGCAATAACATCACCTGAATAAACAAGCCAGTAACCCAGAATTCTCTTTAGAGATTACAAATTGTCCATTGATTGACTTGTATTCCACATACAGTTGTGTTTTCTTTAGCCACAATTTTTTTTGAAAACTAAATAATTAGAAGAGTTTACAATAATACAAAAGATGTTCATTATTTTTTGAGGAAAATTTAGTAAATTTGGCCCAGATTTCTGTATGACTTCAACTCTAAGAAGAGTCTGCCCTCCCTTTTGCCTCTACCATTTGTCTCTACCACTCTTTATAATTTTATACCTCCTCCATTTCACTCATGCATATTTCCTATATAGCCCCAGTAAGAATTTGAAGGTTTTAAGTCTGTTCAGTCTTTTTATGTTACTCATAACATCTACTTAAGCAGCAAGTCATGACAGTTTTATCCTCTGAGTCAGGGGTTGGCAAGATTTCTCTGTAAAGGGCCAGATAGTACTTTTTAGGCTTTGCAAACCCTAAGTTGTCTGTCACAACTTCTCAGCTCTGCTGTTGTAAACCCAAAGCAGCCATGCACTGTACGTAATGACTGCATTCTGACATAACTTTGTTTACGAAAATAGGCATCAAGCTGGATTTGGTCCACAAGCTGTGGTTTCCTTAATCCTGCTCTAGAAAATCATGTGCCAAAGTGTTTTATCCAGAACGTTATATCCTTGAAATGCTCTGCTTAAAGAAAAGATCCTTTAGAAAATGAAGTACACACCTTTCAGAGATTTAAATTATCTGGAAAAATGGTGCTATCAAGAGGCCTTCATCTTTGTTTACGTATGATAGTATTCCCAGTCATATTGAAATACAGAATCTTCATTTTAAGCTTAATAAGTGTTAACATCTTAAAGCACAATATGAACTGTATTCCAGTGGAAGTCTTAAACCTATCAATACTTCTCCTCCTTCACAGCCACTGATCTGGTTTAGTTCTTTGATTATCCTTTGTTTTCTATTTTATTTTATTCATTTCATCTCACAAAATTAATGCATGCATATGAGGAAACAAAACTGAAAACTAGCAGAAGGTACCTAATAAAAAGCAGATCCCTTCCACATTAGAGCCCTAATTCCTATCCCAGAGCCAAAATTAGTTTTCTGTGGATCCTCCCGGTATGTTCTACGTGTATACAAGTGTGATCTGAATGTGTGTGTGCACACATGCACGTAATCTTTTCATCTTTGCTTTCACACAGTCTAAGAATCCTAAAAAAAAAAAAAAAAAAATCTAGCTACCATTCAATGTTATTCTATTACCTAAAATCAAAATCAGAGTTCTCAGTAGAGAAAATATATATAAAGCCTGGCATGAGTTGTAATTTCCTTCAGATCTGTTTCCCATCACGTCACCTTCTAAAATCTCTTATGTTCTATGACTCAGTTTTTCTAAGTATAAGAAAGAAGGGGAGTTCCCTTCGTGGCTCAGTGGTTAACGAATCTGACTAAGAACCATGAGGTTGCGGGTTCGATCCCTGGCCTTGCTCAGTGGGTTAAGGATCCGGTGCTGCCATGAGCTGTGGTGAAGGTTGCAGACACAGCTCGGATCCCGCGTTGCTGTGGCTGTGGCGAAGGCCGGCAGTTGCAGCTCCTGTTAGTCCCCTAGCCTGGGAACCTCCATATGCCGCGGGCGCGGCCCCAGATAAGGCAAAAAAAAAAAAAAAAAAAAAGAAGAAGGAAGAGAGGAAATAATAATACTGCTTCATAGATACTGTGTAGATTAATAAGGTAATGTCTGTGATATATTAAGCATAAATACATATTCAATAAATAGTAGCTGGAGAATAGTTGGAGGAAGGCTTGTAGCTGTATGAAAAGTTTGAGGCTTTTGTGCAGTTGAGGCATGACTGAAAAGGATATACTATTCCATGGTGTTTGGGAATTTAAAATTATTATAAACATATAATTCCATTTAATCTTCATTTGTACACTCACCAACTATTTGTTCTCCCAAGCACAGTAACTGGGACATGGTAAAAACTCACACGTTAGACAATATTGATAGGGTCACTATTTTCAAGGGGCTTATATTCTAGAATAAGAAACAGCTGGTAAATCAACCAATACATATGTTGATGAATTTGTATTATGGTGAGGATTCAGCAGGTAATAAAAAGGGGATATGGTACAGCTTAGAGAGTGGTTTGCTACTGAATTTAGATAGCTGGGCTCCTGGAGCTGAGGTCCACATGAGTACCATTATCCTAAAATATAAAATGTCAATGGTGGCTCTGCAGGTGGCCCCGTTTAACTCTTAGGGCCTTAAGAATATTCCCAGCATATATTTTAGCCTGAACCCAGGATAAACGGTCATCAGAACTCTTGCCAAACTGATTTATTTCCCCTAAGACTTGAAGATCTTAGTAAGTAAAAGAGAGGCTTCTACCATAGACTGTTGGCAAAAGGTGAAAAGTAGCAATAGAACAAAACAACAGAAAAAGGACCTCAGGCCTACGTCTTAGCTACGTGCAATAGCACAAATTGGAAGAAAAAAATCTGTCCAACACTTTCTTTAATATTTCTTCACACAGTTTTGGCAAAAGAATGAGACAAGATGCAACCACATATTCAAGAAAGGTGGGCGCATCCACTTTTGATGAGAAACATATTTGAGGAAGAAGTATGTAGTCGAGTATGTTGTCAGAACTTATTGGGAAGAAAATGAGAGTTGTATAATCAATTTTGGTAGCATTTTTTTTTCTTTAGACAAGGAAAAGTCATTGAGTCACTTGGCCCATCTTTTAATGACCGAAAGCATGAACTAAAGTGAGAAATACTGTGTAACTCTCATAGGTATTGCCTACATTATGGGTACGTTACATACATTATTTTATGAATCCACATAACAAACACAGGAAGTAAATATTCACATCCCTACTTCAGTAGTTCTCTTTGGGGTTCAGTGGGTTAAGAACCTGACATAGTATCTGTGAGGATGCAGTTTCAGTCGCTGGCCTGGTTCAGTGGGTCAAGGATCTGACATTGCCACAAGCTGTGGCATAGGTCACAGACGCAGCATGGATCTAGTGTTGCTGTTGCTGTGGCTGCAGTGTAGGCCTGCAGCTGTCGTTCCAATTCGATCCCTGGCCCTGGCAGGTGTGGCCCTTAAAAAAGATCAAAACCAAAACAAACAAAAAACCCCCTACTTTACAGATGAAGAAATGCCAGCTAATACTGTGGGAGAAATAGAAAGTATTTTAGAGGAACCTGTATTTCAGCCCAGATGTATATGCTTTTCCTCATACCTCAGTACCTTGGTTTCTTATACCTCAGGTTCTTACCATACGTTGATGTAAATCAGTATGCTTTCTTATCAATTCAGTACCAGAAATGCTGGTTATGTTCTTTCCATAGTGAAAATAATTTATAGTGAAAATAACGTTGAACCCATTGAAATCTAAATGGGCTGCACTATGTCTCTCTGAACAGGGAGCTCAAAACTCTGAGGCTTTCCTGGCTCGGCTGAAGTTCAGGTCTCAGTCTTGTATGCAGTGACCACAGGACAGGGCTGCAGGAGTTTTTCAAGTTAGGAGAGAGCTTTGCTTTTCCTGTTAGGAGAGGAAAAGCAGACTAGAAAGTTTTACATCAGTAGCCTTGGTGGTGGGCACGGGTGGGGACCAGGAGAAATAGGGTTCTGAGCATGCCACAGTCTTCCATGACAAAAGCATTTTCAGCTATGGAGAGTCATCAATGAACAGGGTCAGCGGCTGGTCACAGTATCTTTATTAGAATGCCAGTTGTTTAAAAATCAGAAACGTGTGTTACGTACATGCACTGACATATTCGTCAGAAACTCAGAAAACCTCTATTAGAGTGAAAAATATTATTACTTTTTCCAGTGTGTTTTCTATATTATTATTTTTAGTCCAAAATACTTTATCATTTCCTCTGCCCAGTAACACCTTCTGAATTCAGCTCAGTTATAACCTTTTCCAGGAAATCTTCCTGACCCCACTCAGAATCCTCTCATTTTTGCTTTGAGCATTCCTCTCTTGGCAAGCTTACCAAACCACTCTAAATGTAATTTATCCATCTGCCCATCTCTCTTGACTCCAAAGGTACTTGAGGGCAGGGTCATTGCCTTATTAATCTCTCTGTTGCCGGCGTTAATGCCTAGAGGTAAAGCATAAACACTCTTTGACTTAAAATGAGTTAAGCAAATGGTAAATGAATATTTGCAGTTTTATCCTATGAAGACAAAATGGGGTTAATTTGCTGAAAATGGGAGATGAACATGGCATGAAAAAATCATGTTATTTTTTTCCCCCAATTCAGTTCTTCCTCCTCCCTCTGATTTTCTGATTCGTGATGGAAGATATAAAGCTGCTGGGATTCTATGAATCTTGCCACTAGCCTACAAAACCTTTCAAATATGATTCAATTTCATGCAGACAGACTCAGAGCAACTTGGCAGTTAACAGCTAATGGCTTTTAAGGGTTTAAGTCAGCCCTAAACATTATTCCAATGAGTTTTTGTGGTTTAATTACCTTAAAACATTAAGTAGTCAAAGAGCCCATCAATACAGATACATTTAGCGATATCAAATGTGCACTGCTCACAAATACCACTTTGAAGGTGTCTAATACAGCGTCTTATTTTGCCAAAAAAGCATGTAAAAATAGTTTAAGTTTACCTATTTGAGCCTAATGATGTGTGCCACCATTAAGCTGGAAGAAATGTGAATTCAAAATGATTCTCTAAACAGCAAGGAAAAGCTTTACAAATCAAGAGTCAGAGCAATTTCTTTAATCCCTGCCCTGTTCTCCCTCCTACTATGTTTACTCTAAATAGTGGGCTTAGTGGCTAAAATCCCTTGCCCTGGAGTTCCACAGCTCTGGGTTCAAATCTCACCTCTGCAATTTGTAGGCAAATTAAGTAACAGAATTAGCTGTCAGTCTCAGGGAGAATAATAATAATTATCCAAGTATGGTTCTGTGAAGATTTCATGAAATGATGCACATAGAAATGTTACTAATAACAGCTAATATGAGTTAGGCATTCTTTTACTTTAAAAAGGCTATTCCTGTGATTTTGGAGGAGGGAAAAAAAATGAGCTTGCAGGGTCAGTATCCAATTTTAAGGCTATGAAAATGGGCCTGAATATCTCCATTGTGATTTTCCTCATTTGGACTGTAATTAAAGAACCCCAAGGTTGTCACTTATTTTATGCACTGTTTCAGATTTTTTTTTTCTCTATATAAAACTCATTTCTACCCTTGGACTCACTGTCACTGCATTACTCTTTTTAAATCAAATCACATCCCAATCTCAATAATTCAAATTGGCCTAGGATCCCGCACTAACAAAATGTTAATATTTATGAGTAGTGCATTTGGGGTTCAGAGATAGGGAGGGAAACCTTCAGGGAGGCAGAAATGAGTTATTGACCTGCTATAGAATGTGTCATTTGGAACGAGCTGCTTTGTAGGGAGAGATGATTCAATCGCACCGTTTCAAGGGGCAATGCAATCTAGTTTACTAATCTCTCATTAGACTAAGGTGAGGCTTTTGTGAAGGGTGACTGCTCATTAGCATCTCCAACCCACAGAAGCATCCAGATAATGGGTGCCAGCTTTATTCTCATTATCGAGCATTCAAATGTTTGCCTTCCTTTCATTAAGCCATCATTTAAAAAAATTAAGAGCAGCAAAAGGTCAAGGCTGATCCTTTACTCTATGATCACAGAAATTGTATGTTATATCATATTTATTTATTTTTAACTTGAAAGTCTCTAAGCAATTTATTTATTTATTTACCTATTTTTGCTTTTTCAGGCCATACCCACAGCATACGGAAGTTCCCAGGCTAGGGGTCGAATCGGAGCTGCAGCTGCCAGCCTACACCACAGCTACAGCAACTACATATCCGAGCCACATCTGCAACCTACAGAGCAGCTTGTGGCAAAGCTGGATCCTTAACACACTGAGCGAGGCCAGCGGACCTGCATCCTCATCAATGCTAGTCGGACTCGTTTCTGCTGAGCCACACAGGCACTCTGAAATTCTCTAAGCAGTGTTAAGTGAGCACCTCCTGATCTCTGAAGTCATTGGTCGCCCTTCCTGAGCCACATCTCCCTAGGCTGCCATTGAGCACATTTCTTCCCTCTTCACATTCTGGTTTTGTTCCCACACCAGGCAAGCTGCTGTCTCCCCTATGAGAGAATTCAAGTTTTGCGACTGCCCCTAAAACCTGCTGATCACTGTTGATCTAATGCACGTTAAAGGGTTGAGAAAAAAGGTGTGTGTGTGTGTGTGTGTGTGTGTGTGTGTGTGTGTGTGTGTGTATTATTAAGAGGATAACAGGAAAGTTGGAATGGCTAGTAGAAAGCTGCAACTTAACATCTGTTAGTTGAAATAGTATTTGTCTTTCTCTTTCTGACTTACCTCACTTAGTATGAGAGTCTCTAGTTCCATCCGTATGATTTCATTTATATCTGGAATCTAATATATGGCACAAATGAACCTTTCCACAGAAAAGAAAATCATGGACATGGAGAATCCAGACTGTTGGTTGCCAAGTGGGAGGGAGAGGGAGTGGGAGGGACTGGGAATTTGGGGTTAATAGATGCAAACTATTGCCTTTGGAATGGATCCTGCTGTATAGCACTGGGAACTATGTCTGGCCACTTGTGATGGAGCATGATAATGTGAGAAAAAGAATGTATACATGTGTGTGTGACTGGGTCACCTCACTGTGCAGTAGAAAATTGACAGAACACTGTAAATCAGCTATAATGGAAAAAATAAAAATCATTATAAAAAAATCTGTTAGTTGAATCTGGGCAAGCCAATCCTCCCCTCATTTTTCATGTAACCCCCCTGAGAGAGGAAAATTCCAAATGCTAGCGCAGAGGTTTCAATCAGATCATAATAGGAGATCTTAACTGATATTAAGCTATGGGAAAGGGTAACTTAAAAAAAAAAGCTTTTCTGTTTTTTAATCATAGGCCTAGTGAGGTTGAGTATGGTATTGTTCCTATCAACCAATGTCCTGAAATAAGAAAAATAATCATTCTAAATAACAATTCCACTTCCTGGTATCTGACTGTATCTCATTGTCCTCTAGTGTGGGGGAAGGAAAAGCTGCCTGTGAGAAACACAGATTGGTATGAGGACTGAGGAAAACTTTTCCTTTCTTCTCTTCTAGGCTCTTTGACTGGTCTAGTGGTTAAACTGACCCAAGTCAGATTAATAGCAGTAAAACAAATTTAATTCCATAGGTATGGGAATGTATACAAATATGAGACTTCAAGTAGTGACCATAGCAGGCAGCTTTTCTACAAAGCTTTTAGACAAATAAGAAAAGTTTGGAAAGAACTGTCAAAGTAAAGGGGTTTAGGCTTGGGACAGCTAGGTAGTAAAGACATCACACAATTTGTTCATACATCCTTCTTGGCCCTGAATTTCCTATCTGTGGTGATCAGGATGCTTCTCTATCGCCTGGGTAGAGAAGAGGGTACCTTTCACAAAGGAGCTTTTTTTATATATTTTCTAAAGTTTACACGCCACTTACAGTTATTAAAAAAAAAACAGCTGGTAATATTCCCTGTGTTGTACAATACCTGGGAGATTTATGTCCTGCTTTCAAGGGGACAAAGGAGGGTCAGAGCGTCCTTCTCACACCTATTATTTCTTGAGTAACTTCAGTTCACAATAATTGCTGTGCTTAAGTGGCATCTTTTGAGGTGGCATTTCTGCTCCCCTTCAGGACCAGTGAAGTAAATCACATAAGATGCATGTGTTAAATTTTATATTCATAATATAAATTTAAGGTGCCATTAGATGAGCAGAATAATGATAAACTGTGAATCATCAAATTATTTATTAGTTTTTAATTGCCCTGATGATCATGATTGTAGAAGGTACTAAGAAAATTATAAACCTGCCTGTACTGTGGTGGAGTTGGCTAAGCACAGGTTTGGAGCCAGACAGACCTAAATTAACTCTGGACTTTCGTTTTCATAGCTTCCTGACATTGGACAATACATTTTTACCTTGACAGAATGTGGATGATAATTTCCATTTCCAGGTTTGTTTAACCAATTAGAGATAATGTATCTTGAGCATCTAGCATAGTGCCTGACACATAGATATTCAATATTCCACAGCAGTAGTGGCAGCAGGAACTGTCCTTACTATGGTCCTTGCTCCAAGAAATTTCCATCATAAAAAGAGAGAATAAGTTCCTTTAGAAGTAGAGCAGTCACTGCCCCCACCCCCCACATACAAAGGGACCTGAGGCAAGGGTGGCCTGAAGCAGAAAGAGGATAGATCTGGGTTCTGGTGGTAGAGTGAACCCAGTACAAGCATCTGGCTTGTGCTTCTGATGAGACCCGCAGGCAGATACTTGTTCTCCAGGGACCTTGGGGTTATCTTTTTATGGAACACTCAGAAAAGACATTTCCGTGCAGGGGTACCTTTTTGCATGTAAACGCCCCATTAAACTCACTTTAAACCTGATATTCTTCACCAGCGTCATCAGCTTCTACCAAAAAAGGGATAGGAATCAAGTTTCCTCTCTTGATTTTATCAGAGAAGAAAACCACTGGGCAGTTTCTTAAAGCCCTGGCCTAAGTTCATCATTGAGTCAGCTTAAGGGTTTTATAGGTAAGTTGCTGAATTGCCCTATTGCTCTAAGTATCAGTTCCCTCATTAGGAAGATGGTACCAGTACCAAAATCGGATATACAGGGATACTTCATGCCTGCTTGCCCTGTCTCACATCAGGTGCCTAGCAGGCCCTTTTCAGTGAAGTGTTTCTTCTTCTGCTCCAACCCCTGCCAGGAAGATCTCATCCATGACCAAGTCAAACCTAACATGGTGCTGTTGGTCTTAGCATCTTATTCATCTTGCATCTGTTTTCACTATGTTCTGTGTGATGGTCGCCAAGTCAGGGCAAATACTCTCCCCTCCCTCAAAACTAAATAATAGATCTGTGCACTGAAACCACTGTCAGTAGGCGTTATCAATATAATCATACTCTAAATTCATTAATTTGTTTCATCCTTAACAAAGTCACGTATGTTCTTCCTC
The DNA here is from genome assembly GCA_004024745.2 of Catagonus wagneri. NCBI lineage: Eukaryota > Metazoa > Chordata > Mammalia > Artiodactyla > Tayassuidae > Catagonus > Catagonus wagneri. Next base: position 8,198,829 of record PVHT020000180.1, read on the forward strand.
CTCATCCTCCTCATCATTTCATCAAATATTTTCTCTAAGGTCATGGCTAAGGTCTGAATGCTCTGTCCTCCTAAAACTCAGATGTTGAAATCCTGATCTCCAAGTTGATGATATTTGGAGGTAGGGGGCCTTTGAGGGATAATTACGTTATTGAGGTGGAGGCCCTCATAATTGAGATGAGTACTCTGATAAAGGAGGTCCTGCAGTGTTCCTTAGCTCCTTCCATTGTGTGGGGGCACAAGGAGAAACTGACAGTCTGTCACCCAGAAGAGAGCCTTCTACGTGACCTTGGTGAAATCCTGATCTCACGCTTAACAGCCTCCAAAACAGTGAGAAGTAAATTTCCATTGTTATAAACCACTCAGTCTGTAGTATTTTGTTATACCAGCTCTGGCAGTCTAAGACAGCCATCACTGGGCCTTATTACATATATTATCTCATCTAATCCCTAAAACAACTTTAAAGGTAAGTGTTAATATCATCCCCATTTTTAGATGAGTAGTTGAGACTGATTTTGGTGAATAATTTGCCCCATATTTTAGAGCTAATACACAAGCAGGAATATGAAGCACATTCTCTTGGTTGTTAATGTCCATTTACAGTTCTTTGCACATGATTCTCACCTAAGATCATGTGACTAAAAGCGATTTGATATTGTTAGGACAGTTTTATACCACATACCACACTCATTGGTTGGTCATCACTCCACTGTCACAAAGATGAGGCTGTTTTTCATTTTCTCCCATAAAAGATCTTCATCTCTGAGAAAATGCCCTAGTTTATTCTTATTAGAATCAGCAGCATAGCGCTTATAAACACATCTCCTTGTAAGTGTTTGTGGATAATATGTTACTGAATTGTTTTAATTTAGAGTAAGACTGGTGGAATATTATGCACATCGGTCTTATAAATAATATAAATAACAGCTACATTTAACAATGTAGCTAAAGCAAATTATTTTCTTCCAAGGTAATCATTCTTTTTTTGGTAGGAATTAGAAATTAGCATCTGGCCTTGTCTCTTTACAGAATTTGGGTGAGGATCCTTTCTTCACTTGTTTGGATGTTTAATACCTGAAAATATTTTTTTTCTTTGAGAATTATGAAGATCTGCTGTCACTTTTTATTTTGCCTGGGGTAAAGAATAAGACTGTGTTCATGGTAATAGTGTTTTTAGTACCTCCTTTGCTGTTAGCACTGTAGGGTTGCTACAGAGTTGATAGAATAAATTTCAAGTTCCTGCTGCCATTCTGTCATGTATTCATTCATTATACTTGGAGAAAGCCTACAATGTGCTGTTTCCTGTGCTACATCTTGGGTGTGTAATGGTAGCTACCACAAGATCAGATATGAACACTGATCTCAAGAAGATTTTTGTCTAGAGTTGGAGGCATACAATAAAAAAGAAAAACACATTTTCCAAATGTCAGTAAGTCCTATATGAATAGAGACCTGGGGAAGATAATGATTGGGCTCTGAGACCTCTATTTGAAGCAGATCTTGGAAGTTTTAGAGCTACCCAGGCCAGCAGAGGACAAAGGTGCATTCCAGGAAGAGGGAAGAGAATGTGTGGTTCTTTGGAGCTGCAAACAGTTTGATGTTTTTGAAGAATGGCAAGATGTCGTTTGGACTTAAGCAGAGTCGAGGGATAACTCCTGGTGAGGCATGGTGAGGTCGGAGAGGTCAGTGGAAAATGAGATTTCACAGAGTGAAGGAACTTTCTCTGGGCCAACTAGCTAATTTGTGATCATCTAAACCTAGGTTTTTATGACTACAAACGTTAGCTTATTTCTCATAAAGTCCCTAGAATGGGAACATTCCATAAAATAATGATAATTACAATAGTAGTAGTAATAATAAGAATAGCTAAACTGAGCTAGTGCTTCTCTGTGTCACAGTCTCTTCTGATCACTTTTCAAAAGAACTCAGTCACCACCTGAAACCTGTGAGTTATTTTAATCTTGGCATGAAACAATATTACACCCGTCATACAAATATATGGAGGTTAAATGACTTGTCCATGTCACACAGCTACTCAAGGATGGACCTGAATTTGAACACAGGGTTATCGACATTTTAGAGATTGGACGTTTAGTCCTCTTCCTAATGACAGATTAATTTTTTTTTATGCAGCTATTTACAACTTAATACAAAATGGGACCCAGGGAAAAAAAGTTATGAGAACAATATTAGGTCTTTTGTTTGAACTGTCTGAGAGTAATTTGTTGGCATTGATGCACTATTATTCCTAAAAACTTTAGCATATAATATCTACAGCATGGCCTTCTCTTATAGTACAATGCACCCCTCAAAATCAGAAAATTGTGGAGTTCCTGTCTTGGCTCAGCGGAAACAAATCTGACTAGTATCCATGAGGATGCAGGTTTGATCCCTGTCCTTGCTCAGTGGGTTAAGGATCTGGCATTGCTGTGAGTTGTGGTGTAGGTCGTATACACAGCTCAGATATGGTGTTACTATGGCTGTGGTGTAGGCTGGAGGCTACAGTTCCAATTCTAACCCTAGCCTGGGAACCTCCGTATGCCATGGGTGCAGCCCTAAAAAGACCAAAAAAAAAATCAGAAAATGGAAATTGATACTTTTTTTTCTAATGTAGGACTCAAATCAGGTTTATCAGTTAACTGGCTACTTTATGTATATTATGTTATTAATAAACCAATATGTTTTATGTATATTACATTATTAATACCTTATGTATATTATGTTATTAATACCTTTGTTTCTTCTTTATGAAGAAATAAATCTTAATAAAGTAAAAAACAAATATAGTCCATACATTTGACTTTACTAAATATAGACCATGCTTTTGACTTTATCTACAAATATTCTTCCTGCTTTTCATAAATTGGACTCTACTGATTTAACATGAGAAATATTTGCTATTTACACAAGAGATTGGACTGTATAATTTTTAAGAAAACTGAACTCAGTCTAAATTGTTAAAGTAGAAAAAATTCACAATTAGAGAAAACATGAAAGGTTTGGTGAGCATTTCCAAACTCAAACAAGTCTGTGGTCTTCTCTAGAGGAGACATAATTTTTTAAATTTTTTATTCCTGAATTCATTCCAATAATGCCAAAGATGAGGAATTAAATCTACCCAAGGTCTGTGAAGGATAACTCTGAGGGACTGTGTAGGCAAAGAATTAATAGGCTTATACAAATCGCCACTACAACCTCATTTAATTTCTCTGTAAAAGTTCATGCCTCTGAGTAGCATGATGTAAACTAAAATGTGAGAATGTGGAGCTTACAATAGAGGAGTGGTTAAAGGACTCATACAGAGGAGCCTCTTCATAGATCAACATTTCATGACATATAAGTAAATGCATGCTAGAATCTAGAATCCCCATCTAAAATATAGTGCTAGGTGTTTGGGAGAAAAAGCCAGTGACATGTGTTACCTGTTCCCCCAGTGTCTCCTAGTCATTTGAGTCCAAGATTCTGAAAAAAATAAATACATTGTTTCAGAGATGTGTTGAGTGTTTGTGTAGTAAAGAGTGGAAAACTGAGAATATGACCCTTAACAGGCTGAAGGAGTTAGGGGTGGTCTCTACAGTAAGTTGCATTTCACTTTGTTCATGAAAGATGAGTGGACATCTGCCATATGGATAAAGTAAGGCATATTCTGGGAGAGGAAACCATGATAAGATGCACAAATACACACTTGAGATCGCAAACACTTCCTTATGACTCTAATGGTACCATATGGCGCTAAGGCTCGCACATGAAAGTTCACATTTAGAGTGACAGTTGAGGATGAGAAAGCTGAGATAGGCTGGGATCACTGGACCATGAACCATAAATGGGAATGCATGAAAGCACATCTTTGTCTCTTTTGGCTGTCATTTTGGAGCCTCTTCAAATTACATATGTATATTATATATTTGTATCAATATAAATTATATGTATACTATATGTCTTGTTGACTCCTGAAAGCATCTAACTATCTGAAAGCCTGTTCCGCCAGTTTTTCCCAGAGCACAGAGTGCCTCATTCCCAGTCGCCACCTTGATCTCCTTTCAGGGGGTATTGAGGGTCAGCGACTGCAGTGGCTAGTGACTTCATCCTTGTACGGGCAGATGAAAGTGCCAATTTTCAACTAGCAATTTGGAGATACTTTCTAAATATATGCACATATGAAATGCATATATATGCTCATATGTGTGTGTTTGTATGTATATGCATTTATATATTTTTGGAGTACAAGTCAAAAGCTCCAATTTTTTTTTTTGTCTTTTTACCTTTTTATGTAGAGCCGCACCCGCAGCATATGGAGGTTCCCAGGCTAGGGGTCTAACAGGAGCTGTAGCTGCCGGCCTTCGCCACAGCCACAACAACGCGGGATCCGAGCCGCGTCTGCAACCTTCACCACAGCTCACGGCAACGCCGGATCCTTAACTCACTCAGCAAGGCCAGGGATCGAACCCGCAACCTCATGGTTCTTAGTCGGATTCGTTAACCACTGAGCCATGAAGGGAACTCCCAAAAGCTCCAATTTTATCAATTAGTACTTACATGCAAAAGAATGAGCTTGGTAACTGTTTCCTCATTCTCTTTTACATGTTTAGTTGTTTTCTCTCGTAGGAATAATCACATTTTGATTCCTTCTAACTGCTTATCTTCTTTCTTATTTCATTTTGAACAGTACTGAAAACATGAACAGATGATAAAAAGATTTTCTTCTCTCCTTCTGTATTCTTTTGAGTCCTGATGAAGTGTGACTCTAATAGAATTAGAAAAGCACAACGTCCTAGTGAATGTCCTGATAAGGAACATTGCTCAGTTTTTGCTCTTGTGACCTCCATGCTTCATGAAATCATTTGTGTTCTCTTGCTTAATTAGTCCCCAGGAGAAGACCTTCCCAAGCATGTAGAGGAGGAGGGCCTTTCAAGCTTTTGTGGGGAATGTGCTATAGAGTGCTCTTTTGGGTTTGTCATTTCCCAGGCAACATCATCTTTGCTAGAAACAGCAATCCTGATGCACTCTTGTCAATGATTTCTAAAATGCCTATTGATATATAAATTTTGTCAGAGTCAAAGTAAACAAAGAAATATAGCTATGAGTAGCAAAAGATGTGAACTGTCCCAGTCCAGTTATTTTCCTTTAGAATGAGAGTGGACCTATCAAACCAGACTTGACTCACCAAAATGCTAGCTCGATTGCAATTACCCTTCCTCTTCACTACTAGACCACATTTTGTGCCACTCATTTTCTGTATTTGAAAGATATCTTTAGTTTTCCTAAGCAGGTTATTAGGTTTTCAAAAATAAGATAACACAGCCTGGTTTTTTGAAAAGCAAAGAGGCCTTTCAAGAAAGACTCTCCCTTCCATTTCCTTTGAAGGTAATCATTTGTTGGAAACAGTAAGCCCAGAACAAAAGAATCACAGTGGCATGACTAAAGCTTAGAGAATTTGCTCAGAAAAGTTCCCCAAATGCAGGTCTTTGGGAGTCAGTAATTTAAACCTGTGACACACTGTTTTATTGGCCCCAGACACACAGGGTCATCTGATTATGCCTAAATTCATAAATGGCCAAATGAATCTCAATCCCTTTAAAAGTTATTATGCCTATAGAAGTCAAGAATATGTGGTTAGTTTACTGTCACTCCTGAAAAGTGCTATTTTTCTGGTAGTAACTGATAAAGGAGGGGATTTCTCAAAGTCAATCACTCAAAATAAAGAACTTAAATCCATTTTAATGTACCTCTGGGAAGCAGATCTGCATTAACCTAGTAGTCTATGACTTCTCCAGCAATAATAGGGTTTAAGAGAGTATATAGCCACTGGTGATTTCTGCAAGTGATACAATGAGGGAACAGAGACAATGAGGCAAACACAAAATGGGACCTGGGATTAAGGGATCTTCTACTCAGCCAAGTGTGGAACGTCAGAAATTAATGTGGTATTGTTTAGCGAGCAGCTGTCAAGTTATTGTAATTTGCAAAATGTTTTTCCCCCTCTTCTCCATCACTGAAAGGCATATTAGAAATGGCTTCATTTCTGAGGGGTGACAAAGTTAATCCTATTTTGAGTTCCATTTGCAGAAAATAACACTTAAAACTTGCCTTGCATTTATCAAATGTGCCAGTGAGTTCAACATTTACCAAATTCTATTGAATGGAGACACAGGATTAGATACGAGGGTTATAAAGATGAATTAAAGACAGTCATTTCCATCCAGATACTTGATATCCGGTGAGAGTTCCAAACAGAGCAGAACTTTCTAATTTCTTGTTTCTGGAAACATATGGGTAGAAGTAAGCAAAAAGTGAGAGGGGAAAGGCATAGGTGGACCCAGTGGGTTGCCCCAAAGTTAAAGAGCCATGGATGACATGTGGACAGAGATAAGACAAACCCAGGGAAGTAGCAGGTGCTTAAAAAGGGTCCTGGGTCTGACATGGGCTTTCTTATTTTACACTTAAAAAAATATATATATAAAGTTGACTTACAATATTATACCAGTGGGGCATAGGTCTTTTGAAGCCTTTATTTAACATATCCAGAGTCAGTCTTTGCCCCCATAGAAATACCTCTTTGAATTATAATTACGTAATAATATATATTAAACACAATTTAATTACATGCATATGAGCAAGAGTGCTGCTTCATCTTCAGCATCGGGCGGTATCTGGTATCTTGTATGCACCAAGTGAAGGTTTGAATAAATAAATTAAAAAAATGACAGACATTTAGTCATGCCTAAAGAAAGCTTTTGAGAACAGTATTAGTGGTACAATATCCAAGTTCAAAGAAACACACAGACACAGAACTCTTATTGTGATACAGAAATAGCAATTCAAAAGCTAGGACACTAATAAACACTTCAGGAAATAGTCAGGGATGGGTGGGTCTAAGATGGGAAAGGAGACATTGTCTGGGATACTGGCCATAGCAAGTGTAGGAATGCCTAGGAGTAATTCATCAGAAGTGGTGAATTTGGAAGGTGTAGGGCCAGTTGATAAGTAACAGTATAGAAGCTGTTCAGATTAGCTGCAGAAACAGATAGATGGATAGATATGTACATACGTACATACATACACACATACATACATACACACACACATACTTAAATACACACGTAGGACTTTCATCTCTTTGTCCACTTTATGCCAAGGCATACCAGAATGACAATTGCTTTAAATTTCTGCAAACCCTTGCCTACATTGGGCTGCTAATAAGAGCCTTCCAGTCGTAAGAACTGAACTGCAGACCCAAATAGAAATGCCATAAAGTATATTTTGATAAACTTAACTCATTCTATATCTGGAAGGTCTACCAGGGTTGGAGCACATATCAGCTGATTACCTGAGTTTCCACTTGCTGGCAACTCCCCACTTGTCAGTTGGTCATAAGCCGATTAGCTCCTGCAGGCTCACTTTGGTCCATTACATTTTATTTTTTTCTTTATCCAAAGAAGTTGGCATCCAAACAAAAGTGTAATCATTTCATAATGGATATGCTTGTGTTAGCCACGCTACCCATTCAGCAGTAAAATATCTGTCAGTCTCTCTGATTAAAGAAAAGAAAATCCTTTAAAGAATTCCTCTCATTTCTATGGATTTTCAGGGTGGGTTTGTTCCCATCTGGCATCTGTTCTGTTTCTGATTTTCTCAGCTTGGGTGAACAAATTGTAGGAATAAAGAGAATTCAAAGATACCATTCTGAGACATCAGGGCAGGAATCTGGATTGTAAACTTAGACCTACCACTTTTCGGATAACTTTAGGTTAATCATTCAATTTCTCTGAGCATCAGGCTTATTTATTCATAAAAAAATTCCATCATTCATCCCTGAATTCATTCATTGGAAAAGTATATGCTGAGAATCTGGTATGTACAAATCTCAGTTCTAAGAACACAATGTAAGAAAGAAAAAGCATTTTTTTCCAATGAATCATTAAGTTAATATGCATTATGTTTACTTGAAAGTCTCCTATATTATAAACATGTATAATAGTGACTCTAACCTAGTAAGAAAGATGCTTATGAGAAAAAAAATGATGCTTAAACTGAGATCTAAGGTTTAAAGATAAGTTAACTAGGTGAAGAGGAATAGAAAATACTTTTCAATGTGGGAGAACAGTATTTGCAAAGGCCCTATGGTCAGAAATGTTGTAGAAGTTTGAAAAAATCAGTGAGAATTTAACACAGGGAGTGGGCAACAATGCAGTGATAATCAGTGCTTCTCAATCATTCATGTGCATATAAAACACCAGGGGATTTTCTTTACAAGAAAATTTAAAATACAGGTTCGGGTTTAGCAAGTTTGATGTGGAGCCTGAAAGCAAAACTGTTCTATAGAGACCTTGGCAGTGATGTCGTGGTTTCTGGTCCACAGACCACACTGTGTAAAAAAGTCCTAGATGGAGTTTGGTTTCTGCCATCATGATCTAAAAGGGGGATTTTGTTGTTTATTTTGGTATTACCTAGGAATGGGCAGGAGTGGTACATCAAGCATACCAAAACAACAGCTTTTTCCTTATTTCTCTCTCCTTTTTCTCCTTTCCGTCTTTCCCACTTTTTACCTCCAGTTTCTCTCCAAAGCAAATGTAGACAGATAAACATTTTTGCCCAAATGCAAACAACCTTTTTCTACCCAGGGAGAACAGAACATGACTGGCCCGGCTAGAGTTTCATGCCAATAATTTGAAACAGTCTCTGTAGGTGGCAGGGACTTATTGGCCCATTGTGGGTCATAAGTCTATCCTGGTCAAGTATAATTGATTTACCTAAATATGTAGTCATCAAGATACTAGTACTGAAAGGGGGATAATTATGAACTTATCAATAATCCCAGCTTCTGCCTTCCAATAGTATCAAAGCAATAGATTAAATATAAAGCCATAGTTTAGGTTTTATTAGTGCTTGGACAAAAATCAGAATGAGATATCATTTTACTCTTTAATCATTCTATTTATTTATTCACTAACATAAGTAAGTGATCATTATTTAGGAAGCAAAGTAAGAAAAAGATACATTAAATGCTACTGATACTAATCCCCCAGAATGTATGTAGGAACTAAATACATAGTATTCTGTTTTGGGTTGATATAATTCTATGGACAATTACTGCGACCATTCAGAATAGAGGCAGTAAAGGTCAGCAACATTACATGTGATTCAGGACCTGATCAAAGATTCTCCAGCATGAGAAGAATTATTATGAGACCAGGGACTCGTTCTCCTCCTAACAGTAGGTCCCTCTTAGTGGAGAAAAAACATCTATTGAAAAGGAAGTGTCAGTGTGAGAATTTGAAATCACGATCTTTTTGACATAGTAATTAGAACAAAACTAAAACGGTGCAAGCTTGAGTTACACTCCTGTGACCCTGGGTATAGTCTTGGTTTGTTTATCACACACATTAAGTACGTACCCTGATGTGCCCTCGATTTCAAGCTTAGTCTATCGGGGAGGAAAGTAATGTTTACAAATAATTCCTATAAGAAGGGAAATATGAATAATTGGCAGGATTATAAAAAGGAAAAATATCTCTGGGAGATGGAGACCCAAAACCACCTACGTGAGTCAGACAGATCATCATAGTGGAAGCATATCTGGCATTTCAGCTGACACATGAAGAATTAATAACTGGGAGGCTTTCAGGTGGCGGGAAGTTTAAGATAGCAAAGATCCATTTACAGTGTTCTCATATATTCTAATAGACTCTATGAGTAGGTCAGAAGGGCAGGTGAATGTGTGTGTGAATATGTGTGTGAGTCGAGGTAGAGGACAGATTTGGGGGTAAACTGCGATGAAAGGAGATTTGCCTGGATAGGTAGGAAGGTGGTGTCACCAATAAAATTTCTTTGCATTTCAGTTTTTCTACCCGTTAGATCAGTAGGATAATGCAGATGTCTTTTCTCGTGTAGTGTCCTGAACAACCTCAGAAGGTGAAGGAAGTGTCTGGCACATTGTTAGCAGCTTAATTCATATCAATTGAATGAGAATCCTATTAATACTGAAAAGGAGAGAGAGAGAGAGTGTGTGTGTGTGTGTGTGATGTGTAAATACAGTTTGGCAAAAGGAAAAATATGGAAAAGAATTACCTTCACTCCTAGATTTTCTTTCGAAAATTTTAGGGTGGATAACCAAAGAGAATTCTAAAGGAATTTTTAACCACTATGGTGTAGTAGGGAAAAAAATAATGTACTTAAATAATTAAATTTTTTATAAACTTTATTTAGAATTTCAAACGCCAGAGGTTACTGGTAAATATTTTAGATTAGTGATCTTATTTAATTCCACATTTACTTCCAGATCAATGTCATCTTATAGCAACTGCATTAGGAGTAAAGTATTGGCCCCATGGCCCATGTTACAAGAGGAATTGTGTGTGTGTGTGTGTGTGTTTGTGTGTGTGTGTTTTGGTGGTTACAGAGTTGAACAGAGTTTACACTGCTGGAAGCAGAAAACATAATCCATATGATTGTTGTGACAGCCGAATAAAACCCAATGCCATCCTGTCTTCTTGAACTCAGTTCCCACGCTCTACACATCATGAGGAGAGGGGAGACCCACAAGATGACAGTGAACACTTTGCTGTGCTTTTTAATCCATCCAACTCATTAGAAATCTGTTTGTAATCTGCATGTTCTTATTTAGTATAATATTGTGACTTGATATCTAATTCCTAATCTATGTTAACTTTCTCCTCTCAGATGTTGTATCTCCCTGGAAAACAAAACACAACCAAATAAAAAGAGGCATCCACACATACAAACACCCCCACAAAACAAGACCAAGGACCAATTCAAATGACAGAGATAGGAGAGAATGCAGAAAGGGGATAGTGTGATGGAAGAGAGGTGTTTTGCAATTTCTCTAGGTAAGCGTTTATCTTTTGATTTAAAAACACCCACACATACATAGAGTGAGGTACAGAAGTAAGGGCTTAATGGGAGTATTTTTTGAAGCATAGTTGGTTTACAGTGTTGTGTGAGTTTATGGTGTGTGGCAAAATTATTCAGTTATACACATGTATTTCATATACTTTTCCATTATGGTTTATTACAAAATACTGAATATATTTCCCTGTGGTATATAGTAGGACCTTGTTGTTTATCTATTTTATATACAATGGTTTTTATCCGCTAATCCCAAACTCCTAATTTATCCCTCTCCCACCTTTTCCCCTTTGGTAACCATAACTTCATCTTTTATGCCTGTTTATGTTTTGTAAATAATTTTATTTGTATCATATTTTAGGTTCCACATATGTGATATCATACAATATTTGTCTTGCTCTGTCTGACTTAATTCACTTAGTACAATAATCTCTTGGCCCATCCATTGTGCTGCAAATGGCATTATTTCATTCTTTTCTGTGGCTGAGTGGTATTCCACCGTATATATGTACCACATCTTCTTTATCCATTCCTCTGTCTATGGATACTTAGGTTGCTTCTATGTATTGGTTATTGTAAATACTGCTGCTGTGAACATAGGGGGTGCATGCTTCTTTTAAAATTAGGATTTTCTCTGGATATATGTCCAGGAATGGGACTGCAGGAGAATATTCTAACTTTATTTTTAGCTTTTAAAGTAACCTCCATACTGATTTCCATAGCAGCTGCACCAATTTATATTCCCACCAACAGTGTAGAAGGGTTCCTTTTTCCTACACTCTCTCCAGCATTTATGATTTGTGGACTATTTAGTGATGGCCAGTTTGACCTGTATGAGCTGATACCTCATAGCAGTTTTAATTTGCATTTCTTTGATAGTTAGCATTGTTGAACATCTTATCATATGCCTGTTGGCCATCTGTACATCTTCTTTGAAGAAATGTCTATTTATGGCTTCTGCCCATTTTTTGATTTGTTTTGTTATATGAGCTATGTATATTTCTGAAATTAAGCCCTTGTCAGTCTTATTGTTTGCAACCTTTTTTTTTTTTTTCCCAGTTCTTAGGTTTCCTTTTCATTTTATTTATGGTTTCTTTCGCTTTGCATAAACTTATAAATTTGTTTAGGTCCCATTTATTTATTTTTGTTTTTATTTCTGTCTTCTTGAGAGACTAACCCAAGGAAACAGTGCTACAATATATGTCCGAGAATTTTTCCTATGTTCTCTTCTAGGAGTTTCCCTGTGTCATGTCTTAGGTTTAATTCTTTAAGCCATTCTGAGTTTACTTTTGTGTATGGTGTGAGGGATTGTTCTAACTTCACTGATTTACTTGTGGCTGTCTATCTTTCTTCTGGAGCATATATTAGTAACCTCTTCTGAACTTTAATAACATATCACGGTAATTCTATAATTGCAAATGAATTTACAGTGTTTTAAGAATATGAAACAAGAGCTCGTGTACTCATCTATGTAAATATGAAGTATGCTTCATGTGAACTATGGCACTTAGACAGGGCTTGACATACTGATACACAGGAAACATTTATTGAATAAGTAGTTGAATGCCTAACTAAGGTTATTTAATGATCAGAGAGAAAGTAGTAGTAGCTTTTGTGTGTGTGTGTGTAGTTTGGCATAGGTAATGCTTTTGTGTTTTTTCTCTCCTTTTTTCTTTTGTATCCCCCTGTTTGTTAAAGCATCCCATCTAGCTTATATCTTTTAATTCCAAAAATTTTCTTCAACTCCCAAGGCAAACAGCAGAGAAGGTTCAAGTCTGTGTATGTCTGCATGTGCATGAGTTGTGTCTGTGTATGTCTCTGTCTGTGAGTATGTGTATATGTCCCTGTGTGTTCGTATATGTATGAGTTTGTGTATTTGAGCTGTGTACGTGCACATGGATGGGTATTTGTGTGTATATGTATCTGCTTGTGTGGACCTGTGTCTGTATATAGAGAACTGTGTGTCTGTCTATATGTATATAAGTGCATCAGTATGTGTGTGTATATGCCAATATGTGTGTATCTGTTAATCCATATTTATTCGTGTGCCTATGTAGATATCCATGTCCTTCCTTGCACATATATGCCTTTATTTCTGTGTGTTTATGTATATAAGTTTGTGTGTCTATACCCATGCACCATTAAACATAGTTCCTACTTTTTAAACAAATGAAAGTGTTTCTTAAAGAAAAAATAAGCTACTTAGAACCTAATGTTCTGGAAGAATTCATATTAAAAACATCTGCTTATACCAAATTCTGTTTTGTCTACATTTAGCCACAGGTGTTTAAAAAATGATAAGCACTTGGAAAGTAGACAGACCAAAAATTTTAAGAGTATTCATATTCGTCTTAGCTTTCACAATGAATCAAAGTATAAACAATGGAGAAGAGTCAGTCCAAGATTTTCATAAGTGAGTTCTGTTTGGTATAAACAAGTTTCATCTTTCATAGAAATGTGCTGACACTAAGCACATGCTGAAAGCTTATAGTGCAATGAGTCTGCTTACCTGATATTAATTTACTTTTTATAGCTTTTTCAATATAGTATTGATTAAATTAGCATTTGGCTTAATGACCTTTTAAATTCAGAACTGAAGCAGTAGTCTCTTAATACGGAATGATAACTAAAAGATCAAAATATTTAAAATAAGTTTTCTTAAGTAGTTTATACCTATCTCCTGGGTATATCATATATTCATAGTATACATTTATAGAATCTAAATGCATAAACATAAATATGTAGATATTCAGGTACAGAAACAGGTACATACATATATAACAAAAATTAAATTAATGTAAATTGTCTCAAAAAGCATTTCTTTTTTTGCCTTTTTAGGGCCGCACCCGCAGCATATGGAGCTTTCCGCAGCTGGGGGTCTAATTGGAGCTGTAGCTGCTGGCCTATGCCACAGTCACAGCAACGCCAGATCTGAGCTGCATCTGTGACCTACACTACAGCTCACAGCAATACTGGATCCTTAACCCATTGAGTGAGGCCAGGGATAGAACCCGAATTCTCTTGGATACTGGTCAGATTCGTTTCCACTGAGCCACGACGGGAACTCCCTCGAAAAGCATTTTTAATACCTGGTAAATACCAGATATTATGATAGAAACAGAAGAGCAAAATGAAAAAAGCCAGAGCTCCAGTCTTTAAGGAAGTCAATTTCAAAGAGGTACAGGACTAGCTACAAATGTGCAGATCCCAGTGAAAGATAAAAATGTGGGTCCCTTTGTTCAAAAAGCAGGAACAAATGCAATTAAAAGTACACACAAATATTTTCCTTGTTTCCCATGGCCTCTCTCTCTCAACTTGTCTTTTTAAAAATTTTGCTAGCAAATGCCTTTCTACATTAAAGAAATACTGAAATCTTAAATGATTAGCATTAATTTTCCCATTATTTTTATAGTGTATACTGACTTTTTTTTTTTTTTGGTCTTTTTAGGGCCGCACCCACAGCATATGGATGTTCCCAGGCTAGCAATCCAATTGGAGTTGTAGCCGCTGGCCTGTGCCAGAGCCACAGCAACGCTGGATTCAAGCTGTGTCTGCGACCCACACCACAGCTCATGGCAACCATGGATCCTTAACTCACTGAGCGAGATCAGGGATCGAACCTGCATCCTCATTGATGCTAGCTGGGGTTCATTAACCTCTCAGCCATGATGGGAACTGCATATACCGACAGTTTTAAATGCCAGTATCAGACTATGTAACCCTTCTGTAGAATCACCACAATTATACACTCTGTTTACTTGGTTCATCCCTGAAGGGTGCCTTGAACTTGTGAGAAAAGACAAACATAAGCCAGATTCCAAAGGGCTGGGCTGTAAGGAGGAAGGGAGTGGTATCCTAGACAGGATGGAGTGCTCACTGTGGAGCAAGTGAGACTGTCACAGGTACGTTGTGTGACAGGCACCCTTCTGTCAGCTGCAGACCTATTCGCAGTGTTCTATCCAGGCGTGGGGTCTGGGAAATTGAAATAGGCATCTCGCCTTTCTTGTGACACCATCACGTCGACCCGTGGCAGATGGGCAAACATCCTTAGAATATTAAAATAATTTGTGTGCCAGGAAAGCTAGGTACAGGTAACAGAGGCTCGCTTCCACCAATATGCAGTCTTTGTTTTTTTTTTTTGTTTTTTTTTTTTGGCCAGTCACCTGCCAGATGTTCTGGGTGCCATCAGTTCAGTGTGGGACAGCTGCCACCATGTGCCTTTCCACTAGGCTGTGGAATGTATGCACCCAACATTTTCCTTACTTGCAGGGAGTGGAGAGAGGCAGCAGTGATGGGGAGGAGACGGGGAGGAGATGGGTAGGGCAGCTGGGCTGGGCTTGGGATCCCAGGGGTTGAAGGAATGGACAGCCGAGAATCTTTTTCTAGGAGGTTGTGGGTAATGGGGCCACTTGTGAACCAAGTCTCCAAGCCCCAGGCACATGCTCCATGGACCCATTTTTCAAAGCAGAAATTCAAGGGAAAATTTTTTAAATGTTTGAAAATGGCAGCTACAGAGTGTTACTACCCACGCGTAAACCGTTCTGGAGGTGGGGAGGAGTGGCTGGTCACACACCCATGAAGCCAGCGCTGAATAGGCAAGACAGAACCATAGTTTAGTGGAACATGAGAAATATGTATTTAGTACTGGCATAGAGGAAAGTGTAATTAACCCTATAAATATGGTGGATAGACGGGATGGTTTCTCTAGGAGTGACGATCTAAGCTGAGTTTTGAGTCTTAATCTGATTTCTCTGAGCCAATAAAGAATGGGGAATGGCATTATAGGCACAGGAATGCCTTATCCAAAGTCTCAGAAACGTGGATGGTGGTCATCTCTGAAAAACTGCAAATGATGATATAGCAGCAGTGTGTCTTGTATGCAAGCTCAGGTGTCTGTCTACGGTTAAAAAAAAATGCAGGGTAAGTTGTAAGCGATTAGGGTTTGGGCTGCATCATGATAGAATTTGTGTTCCTCCATAAGAAACGGAGGCTCTTGTAGATACTTGAAGGGAATTAAGCCTTATGCATACCCAAGCTCAAAAGTGAGATCTTCAATTTCCAAACAGCAAAAGATAATAGGATAAATTATACTCTGCAGTCTCAAAATGTCAGGAATTCTTCATTGATATGCAGCACCATCAAGCTTTCAAAGGTCTTAAGCTAAACTGGAGGAAAAGAGCACGCATGGGATCAGATGACTTTGTAATCAAGATTTCTCGGATTTTTCTCCATTAGGGTATGCCATTCATGTTATTAGATAACTATAGTTAAATTGAACTCGGTGATGAGTGTTTAGGCCACTGTCACTATAAGATCTATGCCTGGCTGACATAATTTTCTTTCTAAGATATAATTTTCTTACTAAGCATGAAAATGGCTTTTAAAAATACCACATTTCTTTTGTGTTTGATTTTTTTTTCCAGAAGAGAATGTATAGACTTCATTGTCCAAATGAGCAATAAACATTCCTTTTTTTTTCCTTTCTTCCACCTTGCTTATAAAGTTGGTATGATAAATCTGCTGTAGAGATTAAAAACTAAATCAGAAATACTTCCACTCCACGTTCTTTTTCCTTAACTCATGACAAAAGAAGAGACTTTCAGTGGTCACTATGAAATCTACTTTCCAAATAACAAAACTCTTGTGGGGTCCCTGACTCTTCATCTTATCAATTGCTAAAGGATCTTGCTTTCCGTCATCTCAAAGCGCATCTGTTCTTCCTGACTTATATGCCCCTGAAATCCTGTGTTAAGTTGCCACAATGCTGGTGAATATATTTAATTATGTGTGTATGTTACAATATGCTTAATGCAGTATCCCCTTCTAATTTGGTGGCTCAGAAAGAACAGGGGCTATGCTTTCTGATTCCCTCAGGCGTATACAGGCCACTAGCATTGATTTGGGCTTATAGACAGCTCTTAATATTTGTTCTATTAAATTGAAATCAGTTAAGTGAATCAGTCATGGTAATTAACTTTGACTTTAAAAATCATAAAGTGGAGAAAGCGTCCTACATTTCTTTTTTCAAAACCTCCCTTTAACATGTTTGTTTGTTTTTTTTTAATTATAAGGTATGTTGGGTTACAGAATCACAACCTCTGAGTCATAGACCCTTTTATCAGGGATAGAAGGGATGCAAGTAGAATGTGAAGAGGTGGATGTAGAATTATAAAAGGGATCTAGTAGTCCATAAATATGTTAACACCTCTCAATCAGTGAATGCTCAGTTTTAACTAATATTATGTCGGTGTTCATGGAACTGGAACTTTCTCTTTATTTCCAACAGAGTGAAGAATCCATGGTCTGTTAGACATTAAAGCATAGTTCATAAGTGTGTTTATGTATGTGTATGTGTGTTTTGGGGGTGGGAGGGTAGTCAGTAGAGTTAGGTGTGTATTCTTTTGTCTTAGGAAAGTGTTACCAAATTACTGTGTAACTTGGTTATTTTTGTCACCATGCTTATGTCTCACTGCTTTAACCTAACAATGCTTTTTTTGAATTTAATTTTATTGGATTATAGTTGATTTGCAAGGTTATATTAGTTTCAGGTATACAGCAAAGTGAATCAGTCATGCATATAAGTATATCCATTCTTTTTTCCCACATAAGTTATTACAAACTGTTGAGTAGATTTTCCTGTGCTGTATAGTAGGTTCTTGTTAATCATTATGTTATATAGTAGTATGCATATAACCTAACAACATTTTTAATAGAATATTTTATTAAGAACTTACTGAGTTCTACATTGGTATCCCTGAGGGATTGGTTTCGGGAGCCCCTGAAGATACCAAAATCCATGGATGCTTAAGTCCCTGATATCAAAAGGTGAAATGAATGCAGGCAGCCCTCCCTGTCCACAGATGCTAAACCACAGAGGCAGAGGGCTGACTGGAGAAGCACAGCCAAGGTGATGAACATACACTTAACTTTTATCTTCTAAACACCCTGCCAGGGAAAAGTTCTAATCTCTATTTTGTAAGTGAGGAAACTGAGCCTGTCAAGGATTAAGAGGCTTTCTCAGGTTCTGGAGTCCTTCATGGCAGAACCCAGGATTCAAACCCAAATAACTTTGACTACAAAGTTATTATCTTTTTCTCCATGTGTATTTCTCAAAAGGTAGTCTATGGATTGGCTGTAGAGGACTCACCTGTGGATATAGATTCCTAGGAAGGAATGTTTTGTACATACTTAGCAAGTGTCATTCATGGAATACCTCTGCCTGGGCCCTGCCTCCAGAACTATGAAACTTCTGAGGTGGGATCCAGGAATCTACATTTGAACAACCAGCATTTAAGAACCACCACCACTTACTGTTATGGGAGAAAAACTGTAATTGGTAGACTTCAAGGTTTACATATAAAGTCAAAACTGGGAGAGGTAGAGTTCCCACTGTGACACAGAGGGTTAAGGATCTGGCTTGTCTCTGCAGAAGCTCCAGTTGCTACTGAGGTATAGGTTTGGTCCCTGGCCTGGTGCAGTGGGTTAAGGATTTGGTCTTGCTGCAGCTGTGGCGTAGGTTGCAGTTGTGGCTCAGTTTTGATCCCTGGCCCAGGAAATTCCATATGCTGTGGATGTGGTCAAACACCACCCACCTCCAAAAAAAAAAAAAAAAACCTGGGAGAGGTAAGAAATGACAAAACAGGATCTGATACTTGTTACAGCAAGAAGTCCCCTCCTTGTATCTGCTTTAAACAACTCCCAGGTCCAGATTGCTGAGTATCCACTGAGGGAGAACATTTCTGAGGATTTTGGGCTGGTAGGTATGGGCACTGACTTTTATCATTGGGCAGCACTTGCTGTGGCTATGGATTGGACATCAGTGCTTCTGCATGTATATTGAGTTCTGCGTGTGACGTCAAAAGTTTATTTTCAGACTTTCAAGCTGATTGGGATTTACTTAGTCTTTGTTTATTTTGGGAAGTAGTTTAATCTAATCTTCGTATATTCTAAGAAAATGTCAATTTCAGCTTCAGTCCAAATACTGTATAATCACGGCACTCTGATGTAAACTCCAAGCTGAACTTGAGCAAACTTAAAACATTCCATTTTGTAGTGTAATAACCAAGTTTAAATCCAACTGCACGAGGAAACGACCCAGTATGTAAGGGCAATTTAAAGCCTAATGATCATATTTGCTGCTGCTGACGGAGATGATGATGCCTGTTCCCCAAAATGACTCTCGCTAAGGAATGCAAAGCAGTTGATTCTGAGCTTATAAATTAAAAAGGAAGAAAAAGAAAGAAAAAAAGAGGAGAAAGAAAAAGAAAAAAAGAAATTGTTTCGTTCTGAAAATGTTCTATAGATTTCCTAAAATTCAAAAGATTAATATCCAGTGGATGTACTTCTGGCCCGATCAGAATCAAGGAAGAGAAAGTTTATAGCGTCCCACCTGTGTTGCATCTACTGTGCATATTCTATAAATATTTCTTCTACCTTTTGTGCCACTGGCTTGCTACAGGAGGCAGCATGAGCTGAAGGGTTAAGAGCATGTGTGTTACAAACAGACTGGTAGGAATCAGGACCCTGCTTTTTAAAATGTGTAAATAAACCGACCTTATCACTCATGGCTTTGACTCCATTACCTCAAAAGAGGGATGAGAAAAGGGCCTCCTTTGGAAAGATTTTTTTTTTTAATTTTAAACAAGATAATATATGTAAAATGGTTAGCCTGAAAGTTACTACACATTAAATTCTCATAAACATTGACTGATATTATTAATAAGTCATGATAGATTTTAGAACAAAGGGCTGGCAAAGGCATTTCTAAGGATGGCTGATGTGGAGTCCTAGCCTTGAAGGAGTTGGTCAGTGGGCTGGGAGAATAGAGTGGAGGAGGTGTTGATGGTATCACAGCCTAACTAGTTTACTTGAGAGTGGTGCCAATGTGGTTTCATCAAAGGAAAAAGAAAAGGGGTCAGTGAATTGATTTTGAGGAGCAAGCACTGTTCTCTGTCCCACCCACATTTATTAGCTCATGCATCCAGGTTGGAAACATGAACAATAACCAAGGAAAATGAAATGAAGAATCGTATTTCGTGGGAGGTCACTGGTTGGTATAGTAATAGAGTCCTTGACATTGCCTTACTCTAAGAGCCTAAGCAGGTCATTTCACCTCCACAGGCTGTCTCCACTTTTGCATCTGCAAACTGTGGACAATATTGCTTGCTGTAGCCCAACAGGATGGGGGAGCAATCCAGAGACCATGAGCAGATTATTTGCATCATATTAGAATTTATAAAGAAACTTATCAGACATCATAATATAATAATTGTACTTATTTTTTTTTTGTTTCTTCTAATTTCCTTTCTATAAAGTAGGTTTTTCCATCTGCTGACTAATTTATAGAGTTGTTACAAGTCATCTATGGCAATGCTCATACTTCTTTTTTTTGGTATTTTTTTTAACCTACTCATTTTACTTTGCACAGAGTCCCTCTTCTACATCTGTAAGGAGACCTTTTATTATGCTAAGAAACATCAAAATGTCCTCCTCACCTCACCTCTCAGAAAACTTGCTCCCTCTACCTAGTTCTTTACTCTTCTATGGTAACATAGCAACACCCATGTACCTTTGAGCCCTCACGCCAAATAATCTTATAATTATCTGCATGCCTCTCTATATCTCCAGACAACAAACTTCTTTAAAGAAAGACTTACTCATTTTTACATTCATAGTACTTGGCGTGGCATCTGGAAAAGAGATAGTGCTCAATACATGCTCGTTACATGTAATAATATTAGCCCACTGATATTATTATTACTGATATTAGAGAGTCATTACTATTTCAGTGTTGGACACATTACCACTAGGGAAAAAGTCAGATATCAAAAAAGAAATTGTATATTACACTTCATGTAAAGCATGAAGAAAAAATCCTGTCATACCTTATAGATACCAGGAATATGGACACAGTTTTAATGTAGTGTAATATGTAACCTTTTATAGTGTGTATTACAGGAATCATATCCCTTCTTTAAAGTGTGCTCTAGATATTTCTGGCTCTGAATTGTTAGAAGAGTCTTGTGGCTTCCTCTCGCATTCAGTGCTTCCCTCTACCCTTCTCCCCCAAATACACATAGTCACCTCCTGAATTCAAACACTTCCTGTTCTAGACTCCTTTTTTGGCTCAGCAGCTGTTCATTTTGTCATTCATTAGCCCCAAAACGACTTCGGTCTTGTTATTCTTTCATATCCACTCTACATCATCCTGCATTATCCCCAGAATTGAGGAGTTGCCTTATTGTGGGCACGCTGGCACCAAGTGGAGGTGCAGTCCATAGTTTCAACAGACTCCTGGTCATGTTGATTATTTCTGGGCAGCTGAGCATTTGTTTAAAACCTTGACCAACAGCCCTTGGATTTCCTTATGGTCTCATCTCCGTCTATAGCTAAGTGGACATGAAATCAATATGCACTGGTGAAAAGCTGACCCCTGTGAGATACATTCTAAATAATGCAGCATATTGTAACAATCAGATGGTGCATAATTCCCTCCATCTAAAACAAAATTGATTTTTGTCTTCTAATTATTATCCTTGCTCTGCAGAGGGATCTATTTTCATTTAAAGTTTCAAGCATTTCAGCCATGCACCATAAACAAACACTAAAAGATTCCATAATATTCTCAAGATTGTCCACTCTCAGCAGCAAAGAAGTGCCACTTAGAATGCTAAAGGCTAAGAAGTAATAAACCATCAAAAGCTCCATTACAAATGCTCTGAAAAATCCCTTTCCTTCCACAGCTCAGCAAGGCACAGTTCTGCTTACACTTTCAGGCCATGATCCATAAATTTGCCTTTGGCCTTATCCGACCCCTTTTCTCCATGTCAGAAAGGAAGAGAAGAAACATGAACATGATGGACTAAAGAACTGAATGGCGTGCTTCTGGTTTCTGCCAACCCAGTGTTTGCTAAAACAAAGAAAAAGAAAGAAAAAAGAAAAAAAAAGTTAACTTACAATGTAATCAACTGCTTCTTACTAATATGTACATGACTCTTCTGGAGATCTTGCTAAATTGCTGCTTCAGTAGATCTGGGGTAAGGCCTGAGATGTTGCATTTCTCACAAGTTCCCAACTGATGCTGATGCTGATGCTGCTGGTCTGAGGACCACATTTTAAGCAGTGTGTTAGAAAGAATTCTAAAGATGCCCCTCTCCTTCCTAGCTTCTTGGACCCAGTTATTCAACCAAACATCAATCTAAGTACACAAGTCGGTTAACCTTAAGACATGGGGGTTATCCAGCTGAGCCTGACCTAATCTCATGAGACCTTTAAAAGTCAGACTAGAGAGGCAAAAAAGAATCAAAAGAATTCAGAGCTTAAGAGGGGTTTGATATGCTGTTGCTGCTTCAGACATGAAGGGGGGGAGGCATATGAGAAGGGCTTTGTGAGGCACAGAGAGATGAGGGTGGCCAACAGTTGAAAGCCATAAAGAACATGGTGTCCTTCAAGTCATTTTACACTTTCTTTGAAGACCTGTATTCCACTAGCAGTCTGATAGAGCTTGAAGGGAGCTCCTGTTCAGAGCCTCCAGAATTCAGCCCTGCTCTCTTCCCCATAAGACTCAGCCCAGCCATGCTGTGTCCAGACCTCTGACCCACAAGACTTGTGAGATAATGAAAGGATGTTGCTTTACTTTAATAATTTGGTGGTAATTTGCTCTTTGGCTAATACAAGAAGCTAATACAAGTAGGAAGGTTCCAACTCAATACCACTAGCCAATTTCTTGCCATTCATGTGTGGGTAAGAAAGACATTTTGGTCATTGTACCACAAAAGCTAAGGATGGTCTTTGTAATGCTGAAAAAAAAAATTACAATCAGCAATGAACATGTGGTAATCTCATCATAAGTCTTTTATTCCTGCTTTAACTTGACTCTGAAGAAAACTTTAAACTTCTCTGACCCCAGTGTTCTCAGCTTCAGGGAAAAAAAAGATGTATAGTACCTGTTCTAACCAACAGCTAGAGATAAAGAATAATATACAAAATAAGTGAAAAAGTCTTGTAAACTCTGAAAATGCTAGACATATATACAGAATCAGATATGGCACACGTTTAAATTATGCCTCATTGAACTTTTCACTGGTCATAAAAAAAGTTCTTGGGATGTTAAAATGCCATAACTTATGGCTCAAAAATCCCATCATTCCAAGTGAGCGTAGATGAAAGTGAACATAAACACTTAGAAAATACCTTGTTGTCATCTACTCGCTTTGATCGGAGATGGTAATTTAATGGCAGAGTCTCAGTTACAAATGTATATCATGTCTTCTTTAAGAGCTGTAAACTAAAAGCTCTACTTCATGGGATTAATTGGAGAAACCAGCCCATTCCAACTTTCTTCCGCCTTTGCTGTCATATGCACTTAGGTAGATTGTAAATTATTCACGTATTATTTGCAAACAAAATTGTTCTCAGATGAACGGAATGGAAACTGCAGAGAGACAGGATATGGGTGAGTTGTGAGTTAAGAAAGAGCAACACAGAATGTGTGCAGGTTAACACAAGAGTTATCTAATATTTAGTATCTTCCCCATGCATGGTGCCAAGTCATTATTTTATGGCAACCTTTCCTCTGCTTTTAGTGTGCGTTAATTTTCTGCAGTGAGCAGATGTGGCCACACACATTCTGTTTGGCAGAAGGCAGATGCCAGCCCCCGAAATGGTGCCTGGTTCCAAGGGCAACATCTGGATCCCTGGCTTGGCTGTGTTCCTGTCTATGCTTGTGGCTATACAATGCCCCCTGGAGACATTTTATGATGAGTCTGCGACAGATTTGGCATGAGTGTCCTGTCTCCCTGGCAACCATTTTCCCTTTGATTCTCATACATCTGCTCAGTAATCTACAGTATTTGGGAAACTGCTCCCCACCTCATTTCCAATCACAAAGCAGATGACAGGGGACTTTTGTGGAATGGTATGTCATTTTCTATGGTGTCGAAAGGTATTGTTTCCCAGTGTACTCGCTACTGCGTCAAATTGCAGAGTGAGCCCTCTCTGCAAGGCCAGTAGTTTGAAGACAAAGTGTTAGACTCTAATGAAAACTCACCAGCACATCTCGAACCTGTGAGCATTTTTCAGAAGCCAGGAGGAAGCCAGGTGTTTGGAGTTGCTTAGCCAGGCTTCTTTCTTGGATCAGAAGGACCTAGTTACCTGGCTGGATGAACTTGTATTCTGAATTGAATCTTTCTCTTTCTCTCTTTATTTTAATTGCCATACCCTTAAAGCAGTAAGAACTTGGACTTGTTCATCAAAAAGAGCATTAGGCTGTGCCTTTATTAACTACACCCCCCCCAAAAAAGGCTATTATTAGCCAGGTGGTAACCTTCAGCCTAATATTTGTCTGTGGAGAAACAGGGATGTGATTCAGGCATTTGACAAAACTGAATGATTTATTAACCATTCCCCAGGTGAGACTGGAGGAGAGGTCAGATTGTGAAGATTAAACCCTTTTTCCCAGGCCATGCTTTCCCATTTCCATAAAGAAGAGTTTTGAGTTATGTACAGAAAGAAAAGAGCTAACATTTCACAAGACTCTTCCATGGCCAGGAATTTATAGAAAGCGACTAAAATAATTGCAATGATCCTTTAGGATAGGAGGGTATATTACCATTTTATAGATGAGGAGATTGAGGCTCTGAGAAATTTTAACAATTTGAGAGTAAAGTAGGGAAAACTGCTTTAATTCCAAAGACTTGTGTAATGGGGACCAGTACAGACTATCCAAAGCAAGGACAATTAACCTAACAGTGTGGTCAAGGAAGACAGCCTTCAAGAATTAACTCAACATCACTCCTTTTTAGGAAGAGTTGGAATTAGTAGGATGAGATTAATGATGCTTCCAAATGGAAGGAATATCTCAAGGTTGGGCCCAGAGATAAGAATAAGGGGTCACATTGTGCATAGTAACTGCTAAAAAAAAAAAAAAAGCTTTACTGATCTCTACTAATTCACAGAAACACATATCAAATACTACATCCTCTTGGAAATTTCTGTAAATCATCACCCTAATATTTTCCCCACTTGTTCCTCCACCAAAAAAAAAAAAAAAAAAAAAAAGAAAAACAAAAACAGGCAACAGTTGCTTGGCTAAACAGGTTATCAGGAAGCTAAACAATAACAAAAATAGGTAGTGCATTTAGAAATGGTGTCAGCCTGAGAGGAGGTCTGCTCCCTGTGTGATTCCATAGGATTCTGTTTTGTCGGAGCAATGTGTTCTTACTACCCGTGTCTCCCAGCCCAAAGTTTTCGGGTGTCATGGGACTCTTGCATTACAGGACTGGATCTGGTACAATAAACTGGTGTTTTCCTGTCTTTGAAACATGGCGCTTCCCTTTTCTTCTTGGATGTCGTCGACATTCTGTCCTACTTTCTTTCCTGTTGTAATTGGTATGGAAATGATAGCTGTATGGACTTTTTCAAAGCACAGTCTTGAATGGATCCCCATTAATTCTTCCCCCATAATTGATTGGCATAAAAAACGGTAGATAAGTGTATCATGATTGAAAATATAATTTCAAAGTCTTGGAGTTCCCTTCGTGGCTCAATGGTTAACGAATCCGACTAAGAACCATGAGGTTGCCGGTTTGATCCCTGGCCTTGCTCAGTGGGTTAAGGATCCGGCATTGCCGTGAGCTGTGATGTAGGTTGCAGACGCGGCTCAGATCCCGTGTTGCTGTGGCTGTGGCGAAGGCCGGCAGCTACAGCTCCTGTTAGACCCCTAGCCTGGGAAACTCCATATGCCGCGGGTGCGGCTCTACATAAAGGCAAAAAGACAAAAAAAAAAAAAAGCCTTAAAGCATGCCTACCATAGCAAGAGAAAGGTCCAAAGGCTAAGAGTGGAAGTTCCCACTCCTCTGTTAAATGGATGGTCTTCAGTTATTCAGCCATGTGAACTCAGTGACTTGCATCTTCATCATTTGAAAAATAAGAGCATCTACTACATGAGAGAGTGGTGAGAATTAAATGAAATAATTTATGGAAAATGCCCAGAAAGAGTCTGGCTAATAGTAAAAAAGCCATTACAAGCATTGTGGCTGGTTGGTTTACCACCAAGTGACTCTGAGGCAGAGATGGACGTAAACCAGATTATTGGGAAGTGATCTCGGGGTCCACACCCAAGGAAACTGGATTGGGCAGAGTGAGAAGTTGGACAGTAAAGTAGACATAAGGTCTCTGCCAAGCCCATAGGGAGTTCTAGACCTCAGAGGACCCTTTTGAATTGTCCTAAATTGGGGTGAGGGTCTGTCCTCTTGATGAGTTCACTCTCTCCAGCAGAAAGCAATTCCCAGAGAGGGCTACTCAAGGCAGCCATGAAGGAAGGAAGTCCTTCAGTTATTAAGTCAGATTTTGGAGGCACGATAGGGTATTACCAACGTGTTTGATAAGGCTGTGTCTTATTATTCCATTTATGATTTTTTTGGTTCTTTTGTTCATCTTGAATTGTTTTCCTCCATCTTTTTGTTCCCTACACAAAAGTAAGGCACCTGGCTGGAGGCCAGTGCAAAGGGACAAATGAAGGAGCATATACCACATGCCTAAATGCATAAAAGATATAAAGCTGGCTGCTAGACAGCTAAATTGTATGTATGCTCTATCTTATGAAAGACATATCTTTATAATGACCTGAAAGGCTAAGGAGGAATTCAGAAATGTCGGACCCCTTGGAGGCCTGTACTGGCGCACAGTGGTGTGGGGAAAGCTGGTCCCCAGGCGGCAGACCATGATCTGCTCCCTTGCCCATCCCCACTCTGGCTTCATTCTGCACCGCAGGAGTTAACATCAATATTTGTGAAACCCCAACCTGTATTTCCAAGCACTGTTCTTAACTTCTACAAACTAGCTGTGCTTTGCTATCCCTCAGGGTAAGGGATATACACACTGGTGCTAAACCCACCTCATATGAGCAGACTTAAGGAAGAGGCATAAAGAGATGTCAAAGCAAGCTTGGGAAAGGATTCAGAGGGAGGGAACACGTACCTGGAGAAAGGTCTAGAAGAGGGAGCCTTCAGGGGGTACTGTCCCCTTGTTCGTGGAGACACTTTATTCCTGTGAAAGAAGTACAGCTAGAGTAGGACAAGAATGGTAGCCCTCTAAACGTCGGGTGGAATGACCTAATGTCGTGCTTAGCCCAAGACCAAGGAGTTCCTCGGATATGGGGAATTCAAGGCAAAAATCAGTAAATTCCCAAGGTGGGGTCCTTCTTACTCAGATTTAAGGGCAGTACTATGCTTACATATCCTTAATTCTTCTGTCCAGGAAATGTGCACACTCCATCCCTTCTCTGGAAGGCTGGAGCCTCCGTCTATCCTTCGTGTATATCTAGGGAACTCTTTCTCACCCTTTGGATCTCAGTCAACTTAGTCTTCTCCTGCTCAGGGAAGAGTGGCCAGTCCTCTTGAATAGGTCAGTTTAACCTAGCCTGATGCTCCCAAAGCAACACTGCCCATCATCATAGCTGTCAATCATGGCTGCATGTGTATACATGTATCTCACAGCACATGATCAGTTGTATCCCTTAGCATCCCAAGGGGCTCCCTGAACACACTCCTTTATGAGCACTGTGGCTCGGTCTCAAGTGCTCAGCACAGGCAGAGATCTTCTTCATTTTAGGGAAGAGTCTTAGGATATAAAATAGGCTATCCTGGCTAGGGCAGTCATTTCCCCGTGGACTCTGATTGGGTTGCTTATTAAATACCATATAGCACAGGGACCTCTACCCAATATTCTGTGATAATCTACGTGGGAAAAGAATCTGTAAAAAGATGGATGAGTGTGTATAGACAACTGAATCACTTTGTTATATAGCAGAAATTATCACACCATTGTAAATCATCTATTCAATAAAACGTTAAAAAATGAAAAAAAAATGCTCGTATAAAGAAAAAGTCTTTGAAAAAGCACAAACTCCTGGGGGATAACAATGTATTTTCTCTCTTGGATATTGTGATAAGCTCCCTTTAAGCATGTGGGATGTCAACCCTACTTAACTGATTCATTAACAACATTAATTAACAAACATTGATTGAGTACCTGCCTCCTCTAATAAATACTATCATCTCAGTTCGCAGTTAGAGCTATCATGAAAGTAAAACAGGTAACGGTGCAAACCCATCTGTTGTGAGTAGTGCATTCCGGAAAGGCATTCCCAAGGAAACCGCATTGGGTCTGACACCTGTGCCCAGAAAAAATGAGTCATTCAGGTAATCAGGGAGAAGATACCTCAAGCAGAAGGTACAGAAATAGGTGGTGAGGTGGGAATGATTTTGCAGATGTGCCTCAGAGAGAGAAGGGCTCTGTGCAGTTGGAATCCATGCACAGAGGGAAGAGCAAGAGGAGAGGTTTTTGGAGAGTCACATGGAGGTCAGAATCACCGACCTATGGTGCCATGGTGAGGAGCTGGTAACAAGGAAATGACTGCCACTGCTCTACCACATCTGTAGACTTTGTGTGTGGGATCCTAGTGGGACATCTGGGACTTGACACTGACATGATAACAGGGCAAGATGCGGAACCCCAGTATCCAAGTAAGGAGGACAGGTGAAGGAGGGTACTCTGCAGAAAGGAAGGACATAAAATGAGGTGAGGTGAGAAACTAGGAAATAGTAAATGCTCAGTAAGTGCTAGCTGTTACCTTTAAAAAGCCAGGCAATCTGCTACACTTTTGTTTGTTTGTTTGTTTGTTTGTTTGTTTGTTTTAGGGCCCCACCTGCAGCATATGGAATTTCCCAGGCTAGGAGTCAAGTCGGAGCTGTAGTTACTGGCCTGTTCTACAGTCACAGCAATACCAGGTCCAAGTGACATCTGTGACCTACACCACAGCTCATAGCAACGCTGGATCCTTAACCCACTGAGTGAGACTAGGGATGGAAGCTGCATCCTCACGGTTACTAGTTAGGTTCACTACTGCTGAGCCACAATGGGAACACCCTGCTACACTTTTAAAATAACAAATGCCACAAACTGGTATAATGAGGATAATAATGTTTTCTCTCTAATAGTTAGATTACACATATTAAATAGTTTCCGCAAGTTTATGCAATTATAAATATCTGTGGCAGGATATGAAATCAAGTAGACTGACTCTGCAGACCAGGCTCATAACCAATTACACCACATAACCCTCCTTCATGAAGAAAGGAGGGGCTGGTGAGGGGCAGTGCTGGGGTAGGCTGGCGAATGCCTGCTGCACAGAGCATTTTAAAATTATAATGTTAACTAACTCTGTCATAAGAAATATTTCTTCAAAAATATAAAAAATCTTTCAAAACAAGTAATTAGAGGAAAAGTTATATAAGATCCCAGTGCTTGTGGATATAGTTATGTCCTGTGAACACTGACTCTTATCATGGATGATCTTTCTCTGATATATTAACATTATATTAAAAATAAAATAGCTAAGTTATACTATATTCCTCTACTTAGCTGCCCCCCATGGCATTAAATATATTTTAAAATTATTACTTTATTATCTTCATAATACCTTACCATAGATACTGTAATTTGTTTTACCCACTTCCTTTTATAGTCATTTAATTTGTTTCAAATTTATTATTATCACTGTAGCCAACCCTGCAATGAGTAGTCATTTAAGTTTATTTCACAATATGTACAAATATTGAATCATTATGTTGTACACCTGAAACTAATGTAAGGCTCTATGTTAATTATATCGCAAAAAAAATGAAAAGGGTGGAGTCTTCATAGAGTAGGTAGAAGTGGTAGTTAAACAACATCATGAATGTATTTAATGCTACTGAGTAGCACACTTAAAAATGGTGAAAATGGTAAATCCTACATTATGTATATTTTGCCACAATCCAAAAGTATATAGAATCTTACAACAAAATTTTTTAAAAAATCATTACTTTTTTTTTTTTTGGTCTTTTTGCTTTTATGTAGAGCCGCACCCGCGGCATATGGAGGTTCCCAGGCTAGGGGTCTAACAGGAGCTGTAGCCGCCAGCTTTCACCACATCCACAGCAACGTGGGATCCGAGCCGCATCTGCAACCTACACCAAAGCTCACGGCAATGCCGGATCATTAACCCACTGAGCAAGGCCAGGGATCGAACCCGCAACCTAATGGTTCTTAGTCGGATTCATTAACCACTGAGCCACGAAGGGTAAAAAAAAATCATTACAAAATCATCAAAGATCCATTTATTTTCTCTATGCATTTTGATGGAATTAATGTACGTAGATATTTCCATATATAAACAACATGTAATTTTCCTTCTTGGTTTTCTTTTTTTTATTCTCTCTTCTACACTATTTATCTCCCATGCCTACATCCGTGCCTGGCTTGAAGCAAGGGCTTAACAACTATTTGTTGAAATGCAATTCCTGGTCAGAGGATACGAGAAGGTTAAATGAAAACATGTTCTAAAGGATTAGAATAGTGCAAATATTTGGACTTCTGCAAGGTACGAGCTCATCCAGCTTCAGCCTTGATGCTTTGGGGAAGAAGGAGGCCATGTGTACACACATTGTAAAACGGAAGACATCCCTAATTACCCTGAATTCAGACAGTCCCGGGGTGCTCTCATTTCCTGATATTCAACAGAACACCAATCTTCGCTTAACACAGTTAATGATATAATTTTTATTTTTAAAAGGGAGTGCTGATGTTCCCACCAGCTTCGGAAGATGTTTCAAATCTGGTTGTGGAGTCATTCTATTTCCAATTAAGCAGTGGGGGGATTCAATTACAAGCTGTGGGAAGCGAAGAGTTTGTGTCAATAAACCAGCAGTGGTATTAAGGGTGTTTGTCTGGTTTGCAAACATTAACAGCTTGAAATCTAAAGGCGTATGCTTTTGAAATTATCCAACTCTTGTTTCTCATGTAGACAGGATTAAGAATACCTGAAACCCAGCCTGAGGTTTCCGTAAGAAGCATTGTTTCTCCTGGAACTCACAGCAAATTTGGACATTATGGCGGTATATTAAAGGGCTCACTGGGAGCTTGTTAATGAGGTTAAAGTCATTGTTAAAAAATGTGTCAGAAAACTATCCAGAAGAAGACAGAATAATTGGTTGCAGGGTCTGGTGAGTGAGGGAAAAGAGAACAGTTACTTAAAACAGAAAATTTGTAGATATGATTGGATTTTGATAGATACTGTCGGAAATACGCACGCGCGCACACACGCACACAGACACACAGACACACAGACACACACACACACACAACAGGAAATTGAGGCCTCTAAAGGTGAAGGTAATACCCAAGACCTGTCAAATAACTCTTGAAATAAAATAAAACAGAGACCAGACTTGAAAAAGCCCTGAAACAGACAAAACTATTTAAGCCCCATAAGCAAAACTAAATTTAGCTTAATGAATGTAAGTAAAACTCAGGTTATCTCTTGTAAATGTTTCTGATAATCATAAATGAAACTTATGATGAAGGAAGCGTAAGATAATCAGCGCTTAGGCGGCCTAAGATACTCGGTTTTAACTAAACCTCTGCCATCTGGAAACTCCCTTGTTAAAAACCATGCAATGTAAAGCTGTTCTTCTGTTTTTTTCCTCCCATTTTTGGCTACCTCTCATTCATTCTGGCCACCCCTACATGCAGCTGTGGCAATACCTCATCCTTAACCCACTGTGCCAAGCTGGATATCGAACCTACATCCCAGCACTCCAGAGATGCCACCAATCCTGTCACAGCAGTGTTCTTGTTGTGACTCAGTGGGTTAAGAACCCACCCTGTGTCCATGAGGTTCTGGGATCCATCCCTGGTCTCGCTCAGTGGGCTAAGGATTCAGCATTGCTGCAAGCCATGGCATCACAGATGCTCCTCAGATCCAGTGTTGCCCTGCTGTGGTGTAGGCCTGCAGCCACAGCTCTGATTGAACCTTTAGCCCTTGAGCTTCCATATGCCTCAGGTACAGCTCTAAAAGGGGGAAAAAAATGCCCATCACTGTAAACGTTAAACAAGTTCTCATTTTTACGTCTTTAGCCATCCTGTAATGTCATGCCTCTGAGCTTCGTAACAGTTTAGGGTTGAAGTTTGTGAATTATTTATTTCTCACCCAATAAAATATTTACATCAAGTAAAGCTCTCTGAATTTGGGCATAATTGACAGGGATAAAGTGCTTACTCTCTGTTCAGTCCTTTGCCATTATTCAGATTCACAAAGGGAATAAGCCTTAGGATCTCCCCTTGAGGAATTTACAGCCCAGCTAGGATCTATTAGTCAATCCGAAATTCTTTTTCTTTAGTTCTCTCGACTAACTAGTTAATCTTCCCAGAACTTCCATACTTTACTTTGTCACCTGTTCAGATGCCTTCTTTCACTGTTTTCGTACGTGACACTACAACAATTTAAAATTGTTTCATTACAGTTGGCTTTGAAAGACATTTTTTGCTGATAGGATTGGTGGAGAGTATTTAGCCTTCATGTCATCCCCTTTGGAAATAAAATTCCCCTCTTAGAATGGAACTTTTTTTTTTTAAACCAACCTGAATTGTTTCCAAAGTGAGGGCTATATTTACTTAATTCTCCATGAAGCTGAAAGTAATTTCAGCTTCTCCTAAATTACCACTCAGTGTTCCCTAGGTGGAAAAGGTTATATTATTTATCTGGTGACTTCAGGAGAGGCAACCAGGGCTACCCAACACAGCCCTTTCTTCCCCTGCTCTGTTCATTTTAGAGGTAAGCTGGACGTATCATCAAATCCATCTGCTGTGGTCTGGCTTTAAGTTTTAATTCAGGAGTGAAGTAGTGGCAGGCTCATTTGGTCTCAGATTTAAAATAAATCACATTTTCTAATCTGTTCTTTTGGAAGCAAATTAGGGTTTTGACCTGTCTGTGGGTCTTTCAGTTGGTTCCAGACTTGAGGAGGAAAGAAAGAGGATTTTATTGGGCAGGGGAAGGATCTTGAACCAGCATATATATATATATATATATATATATATATATATATATATATATATATATATATGTTGGGCTGAAGAACAACTGTCCAGTAGCTATATTTTACAACTGAGTAAACTCTTTTCCAAGGCTGAGAGAACCATCTCCACTAAATGGCCCCAAGAGATAGCACTTTCCTGGGTAGCAAGGCAAGAGATAGAAGAAACAAATTTGCTCTTGCTTTTCTAGCTTCTTTAGAAAGGTGTAGGGTTAGTAGGGAAAAGGGAAGGAAGTGGGCACTACACACAATAAATTAAATCAGGGCTTCAAACTTTAATCCTGTTAGCTAAAGGAGACTTGTTCAGGGAGCTTCAGACAACTAGATGTGGTGGAGTGGAATTTTACTTTGACTTTTGTCTCCCTTTTTCTCCTGGATCTTTTATCATTTGGAGGGTGTATGTGGGGAGGGGTGATCTCTGATATATCAAAATGCCATCCATGCCTTTTTCTTCCTTAAAATATATGTGTTCCCTTTTTAGATCAGGAGAAACTCAAGTCTTTAAAATAAACCATCACTTTTCCAGAATGGGATTGAGAAGTTTTTGTGAGTGTGTGTATGTGAATGTAAGTGTGTGAGTAAGAGAGTGTGTGTGTGTGTGTGTGTGTGTGAGTGAGTGTGTGTGTACAAGTAAAAGCATACATAGACTTAGGTATGTGAGGGCAGAGGGAAGAGTTAAGAAAAGAG
This sequence comes from Catagonus wagneri, assembly GCA_004024745.2. Taxonomy (NCBI): domain Eukaryota; kingdom Metazoa; phylum Chordata; class Mammalia; order Artiodactyla; family Tayassuidae; genus Catagonus; species Catagonus wagneri. The sequence goes on from PVHT020000180.1 coordinate 8,232,295, forward strand.
GTAGGAAAGAACTGAGAACATTGTTTTCGCAGCCTCCTCTCTTTTCCAGTCAAGGAACAAGTCAAAAATGTGAAGTGAATTCTCAACGAAAGTGGAGTGGGCTGAGTGATGAAATCATAAATCCTACTAGGAAAGACCAGAGTGTCAGAATCAGACAAAGAAGTGAGGTGGGGATGTGATCTGAGGATGTGGGCAGCCTCTCGAAGCAGGAAAAGATGGGGAAATTGATTGCTCCCTAAAGCTTCCACAAGGAAGGAGCCCAGCCAACCCATTTTAGAGATTCAGAACCATCACAGAATGCAGGTGTGTTTCTTTCAGCCACAAAATTTGCGATGAATTGTTAGAGCAGCAATAGGAAAAAAATGCAGGATAACAATGTGGCAAATGAATCATTGTTATTCTGGAAATTATTCTGACTTCCACATATTTGTGAAGAGGTGAGTCTATATCCTCCTTTGGTACATACAGGACTTTCCTGAAGGCGAGGGCGCTTAAAAATAGATGAGCTTTTTGGCCACTCTTTTCCTTCCTACAGAGAGATTTTCAGGTGTGTTCCAAGGCTTTGAAGTTTCTGGACAGCTGACGGCCTGGGGACAGCCTCCTTAGAATCTATGAGAAATTGGGAAAGAGAAGGAACTCCTTTAATCTCGTCCAGAACCATTTAGTGAACTATTATTATGAACAAGCTCTTAAACACGAAGAGTCAGACTTACGGCCTAGACCTAGGTTTAGGCAGAATGAAAGGTGGGTTTAATGTGAGAAGTTCTGAGAGCCTGGCAGGTTTTGAGGGTTGAAATTCATTAATAGACTAAAAGCCCATTAAGTACTGTAGAGCCATTCTTCTCTAAGCCGTTCGGTTCACTTCTTACATAAGGAAATAAGTTTAATAGCTTATTCAGGAAATAATTGGATTTTTAAAACCCTGAAATTAATTATAATATAAAATTATGGCAATTTTCCTTAAACAAAATAGAGTAGTAAAATTTTGAGTGTCTTAACTAAACCCATCTTTCTTTTTCCATATAAACTTTCATTTCAAATAAGTTCAGATTTTAATAGTTCTTAAAAGTCTATTTTTTAAGAAACTCTAAACTTTACTATTATAGTTAGAATTGGATTATAAAATCAATCTAGTATAAATTGAATCATTAATTAAGTCAATTTTAAAAGGAATAATTCAATTTCATTAAGGAATTGTTACACTGATATTACAAAGTGAATGGATTCCTGTAATTAAAAAGCATTGAATTCCATATGACCATTTATCTTTTGCCCTCTTTTAAACATTTTGGTGAATTTTTAAAATAGAATTTAATTAAATGCTGAAACAAAGACATAATTCAGAATTAAAATTCTGCATTAGAACTTACTGGCAAATCATCAAACAGTTCCCCTCCTACTCCCTAAATATTTTGAGAAATCATAACAATGTGAGGAGCTGTGTCTATAATATTATGGGAGTGTATGTAATGGAATCACAGCTATGAAGGTATCATTCACTATCCACGCAATCTCCCATCAAGTAAGGGACCCTTTTCTAAATGTCTTAGACCAACATGTATTTGGAGATTGACATTTTCTGGGAGTTTAGACGCCAATTCAAACTACGTTTTCCAGCATTAGATTTGGTACTATTCTAATCTTACATGAAGGAAGCCATGCATTTGGGAAACCATAATTTTGAGAAAAGTCTTTGAGGTCAGAGAGACTTCACTGTTGCCCTTGACAGAGGCTCATTTTCTTCCTTTGTTAGAAAGAAAAAGAAAGAAAGGGAAGAAAAAGAAAGAAAGGGAAAGAATCTCCCACATGGAGTTGTTGCAAAGATTACACGTAATAGCCCTTGTCATCTTTGTACATAAATCCCTAAAACATAGGAGAGGGGCAGTAAATGCTAATTTTCTCCCCTTTTGCCTTTTTAAATTGTGGAAATGTAGCAAGGGAGGGAACATTTGCCCGTAGTTACTTGGTATATGCAAATAGGAGAGACTTTTTTTCTATCTTTGCTTCAAAATTGTACACCACAGTTTCCATTAGGTAGATTAAGTGGGTATCTTTTAGGAAAAATAAGCTTATGATAAAAGGTCTTTTATATCAGATTAGAACTATTAAAATGTATTGGAAATGTATACACATATGCTTGTGAAGTAATACTCATTATCTGACTAGAAATAAGTTTTAGCTTATACTTAGCTTATACAATTTTCCCATTTTCACTTTGGCTTCATGGATTTATTAATTTGACTGACTTTCATCAGTGATTTCATGCACAGACCTGCATCTTTAAAGGGGCAATGACAAGGCTTCCTGTTTTGCCTCTCTCCAGTAATTTGGACCACAGCAGCTAATTGCAGTATCTAATTGTATCCTCCATTGGCTGATTGCACCCACAATTAACTAAATATAAGTACCAAGCAGTTTAGTACATTCAATTTTATGCCTCAAAGGGAGCCTGTGTGAGAGGGTAGTTGGCAGTTGACTATGATCAGGAAAACAACTTCTCAGACTTGGAATTGTTTGGTTGGTCTAATTTTAGACTCCAAAGATCTTCCTGTTGGCACAGTCCATAAAGCTGGTGACTATCCTAGTATACTTTCAAGGACCTAATATTCAAAGAAGGTGCAGACAGGCCACAGTTGAAGAAAAATACCTGTAGAGGCATGGTGTTACATCTCTTTGAATCTTGCCTTTTAATATGCTTGAGAACTCTTGGAATGTTTGTCCTGACCAGTTTGTGTTCAGTCGTGACAAACGAAAATAGAAAAGCTGTTTGTTATAATAGAAAAGTTCTTTGTTATAATCTCACAGAAAGTTGGATTGCCGTTCTTCAACAATTTGAAAGTGCTTGTTGAGAAGTTAGTTGCAATGATGAGTTTTATTTATTTTTTTATTTTTTTTAAGTTTTATTGAAGTATAGTTGATTTACAAGGTTGTAATAATTTCTGCTGTACAGTAGAGTGATTCATTCACCTATATACACATACCCATTATCTTTCATATTCTTTTCCCACATAGGTTATCAAAGAATATTGGGTGGATTTCCCTGTGCTATACAGCAGATCTCCCTTGGCCAATCATTTCATATACCTCAGTGGACAAATGCCAATCCCAAACCCCCAGCCCATCCCTCCCACCCCATGCCACCTGTCCCCTTTGGTAACAGTAAGTTTTTCAAAGTCCATGACTCTGTTTCTGTTCTGCAACTAAGTTAATTTGTGTCTTTTTTTTGATTCCACATATAAGTGATATCATATGTTTGTCTTTCACTGCCTGACTAATATCACTTAGTGTGATAGTTTCTAGGTCCATCCATGTTGCTCCAAATGGCTTTATTTCATTCTTTTTTGTCTGAGTAATATTCCATCCTATATGTGTAGTACATCTTCTTTATCCGTTCCTCTGTTAATGGACATTTAAGTTGCTTCCATGTCTTGGCTATTGTAAATAATGCTGCGATGAACATTGGTGTATATGTGTCTATAATTTGAAAAGATACATGTGATGATTCATTGTATTTTTTTAATAATGATTTTTATTTTTTCCATTATAGCTGTACAGTGTACAGTGTTCTGTCAATCTTCTACTGCACAGCAAGGTGACCCAGTCACACATACATGTATACATTCTTTTTCTCACATTATCATGCGCCATCACAAGTGACCAGACATAGTTCCCAGTGCTATACAGCAGGATCCCATTGCTTATCTATTCCAAAGGCAATAGTTTGCATCTATTAACCCCAAATTCCCAGTCCCTCCCACTCCCTCCCCCTCCCTCTTGGCAACCACAAGTCTCTTCTCCATGTCCATGATTTTCTTTTCTGTGGAAAGGTTCATTTGTGCCGTATATTAGATTCCAGATATACGTGAAATCATACGGTATTTGTCTTTCTCTTTATGACTTTCTTCACTTAGTGTGAGTCTCTAGTTCCATCCATGTTGCTGCAAATGATTCATTTTAAATGCAGGTGTCCCTATAAAGCAAGTGCCTTAAGAACTGACTGAGAGCCAACATAACTCCCACTCTGGAAAATGGGCTGGAAACACCAACTGGGGACTAGTTGCTGGAATGCCCTAAGGTTCCTTGATATAGGCAAATTCTATAGCATGCCCTCAGACAACAGCGCCTGCTCTATCCTATGAGCCATAACTTCTGGGAGACATTCAATCCTATTAGATGCACTAGGGTTTCTGGAGACCATGAAAAATCAGCCATGTCCTAGCCTATCCAGTATCCTTTTGAACAGTTTCTTTTGATGCCCATCTTTTATTCTGTTGGACTTTTACACTGGAACTTTTCTAGATAGTCAATCAGACATCTGAAGTAAAAAAGCTTGTTATTTTTCAAGAATGTGAAGTTTTAGAGTTTAGAAAGTTCAAACGAGGTTTGCATGGCAATTTACAATTCTGAGTACTTTATCAGAAACGAGGTGAGGATCTCAAATCCATCACTAAAGGAACAGCCTAAATGGCTCTCCCTTCCTTTATCTTAGAAGTGATTTTCTTTTTCCATCTAGGGGAGAAAATATTCTGCCTTTACCAGTAAGCAGGCAGCTGTCATTTACTTTTTGGCATAATTTAAAGCCCTCTAAATGCTTATTTTTAATTTTAATAATTTTGGAGGTGTTCATTTGTGCATTAAAATTCAGGAAGCTGGCATAGCCCACGGCTTACCTTCAGGGCAAAACTGTGTGCAAGACATGCTTCTATGAGATAATTTGTTTCCTAATTGGCATCCGTTTGCTGAAATACAATTAAAGTTATTGCTTTAATATTAACATCAACATCTTGATTGCTCTATAAAATATGAATATTTATAAATTTTTTCTTCCATGGCAGATTATCTCTTAGGCACTTTGTTTTTGGTATTGGCAGTTTCTTATTTATGAAGAAGTTTCTTACAGAACAGTACAAACATAAGGAGGGTCCAGGTTTAAAACACTGCAGGGTTTGACCGCTTGCACTCTAGAGAGGTGAAAGGTGACATTCCTAAGGAAGTGTGTTTGGATTCTAGAGTCCAGTTGACTTGAAAACTTGAGAATTGAATCATCTCCTCTATCCACTTTGCACCATTATGATGAGAATCACATGAGCTGGATGGTTTAGCTCCCCCCACAACTTAATAAAAACAGTACCATTTATTTGCATAGACCTTTAGGATGTATAGTGGTTGTTACTTCATTCTCCAGAGTGACTGAATTTGAAAATGTGTTACTTAACTGCTAAGACTTAGAGGCATCATTTTGCAGATTTTCTTATCTTTCTTTTTCTTTCTTTCTCCCTTTTTTTTAAAGAATGAATGGAAGCATTCATAGACGCTTAAAAGCGGGAAAGCAAAATATAACTCTGTAGCTATGTATTCAGAATGAAATGATTACTGCTTATCAGTAAAAACATCTAGGTTACATTAATCTCTTTTCACCTATCTTCTAAATTGGAAAAGTAATATAAGGTATCATTCATGTTAAACATATCAAATCATACGAAAGGCTACATACTACAGATTAAAAGAAACCTCTGGAGTTCCCGTCGTGGCTCAGTGGTTAATAAAAAACCCCACTAGTATCCATGAGGATGTGGGTTTGATCCCTGGCTTTGCTCAGTGGGTTGAGGATCTGGTATTGTGGTGAGCTGTGGTGTAGGTCACAGACACGGCTCAGATCCTGTGTTGCTGTGGCTGTGGCATAGACTGGCAGCTGTAGCTCTGATTTGACCCCTACACAGGGAACCTCCATATGCCATGGGTGCAGCCCTGAAAAGACAAAAGACAAAAATTAAAATAAAAAGCCCTCTCATCTTTGAAAACCTAATTCCTCTTTCTAAAGACAGCTACAAGTGAAGAGTTCTTTGGCTCTCCATCTTCCTTTTCTTTCTCTTTCTTTCTGGGATGATTTTTTAAAAGCCTCCAGTGGAGCCAAACAAGACAGACACCCTAAGAAGGTAAGAGGTTCTTCAGAAGTCCAGTGCCTTTATCAGAGCCACAATAAAATCAAGAGGCCATCAGTGCCAGGGTTAAGGAGGCTACTTGATGTGGGTGTAAGAGTCCAGGAAGGGTAGTGGTTGGGTTTGTGCATAGAACAGTGGGAAGGTGGAGCAGGAACCAGGATGTGATGGGCAGGGTCTCCACTATACACAAGTAGTGGGGAGACCTGAAGATGAATTGATATTTCTAGGTAAATAAGTAATATGTTAATTATTATGGGAGCCTGATTCTCATGGTCAAATAAAGGTAGAAAAAAAAAGGTAGAAAACTGTGATCAACTTTGGTGTTGAACTGGAAGATGAGGTATGAATTTATAATTTTCAGTGGATAGAGATGAAGATTATATATAAAAGTGAGATTTGTGTGCATATGTGCACATATGTGTAAATAAATGTATGTCTAGCTGTATTCCCTGAAAGAGCCCGTGACAATCCATAGCGAAGAGCATACCTAGTGCCCAGGTCAAGGTTTCTAAATATACCTTTCTACTAAATGGAATCAGGGCTCCCTGGAGAAAGGATTGATTCCAAACCTGGAAAATAGAAGCTAGAAAATGTGCCAGAATGTAAGAATGATGAAGGCATATAAAAATAACACAGACGTGAGCCTTAAAGGGGCTCCTACTGGCCAAATCTGGATGAATTTTAGCATCACATTAAAGAATAAAAAAGGAATAAAAAGAATTTATAAGATTATAGAGACATAAATATATGAATAAATTATTGAAAGTTTGATGAGGAATGGAATTTCCATAATCTCTTAATACCTCCACCCTCTATACTCATTACTTGTAATGGGAACATGACTTTATAGTGGAGAAGCCTGGAAACACATCAAAATTAGCATCACCTGTAATGGAATATGTTGAAATTCAGTGCCGCTTGAGAGAATTCAATGAAAGCACAGCATTGCTACGTGATATTATTGCTAAAGATGTAACACCTAAATCTAATAATTAAGAAATATTAGACAATCCTGAAATGAGAGAAAGTCTTCAGTGGAACTGGGCTATACTCTTCAAAAGAATGACGGTCATGAAAGTTTAAAAGATACGGAGTACCTGTCCTAGATCAGAAGAGACAAATGGAGGGGTGGCAACTAAATGCAATATAAGACTGGATTGGAAATTTTTGCTCTGAAGTGTATTTGTTGGGGCAACTGGCAAACCTTTAATAAAGCATTGGTGAAACTTGACATGTCCGAAAATTAAATGGTAATACGATAGCAAAGTCAATATCCTAATTTTTGTGGTTCTGTCATGTTAGGTAGGAAAATATCCTGGTTAGGAAAAAATCGTTTAATTATTTTGGGGTTTGGGGCAATTTTCTCTCAAATGAGTCAGGGAAAACTCGTTTGTATTGTTTGGTAAACTTCCTGTGAGTTTCAAAATGAAAAGTAAAAGAAACAACGTTTGAATGTGTTTCTAAAAGTACCGAATCCATGTCAAATTCATTGTGAGTGTATAAGTGATTTTTTATATGTTCTCATATGAATAAGAGAATGTCCGTGTTCTTCTTCACTTGGCATTTTTCTCCTAGGAGTGATCTCAGCAATCACTGCATATTAGCATATGTAACAGGCATTCAAAAGTATGTATTCATTTTTTTAAAATGGGAAATTTACCATCTGTTTCCCTTGAATCAAAATTCTGAACAAAACTCTGTAGTTGTATTCTGATCTCAATAGCATAATTGTACTACTTGTGGTTTGCATATCTTTCTTGGGCTTATATGTTTGTTGGTTCCTTATGTGTACCTCTTGGGCTTGATTTAATTGGACTAATTTCAAATCACCTTTTTTCTCAGGTAAATTTAGTGTGTGCGTGAGTGTGTGCTTGTGTGTGTGTAAGAGAGGAAAAAAAAAGGGGAAGGGGGATATGCCCAAATGTTAATCATTAGTTTTTTTTGCTCTTTGGTGTTTGATGTCACGGAGGTTTAAAGTATCTTTATTTTAATCTCTAATGTGACACATTGTTTTAGAAGAAAAAGAAAGAACATTAGAATATTTTTAAAATATGATGTTGATGACAAGATGCCCTTTGAAGGCTATGATCGTTTGGGACCTTATATTGAGCATCCTTCTTCAGTGTACCAATTCCTGGTACTTATTTTGTCATTAAGCTCTACCTGTGGCTTGATAAACCTAGAATACAGAGTGACCACAATGAAGAAAACAGTAGTTCTAGGAGAGGTAGATTAATATATGCTACTCTTTAGGTTAAATGGGGGGCACATTCTGAAAGTTATAATTTGAGACTTCTATAGCAGAGTTATGGAAGAGTGGATAGGGAAGATTTGTCAGTACCTAGCCCATATCCATCAGACTTGGCTGTGTCTATTTCCCATAGGCACCAGAATCTGCCTAAAGGGCTTGAGCCTTCTTTTAGTACCATGGAGAGCTGCCTAGCTCCAGTCCACAGCAGGCCCAAAGTGCCAGATTAACACCATAGTGGAAAAACTCTCAGCCTGTGACCAACCGCAGTTAGTATGTACTTGTACTTGAGTTCCCTTACTCACACAGAATGCCTGAAGCCTGAATTTTATACTCCTACCCAGAGCCCACAGGCAGCTAGTTTAGGAACATGAGCCTTCTGAGATTAGGCTCTGGTTGCCCACAGGCACCTAGTTTAGGAACATATTCCTTTTTTGGCTACCTTCTTTCCTTGTGTCACTGTTCTACTTCCTGTCAATGTTCCTTGAACCTGTCAAGTCAACTACTTGCACTCAAATCCTAGTCTTAAGGTCTTCTGGAGTGTTGAGTGTTGTTAGCAGTAGTATTGGTAGGTAGATAAGGAAGAAAGATCTCATTTAGGCATTTGGATATAGGTTATCATGATATAAATTTTCTTAGACATGTAGAATGATAGAATTTCAAGGCCAGTTGTGCCAAGGTCATTTAGTGACCTCTACAACCATCTGAACTTTGAATTTCCAATAACACGTGCCTTTCAACATCTTCAGTGATTAAGAATTGAGGCCTTCTTTAGCTATAGATTTCTACTTGTTAGAAAACTCTTTATTTGGAAGAAGAATTAGAGATTCTTAAATTCTTTAGTCTCCTACTGGAGATATCGAGTAAATCAAATTTCTTTTCTAATCTCAAACTATCCAATATTCGAAGATGATCATTGTATCTTCTCTGAGACTTCTCTTCTCCAGACTATTTTTCAATTCTTTCAACTTATCCTCGTGCAGTGTTGTGTGAAGTCACTTGTTGAGATCTCAATATCTCTCTTCTGGACGTGGCATCAATGGGCCAGTGTGGTTCTGTAGTCCCTAGAGTGTATGTGATAAATAGTCCAGGGTGGATATTGATTGCTTAAAAGTAAAGGATTCTCACCTCTCTTCTGTACATTGTACGACCAAAAGAGCAGCCAAAGATAATGTTAGATTTTTTTTGCCACTGGTTTACCTTGAAGCAATTTTACTAAGCCCTGACCTAACCTCATTGATCTTACTGTTCAAATGACTACTCAGATGCCAGCCTAGGCCTCTGCCTCTAGCATTGCCATCCTCTGCAGGTGGGCAAGTGATACTAATATAGCCATGAAATCTCATGTTAGCCCTAGCAAGAACCAATAAAATGGAATTTTCCTTATCTCGCAAGCTTTGGAGACCCGTGATTTTTCTAATCCAACTGATTACAGCAAAGATAAGGAAGCATGAGGGACCCTATAGAAGTGTGCACTATGCAAGTCAATTCATCCAGACAGAGCAATGTGTGAAATGAAGCCTCAGCCAAGGCAACAAAGAAAGCCTCAGGATTCTTTCTTTTCCTAAGTAAAATGTCATTATAACATCATCTGCATAGTCCCACAAAGACCCAAAGTCAGGAATACAATAATGTTTTATTTAGATTAAGTAACAATCCTTGCAAAAACCTCAAGACATCAGTAACACTTTCCAGGCTAGAGAGTTAGCGACTTTTAGAAATAGTGCCAGTGAGGATGGCATCTGAGAGATGCAAGAATAAGGAGCAGCAAAGCATTAGACAGGTGAGGAGAGGTTAGTAGGGTAGTACCAGTGGGATGTGTCTTACTGAACCTGTGTGGTTTAATGAGGTTTTAAGGAAAGGAAAAAAATATACAGGCGAAGTTTCATGTTGTGATTTTAATTCCTATAAGAGAGCGAAAGACAACAAAAGCCCTGTTTATACTCATCTTCAGAATACATGAAATTATTTGCATTTTTAAAAGTTCCCTAAAGCCATTTGAGTCTTAAAGGAAGTTTCTCCTTCATGCTTCACTTATAGCCATAGTATCCAGCAGAAAATAGCCACAATAACTTAGTCTGGAACAACTTATGCAAATTGTTGTCAATCTGGCATTATTGCCTTTCTCTTCTACTGCATCTCCTTTGCATGAAAGGTCTTCAGGGTCTCCTGCAGAGTCTCATGTCCAGTTCTGGTCACGGTTTTTTTGAACATCATTGGCAAATATTGCCAAAGGCAGCAGAGAGATACCAGAATTGTGGTGTGATTCCACACAATGTCCACTGAAGAAAAGTGGAAGGGATTCTCCTATTTTCAAATGCCTGGTTTACACCTGTCTGTAAAATATAATGTGAAAAATATTTTCATCATGAATTAATGATGTCTGTCTCTTTCTCTCGCCTATAGTATTCTTAAATGTGGGGATGGTTACTAATCCCAGCAAAAGACTGTTTTCCTTACTTATAGGAGGGGCTCGGTATGTTGATTAAAATCTTCTTCAGGTGCACGTGAAATATAGAGGGTTACCCAACTACATCTATTAGCATTTTGTAAAACCGTCCATTATAACATTCATTTCACTGTTTCAGTCTTTTTTTTTTTTTTGTCTTTTTGCCTTATCTAGGGCCGCACCTGCGGCATATGGAGGTTCCCAGGCTAGGGGTCTAACAGGAGCTGTAGCTGCCAGCCTTCCCCACAGCCACAGCAATGTGGGAACCGAGCCACGTCTGCAGCCTACACCACAGCTCACAGCAACGCCGGATCCTTAACCCACTGATCAAGGCCAGGGATCAAACCTGCAACCTCATGGTTCCTAGTCGGATTCATTAACCACTGAGCCACAACGGGAACTCCTCAGTCTTCTTTTTAATGTGCTGGTCTCTCCTACCAGACCATGATATTCCTTGAGGCTGGTGTTTCATCTCTGAATTATTAATACCAGGTACATAGTAGATTTTCAATAAAGGTTGAATGAACGAATATACGAGAAAAATGAATGAAGGCCCTTAACTTCTGACTGGAGCCATCAGATGAGCATACTTGAATGGTTTGTTTTCAATTTCTCTTTCTATTTTAAAATTTCAGACAGTGCTTTTCAGCTAGCAGAGAAAGACCACTTCATGTTCTATCTATACATTTTGTTTTTCTCTCTCCATAATACAAGAAAATGATGCCTTGACATTCATGATTATTATTTTTCTTCTTTCAAGACGGAAGTTTGTGTAAGAGACATGGCAGACTCAGATAGTCAAATTTCAGCTCAAGAGATTTCTGGGCGTGATCAGTCCCAGCTGGCTCCTAGATTTTAGGAATGGCAGAATGATGTATGAATGGCATTTTTACTCTTCTAATTCATTTCCTCACTGCCCCATTTAGCTGACTCCGTTTCTCTTTTCCTTGTGTCAGACTTTCTGAATTACCTTCTTTGAGAATTGAGACCTTACTTTCTCAATGTAATTATATTTGTCAGACGCACCTGCCAGTTTGTCCAAAGAATGCTTCAATGATCACATTGTTGGTGCCTGGAGTAGTCCCCAGAAACATGTGGCATGGCAGCTATAGAATCCTATGTGGAAGAGTTGCTAATTATATTGCTTATACTTTTAGTAGCCTCCAATTGCATGTTAATCCTAGGGCTGTTAACATTTGCATTTGCCTGCATTTGTGACAACTAAGTTCAGAGGTATGTCATTATCACTGCGTTAAATCTAAATCCCATAAGTACAATTGTACTGCATCAAGAGTAGAGTTCATCTTTGATCTGGAGTGCGACAGTCACTCAGTAGGTATAAGAAATGTTAACTGAAGAGTTCCCTTTGTGGCTCAGAGGTTAACGAACTCAACCAGGATCCATGTGGTTGTGGGTTCCATCCCTGGCCTCACTCAGTGCGTTAAGGATCTGGCGTTGCTGTGGCTGCTGCATAGGCCGGCAGCTGTATGTTCGATTTGACCCTTAGCCTGGGAACTTCCATATGCCGCAGGTGCAGTCCTAAAAAAAACAAAAAACAAACAAAAAAAGAAATGTTAGTTGAATTATCTGGTGGTGTACTCTTCATGCTTTATCTCCATTTATTGTGCACCCATTATGTCCTGGAAATTTTAACACATAGTTTTAGAAAAGTTAAAATCAAAAAGCTGCTATGTAGCAGAACCAGATTTTTTTTTTACAGTCAGATTTGTATAATATCAAAGCTTGTGTTTATTCTACAGAACCATGCTGATTTTGTGTATATGTGCGTATATTGATGTTTAGGCAGATATTTTATTGGCATGAATTGGCACATTCATGGCTATGCATGATAAAACTTTAGTGAATATATGAAATAAGGTACTGCATAAACATATGACAATTTTACAAATAACTGATTTTCAGGATTTTTTTTAATTCAAATATGTACATATTTCATTCATCTCTATAAGCCATAAGCTCTGACAAACTGCAAGATGCTTCTCGCATTGAATCCTGTTCCTAACATCCTTTATGTATTACCTCCTTGGGTTTGAAATAAGAAATGTTTAAAAGGCAAAGGAAATCCCAAATGATCTGGTGATCTCTTAATTGTTTGTCCTCAGTACGTGCCCCAGTCTTCAGCTATAATGAAAAAAGATTGTGGGAATCATTTTACAGTGCATAAGTATTTCGAACCATCATGTACATTTTTATTTTTTAATTTATTTTTATTTTTTTTAATTTATTTTTTTTTACATTATACCCAGCTGTACAGCGTGGTGACAAGGTTACACATCACAAGTGGTTAGACGTAGTTCCCAGTGCTATACAGCAGGATCTCCTTGCTTTTCCAGCCCAGAGGCAACAATCTACAACTGTTAACCCCAGACCCCCCTACCATCCCATTCCCTCCCCAACCCTTTTGGCAACCACAAGTCTGTTCTCCAAGTCCTTGATTTTCTTTTCTGCATAAAGGTTCATTTGTGCAGTATATTAGATTCCAGTTATATTACAATTATTTTTCAATTATAGCTCAATATAGCTGATGAGGAAAAACGTTCTAGACATTTGCTTGAAGCTATTTCAAGATTTTCTTTCGTTTCTAACAAGATTTTACTAAGATTTCAGTAGAAGTGAATGAATCACTGAGATATCCAGGCTTCAGGTGTATTTTCATAGTGTTGCCTTGCATGAATGCCAGTCATGTTGTTTACAGTTTAGTCCAACATAAGCTTAAAAATAATAGCCAGTACTTGCAAAGATAGAGTGAAATAATCACTCTTTTATAAAACTACATTTTTATAATTCATTTAGTTAGCAACATGGCTATATAACCCAGAGCTTTAAAATATTTACAAATATCGGCCTATTTAAATATGCTTCTGTGAATGTAAACCAAGAAAAATATTCTGAATACAAAAAGGATGTGAGGAAAGGAGAAATACTGAAGTGCAAAGAATTCAGGGTGGCATGTTTCACTACAGTACAAAATTGGGGAGAAAATATGAATGCCTCCAGTTGGGAATTAGTTAAGCTTATGGTGCATCTACTTTATAAAAATAGTATGCAGACATTAGAATTCTAATTTTGAAGATTTTCTAATAACTTAGAAAATGCTTCGGGCATCATAATAAATAAATTTGCTTTGCTTTCACTGTACCTGTATCTATAATCCCTTTATACCAAATCTGCAATGCTTTTGTACCTGCGAAACAGTTTCCAGGATTTGAACTCATATTTCTAACCCCATGGCTCCCTCCACCACACGTCTTCATTAAAATCTAACAGCCTCTCTGGCTCTTGGGAGGGAAGAGCATCTAAGTAGAGATGTAAAATTGATACAGGAGGGATAAGGAACCTGCAGATGAACAATACAATAGTTTTGGTCTCGGATGAAATTCTGTATCTTTTTTTTTTTCCTCCTTTGCTTCCTGAAGATCCTTTAAAATCTTATTTCTCAGTGAGTAATTTTGTCTTTATGGTACAAAAGGTAATTCCCATACCTAATATTGTTTCTAAGCACATGTGAGTACCCTGCTGAGTTATATATGAGTTTTTTTATGAATATGACACAAAATGAAAATTCCATTTCTCGAATTGAAAAAAAATGTAAATTGACTTTCACGCTCAAGTGAGTTGTTTCAGGAATGGGAGGAGGGGGATAGATTCAGTATACATCATCTACTAGATATTCATGTGTAATATGTGACTTTTAGCGATTGTTCTACATTTACCAACTTCATATTTGAGGAGGAAAGTCACAGACATCATTGATTTGAAACAGATCTCAGGTTGCCCTCATCAAAAGTGGTCTACTCTTGGGCGAAGGCATTAGCAATCTTTTTAAAAAAGTTTTAAACTGCTGAGCACTATACATTTTAGTTCTTCTGTTGTTCAAGTTAAATTCCTGGATACTCTGCATTATGCCTCTTATGTAGTAAGAAGTGGACAGCTGGCATGTTAGCTGTCATCATTCATATTTTCTCCAATTTTAAGGCAGTTGTCATAAAGCTCCCTAGATGGATAAACAATTCTTTGATTATGGCATGAGGAACTGTTTGTAGTGACCCTGGCTGGTCAATAATAAGGATGTTTCTCCTGCCAGAGCAAACAATTCAAGTTTTGAGTAGATACACATTAGTGCTGAAATATGAGAAGTTTCTAATCTTGTGTGCAAGAAATTTCACAGAGAAAAGATGGTACAAAAGAATGCATAGTTATTGGTGATATTAAAGATAGTTTGTTCAAAGCATACATGTAAAGCGTGAAGTTCACATGTTAAATAAAGACATTTTCAGGTGCAAAATGACACTGTTTAGCCATCTTTAAAGTCCACATGTCATAGGTTCTGCCAGCTGGAGTTTGCTGCTAGCTATCTTCCTCTACAAGTTTCAAATCATGAGGTCAGCAGTACCCCTGAAAGAGTTCAGAATGGTTATCAGGAGTGAGGCACTCTGTGCTTTCAGGAAACTGCAGAATAGTCTTCAGATAGTTAGATATTTTCAAGACAAGATTTTGTGAGCCCAATCTTTGCACATCCTCATATCTAGAAAAGCATTAAAATCTTCATAGGGATCTCTGCTCCTTGTGACGAGCAGTAACTTTCATGAGACTAGCAGAAACTTTCTGCAAAAATGTGTGTTTGTTTGCATGTACCTTTCCCTTCACCAAAATCACATACATGCTGACCTTCCCCTCTGCCTCTTTGTAGCAGTTTCTCAGAGCTATCTGAAATGCTGCCTCCCAGGCTATAGTCCCCATTTTGCCCCAAATAAAACTTAACTCATAACTTTCTGTGTACTTTTTTTTCAGTCAACCGTTCCAAAGTTGATTACTTAAGCAAAGGACATTTAGCTTTTTAAGATAGTGTTATGGGTTCAAATGCAGGTCATGTGACACAATAATCTTCCACTATGTCATTACACAGCAGGAATGCACCCTTGGGAAAAAATATTCATGTATATTTACATAAGCATGCATATACATTGCATACACACACAGTGTCTCTTTAATGAACAGTCTGAACTAAGTTTACCTTACCCATTATATATTCCTTAGATAAAAGTATTGCATTGTACTTACTGATATATCTGTAAAGCTTATTACAGTGCCAGGCATAAAACATATAATCATTTCTCAATATCTCTTAAATGCGTGAGTGAGTCTGTATGTGATCGTTATTAATAGTGAGAAATGGTAAATCTTCTTTAGGTATGTCCTAGAGAAATGCTTTATATATTTTTCAACTCAAATAATTCTTATACTTAAATAAATAACATTTTTTGTCTAATCACTAGTAAAAGGTGATATCCACGTATTTCAGCAGAGGAGAGTTGAGGGAATAGAGCTGGAAAGTGATTTCCCTTGTGGAAATACAAAGTTTTCACTTTCTGATAGCTCTGTTTTTAATAAATGTATGCTGGCAGAGTTGCCAGGATAGTGATTGTTCTAGACTGCTTATTACTACTACATTATGCAGGAACCATAAATACAAATATGTGAAGGAATTCTAAATGCAGGCTAATGTTTTTAAGTATCTCTTAATGGCAGCCTTCTGAGATCATTGAACATTATTTGTAGTATTAGCCATCCTTCCAGAAAAGAAAATGTAGCATTTATAGGAAAGAATGCACACTTCCATGTAAAAATCAAACACTGTTGTTTCAACTGATGATTTAGATAAGTATTCCAGCAGGCATTGTTATGATAATTAAAACTTTAGGGTGATTCTGATTACAATCCACTGTTCACTATCACAGTGGTACATTATGTGCCAAAGTTCAGAACTGTAAAAATGTTAGTGTTAGGAAACACTAGATGGCATCTAACTAACCTCCTTATTTTAAAGATAATCACAAAAACGTCTCAAACTCTTCCATCATAAAATGTCTCTCAATGACATCAGGAGACATACGACTTTACATTTTGAATGAAAGATTCTGTACGGAAATCTAGCCACGTAGCTTCGCTATGGATACTCAATGAACATAATAGAATAACTAAATAACAAAATTTGTTCCCAGGGAAATCTTGAACCTCTTGCCCTAGGCAAATTGAAAACTCACCTCTTCTTCTGTGTTTCTCACTGGCCTTTCAACTTGTATTTTTGTCTGTCTGTGGTATTTTATTTGAACTGAACATTTCCATGGGCTTAAATTTGTACTACGAGTAGTACTAGTATGACTGTTGCTGTATTTATTTAATATAGCAGATTTCTAACCAAAAAGTTAATCGCTGAATTGACATTTGTGAAAATATCCTTAAAAGAAGACAACCTTTCAAGAAGGAGAGAAAACGACCCTGTTATGTCACAGTAATCAAAATTCCTTGAAAACGTAATATGATACTTCATTTTTATGACATTTTTAACACTCATTCTTGCAGAGACATTTTCAAGGGAAAGGGAATTGAAAGAAGACTAAGGTAAAATTTAGGCATACATGGATAGAACCCTATGTGCATGAATTAGAGAAAAGATAAAATCACGAATAGTACGAACTGTGAATGATCAGGATTATTGGATACAGAGTTGCTGAATGAGCCCAGTTCATTGAGCAAAAAAGCATTTTGGTCTTTATAACCTTGTGAATATCAGAAATGGTGTTTTAAAAGTGGTTTGTGTTTGTATTATGTGACCCATCTCAGAATACATTTAGTGTAAATTTCCTGAGAATCCTCTAACTTCCAAGAATCACACTAAATGCTGAGCAAAGATAAATAAGATAGAAGCCAAGCTAATGAGCAACTCCATTTGGTGAAGTCACCACCATGTATAAGTGTCTGAAAGATATACACACATCGTAAAAAGCAGCCAAGCTAAAGACATGATCTTTTTCTCTGTGGAAATCAAGGAGGAAAAAAAGAGCTAATGGTTGAGTAATATTTTAAGAGGGAAGTAGAGTTCCATGTAGATAAATAAGTTGGGAGAGAATTTTCTTGGCATCAAGGGCATTACATGGCAAAATAGTCCTTCAGATCTTCAGGAAATTATTAAAGAAGAGAGGTGGTCAGAATAAACACAGTGATCCACATGTGGCAGAGGCAGACCCCTACATCTTGACCTTGATTTCTGGACTAGGTCATCCATTCCCTGCCTCTTTCTTATTCTGAATGTCCAGGTTACAAACCATCATTTCCATCTTTTCAAGCTTTATATTTTCCATGCTGATTGTGGGTCCATGAGTTGGAGCATAACATCTTCCAAAAATGCTCAGCAGAGCTGTCAGTGACTGGGTGCCCCATTTAAAGGGGCATTCCTCACCTTGACTGTATTACAGATGTATGTATTTGATGTGAGTTTTCTGAATACGATAGCAAATGTTCTTGAGAAATGAGTGCCTTATCGTTAACTCCCAAAGTATTCTACAGATGGGATGTTCTTGCTGCCAGGATCCCTCACAATCCAAGGAAGTAGTTGTACCGTCAGGCACCTCACAGGTCAGAACTCTCACTGGGAAGAAAAAGTTGTATCAGTATCCTTGGCTGGTGTGAGAAGTACCCTAAGCTTCTTTTCCGTAGGAGTTTTATGTCTCCTGAATAAAACTTTGCCCTGTTTTCACCCCCTGATAAATACCATGAGAGCTGCTTTCATAACAGCTTTTGTTTTGTGTTGAGAATTATGTTCCAATTGTGGACACATTTGACATAATCACCATCAGCTGCTATCTCTGTCTTACTCTAGGTGTCATGTAGAGGGAAATACAGCACTGAGTCTGAATAACTTCCTTAAATCTGTTTTAATGTTATTCTTCCTCCTGGCTTTGTCCATTCCTACTTAGGAAACATTGTTTTCTTTCCCTTTAAATCTCCTGTCTCAATATTCAGACAGTTATTTAATATTTTTCCCCTAGCTTTATACAGCCTCAGGTACCCTCCCAAAGTATCAGGGTTTTCTTCCGGTAGACCTGGCACATATTTCCTCCCTCTGTTTAATTGAGCCTTATAAGCAGGAACTGGGTAGCTGCCAAAGACATTACTATCTAGGGACCATAATGCCTTCCATATGGAGTTATTTAATGTTAGAGAACATGGATAGATATTTTTATTGACTATCAACCTCTAGATGAAGGGAATTATTTTTGCCTTGAGCAAGCTAACATATGTGAGTTTGGGCCATAGTTGGAGCTGGATGTGGGAATTCTCACACCTTCAAGGAAGGAAGTGGTGCTTTTTTGGGGTATTTGTAATGATACACAACATATTCAAGACCTAGTCTCTCATTATTTGTATTGCTTTTTCTCCTCATTCTTCTATGCATCGGTCTGCCCCTGTTGGTCCTGCTTTTGGATGCTATTATTTCCTGAAAGAATTATCATATTGATCAGAAAAATCTGCATTCTTTACAATATTCCCAATCACTGCTCTCAGAACTAACACGAAAGGCTAGTTATGTCTCCCTTTTCTTGTAAGATACAGTGGCTGCTACCCCAGAGAAATACAAAGCTCAGCCCATCAGATTAGGAAAGGAGGTATTCATGTGACCATCACATAATGAGTTGTGAAATCAGGATTTTTAATGAAACTCCACTGTCTGCTATTCAGATTCGAGTATGTCATCCTCCCGAACAAGCAGAAACATTTCCAGATTGATTGAACCATCTTTACTGAAGCAGTATCTTCATTTATTTTACTGGGGCCTTTAACCCCTAAGAATAGTAGCTGATTGTAATTGCAGAAACGGCATAATATTTTAGACCTATGGAGAACTTGTGTGGCAGTGAACTCTTTTTTTTTAGCACAGCCTGCCATTGTATATCATTCTTATTCATTTTGCTGATTTCATTAGTAAGGATATTTGTATGGGAACAGATTAAAGTTTATAGATTTATTGTGTTTTAGATTCTACTGTAATTATACTACTGACAGATTATATTAAACTGCTTTGTGGGAAGCTTTGAAAACATCAGGTTCTGGAAGTGCTTCTGATCTACAAAATCTGCCTTTTTTTTTTTTTTTTTTGGTCTCACCTGGGGTTACTGAGAAAGTCTGTCCCCACTTAGCTCACCCTCACCTTCCAACTCATATCATCTTGCTCTTCATTTTTAGGCTTAAAAGGCATTAACTTGGCTGTCATAAATATACTTGAAATACCCTCCAATCTCACATATATAAATATTCCTAAAAAAACAAACCAAATTAAATAATAAGGAAGAGAATAAATAGCAAGTTTAGTTAGTCTTACTGGGTTATTTTTTTACTTACCTATGGCATTTTGAATAGGAAATTCTCTAGGATATAAAAGCATTGTCATGCAGGTGTGTGAACATTTTGGTGTGAACTCTGATTCCTTTCTAAGGAAGTCTATAATTTCTGAAGAAATAACAGAGGACAGTTTGGACCAATGTATTCTATTAAGAATTCATTTGACTGGACTTTTTGGGCCACTTACATATCCCAGCAGATGACACTTCAGTACTCAGGAAGTGTTCCCTCACTGTTCTTACTTCCTCAGTTTATGAGCCTATGGCATACATGGTTTACTAGCTCATATATTTTCAAAATATTAGACCAGACTCTTAGAATGTCTGAACTTAAGGACCAAGTCTCCGGTCAGGGTTTCATTCCCAAGGAGGACAGCCTGAAGAAGCCTTTCTAGTGAAGCCAAGTAGAATCCAATAGCGAACAGGGATAGTCCCCTCCCCTAATCATCAAATGTGTAGATCCATTGCCTATCCCACATTTTCATGTAGATATTATCAAATACACATCTGGAATGTAAGCATTTCAAATAGAATGAAGATACCTTGTTTTCTGCACGGCAGCCTGCTCCTACCTCTATAGCCCTAGAATCCTATTTCTTGTCAGGTTTGTCCTGTCTCAATAAATGGCATCACCACTTCTTGGGCCAAACATACCCACTTCTTTCATCTCTCATAGATCTTTCATCTAGTCCAAAATTGTATCCCCCAGACTCTAATTTAGAGTCAAACTGATCTCAAACTGACCAAGTTTGCTGGCTTCAGAATAAACCACTCTAGTCTAAATTGCAATGATTTTTCTTCTGAATTACTGGAATAACTCTTCCTAGTGTGTGTTCCCTCCCTTCATCCTTGTATATCTATGGCGTATTCTCCACTTGGAGCCTGCATCAATCTTTTTAAAATGAAAATCAGAGCAGAGGGTTGTGGAGAAAAGGGAACCCTCCTACACTCTTGGTGGGAATGTAAATTGGTACAACCACCATGGAAAACAGTCTGGTAGTTCCTCAGAAGTAAACATAGAACTATCGTATAATCCAGCAATCCCACTGCTGGGCATATATCTGAACAAAACTATAATTCAAAAAGATACACGCACCTGAATATTCAGTGCAGCACCATTCACAATAGCCAAGACATGGAAACTCCTAAATGTCCATTAACAGATGAATGGAGTAAGAAGATGTAGTACATACATACAATGGAATACTATTCAGCCTTAAAAAAGAATCAAATAATGCCATTTGCAGCAACATGGATGCAACTAGAGGTTCTCATACAAAGTAAAATAAATCTGAAAGAGGACAAATGCCATATGATATCACTTATGTGAGGAGTGAAAAATATGGCGCAAATGAACAAAACAGAAACTCATAGACATGGGAAGCAGATTTGTGGCTGCCAAGGGGGGAGAGGGGAAGAAGTGGGAGTTTGGGGTTAATAAATGGAAGTTTGTTTAGAATGAATAGACAACAAACTGTTACTGTATAGCACAGGGAACTATATCAATTTCCTGGGATAGGCTATGGTGGAAAATAATATATATTATTTATATGTATATTATATATTTAATATATATTAAAATATATACAATATATATTATAATGTACATAATATATATTAAAAACAATGTATATATTTGTATGACTTAGTCACTTTGCCGTGCAGCATAAATTAGCATGACAATGTAAATCAACCATACTTTAATAATTTTTTAATTAAATAAAGAGAAAATAAGAGCACATCCTTCTCATGGTCAAAACCTTCTAGTCCTGTGCTATGATCATCAGAATTAATTCCAGACCTTGCCTGGAGCCTGGTCACCTTCATTCTCTTCTTTCCCTCACTACCTTTTTGGCCACATCTTAAACCTTTGTTTTCTTTGTTTAATCTTCCTCTGAAACATTGTCATTGCTAAAATATGCTCAACTCCTTTGTGCCACAGCAAAGTACATGTTCTGTTGCCTCCATGTGGCATGTTACTTCTCAGCATCTGTCTATGTCTTGCTTCCCATTCATTTGGGTGTCTTTACAAATGTTATTTCCTCACAAATGCTCCTTATAAATACCTATCCAAAATGATTACTCCTCTCCCCCTTTTTTCTTATCCCCTATTTTCTGCTTCACAACAACGACCTCTATATGTATACTTCATTTTATATCTAGTCATTTACGTTTTAAATTCTTACCTCTCACAATAAATTGTAAAATTCCAGGAAGATGAGCATCTTTGTCTCATTTGCTCGTGTTCACTAATTCCTAGGACAGTGCATGGCACATGAAAGGCATTTAATAAGGACTGGATGATCTGATAACCAAATCAATGAAGGAAGCAAAGAGAGGTTAAGATTGAGTCCAAAGGAATTTGAATGTTTAAAACCTGAGGAAAAGCAAGTAAGAAGGAAGAGCTAGGAAGATCTGAGAAAAACTAGGAGATCTGCTAAATATGGTTGACCCTTGAATTCTCTTCCATGTTATGTATTCCAATGAGATATTCATTGCTTATTAGAAAAGAAACAAGTCATCAAACTGGCATCTGGGAACAGAGGGAAAAGCAAAGGAGAAGTAGAATCATTTAGAAGCTGCAGACCGTCCCTTTAGCAAATGACTGAATGCTAAATTTAATTGGATGTGCTCCACTAGAGAAAATAGTTTACTCATTAAAACATCAATACTTGAAGTTGCAAGCAATCTGGCATCTTTTTTGAATTACAATATGCACAAAAAGGACTCTTACAATATTTTATCCCAATGATAGTTTTTATCCATAAATTTGTATTAGGTTTGCAATCTGTGGAGATAAGAATTTTCTAGACATTGATCATCTGCTTTTGAATCAGTGTTATAAGCATATTCATATTTGTAAAACTGACAAAATGTTATATTCTAGTCCCTTGAGTTTAAATCACTTCCAAACATATTTTTGTTTCCTTTTCATTTGGATTTAGAGGTCAAAGCAAAAGATCAGCTTTGTGCAGTGGAAAGAATGTAAGCAGACGAAAACCCTGTTTTGTTTTGTTTTTTTTGTCCTAGATTTAAACTTCAGTAACTGCCTAACCATAAGCTGGTACTTCAGATTATATTTCCAAATATATGTTAGGGATTGTACCCAGGTCTATTTGGAAGACCAAATGTTTAAACATTTCTGCCAGAATTTTATAAATTTTAAGGTATAACTAGGAGTATTATTACAATAAATATTAAAGATATTGCAGAAGTAACCTTGATGAGTATGATTAAAAGATTGTTGATTTATGTGTCGTTTTGTCAGGATAATGTAAACTCTGTCCTGTAGCCTTCAAAACTACGCAGTCTGCCTCCTAACCACTGCTCCTAATAACAGTGATCTGGCCACACACGGGTCCCGTATTCCCCCTAACATTTCAGGCTCAGTCTCATATTGAAGGTTCTCTTCTGCTCTTCCTTCTTCCTGGAAATTTCTACCTCCAGATGGTTTGGTCCTCTGCTGAATATAAGATGGACCTGAAATAACATGTGCTCAGGAAGACATTATTTGGCAACTCTCTCTGAAGAACAACCCACTTAACACATAACTTCACAAATAGGTACTTACCAGCAAATTTCTCAATTGCGTAGACTTAACCATCTTTCTACACTAACTGAATTTGATTTTTTTTGTCCTATTGTCATGTCTCCCTTACTCTCTGTGAAGGAATGTAAGTTTCAGGAAAACAGGAACTCTTGTTCATTAACATAACCTTAGTCTTAGATTCATGGCTATAGAAGGAAAAAAGAAAGGAAGGAAAAAAAATTGTGAAGAATTTATGATGTTATTTGTCATATGTTAATGCCTAATAAATAATAGGTATAATGGTTATGGTTATTTTTGATCTTGTTACCATCATGTAGATTCATTCCTCAGG
This sequence comes from Catagonus wagneri, assembly GCA_004024745.2. NCBI lineage: Eukaryota > Metazoa > Chordata > Mammalia > Artiodactyla > Tayassuidae > Catagonus > Catagonus wagneri. Next base: position 8,256,015 of record PVHT020000180.1, read on the forward strand.
GGACAGGAAAATAAATCTTCAGATTTAGCTTGAGCATCATCGTTCCTAGCAAATTCTTAGGAAAAGTTAGTGCCATGCCATGCGACTTAGCTCTTATCCAGTCTGTGGTGGAATAATCAGCAGTGTCATGAGCAATATCATGAGAAGCAGTTGGGGGAACTAAACCTGAAATTTGAAGAAGAAAATTAATTTGTAAAACGGAGGATTTCTGAACCATTAGGTCAAGGCCTAACCCTTTGACTTTCAAAATTGCCAGATGTATTTGTTTCCTCAGGCATTTCATGGTTTATGTATTACAAATATATTTTGAGATTATTGTGGTGTTTCAGTTTAGTGAAAGATTATTAATATTCAGTTATCAGTGAGATTGTTTTAGTTTTTCCATCCCTGGAGAAATTTCAAATTCATTTGTCTTCTGAGCCTGCCTGTTGACCAGTAATCCCCTAGCTGTCTCTGTGTAATGAAAGAAGATATTTCAAAAATTGTATGCTAGATAAAAATTTCTCATGATTTAGCATCACAAGATTTATGGCAAAAAATTTAAGAAGTAACGTGTAGACGGATAATAAGATAATAGAAGGAATAATTAGACTACAGTAAATAAGTCTTATTTTAATATAATAACGATGATAATTCTAAATAATTATTATCATCAGTGTTATTATTGTTGTTACTATGATGTTGATGATGCGTGTTGTTTTAGGAAACTGAAAGTGTTTATGAGGGAAGCGTTTGGTAGCAATCATTTTGCTGCTTCTCGTGCAATCCTCGATATTATAGGCATGCATGGCAGGCAGAAAATAGGATTGAAAATTAAGAATAAAATAATTACTTCTTTTACAGCATTAATTTATTCAAAACCTCTCTATGTCTGCACAGTTTAAGTTGTCCTAATGGCACAGTATAGGCTGAGCAGTTTGGAAGAGGTTCAAGACATATTTTAATAGGATGTGTCTAAGGAGTAGCAATTTGCAAATGAAATACTTACTCTAAGTTTTAGGAGGTTTAATTTGAAAAGAAACTATTCTTAACAGAATCATCTTGAGTCATTATCTTGTAGTGCTGTGTTATATGTATTTTTGAACTAAGTAATAGCCCAATTAATATTTGAAATTCCTGAAAACACTGTTCTGGCTGTACTCAAAAGAAGGCCTATGCAGGAAGTACTTTCAGTGAAATCAGAAGAAAATATTCCTTCATGACTTGTCCTTTTAAAGCTTTAGGTGCTTTCTCTTCTACCAGTTTGCTAGTTATTATTCAGCTTCTCTTTTGTCAATTACCGCCGTAATTATTTTTAGCTTTCATAAGCTTCCTTCTTTTGTCAGCTTCTCTATTCCAAAGATTTCAAAATTTTTCAGAAAATCACTCTTGAATAAAGCATGTAGGAGATCCTCAATTCATTCTTTCATTTGGTTAATTTTTATTGTATTTTTCTGATTAACAGTCTTTTTTAAGGATTAGATTGAACAAACCAGATGTATTATTCCATATGACCTCATTAGCTGGGATTCAGTGTTTGAATACTAATTACATTTGACTTATAGTTAGAACTTTTGTTTATGGTTTTGAAAGTTTAGTTTTCTTTAATTCTATTTAGCATCTATTTGAAAGTTAAACTATGACATTACACAGACACAATGGACATTTTCTAAATTTCCATTAGGAATAAATGGACATTGAATTATACAAAAGCTAGCCTAAACTCTAATTTGAAACCAAATCTAAGGTAAAACCTATTGCTTTGAGTTCCAGAAAGTTTAGTGAGAAGATGGTACGTTCAAGTGTTTCTGTAGTTTTTTTTTTTCTTTTTCTTTTTAGCGTGACACCTATGGCCTATGGAAGTTCCCAAGCTGGGTGTTGAATAGGAGCTGCAGCTTCCAGCCTACACAGCTCATGGCAATGCGGGATCCTTAACCCACTGATCAAGGCCAGGGAGCGAACCTGTGTCCTCACACATACTAGTCAGGTTCATTACCACTGAGCCACAATGGTAACTCCTGTTTCTGTATTTCTTGATTAGAATTTTTTGAAGCCGTAAAATCTCTGTTCTTGGAACCTCTGTATAAAAACAGTATTAATGCTACGTTATTGCCTGTTACATATTTTTGCGATAGGTTTATAAAAGATTTGAGCACATATATTGAAGTATGGATTCTTGACATGTGTATATTTACCCGACAGTGTAACAATAAGGCTTCTGGCATGAGGTTGGAACACTTGCATACCATTTCTACAGTCTTTTATTTTAATTGATTATCCCTCATCACACTGCTACTTCTTTGAAAGTAGTATTTTACTTTTCTCCTATTCTCTTTAAGATCTGCTCTTTGTCTTCTTTCTGTACTGGCTTACTATGCTGTGTCTGGTTGTAGATTTAGTTTGAATTATATTGTTTCAAAAATGTTGTGGTTCTTAAAACTGAAAGGTAATATCATTTTTTAGGTCTGGAAATTATTAGCTGAGATATTTTCAATATCCTTTCTGCTCTTAATTTTTGTATCTTTTTTCTTCTAGTATTGTCCAACTTTGTTCACTCTATTTTCTACATTTCAGCTTCTGAGTTCACTAGGTCTTATCTTTCCACGGTGAATTCCAGATACATCTGATCTATATATATTCCACATCATTTGCTATATTTTATGCTTTGCCCAATCTACCATCAGACATATCCAATGAATTATTAAATTTATTTTTTCAATTTCTAGGAACTCTATTTTCTAGGTCACCACATACTTTCCTGCCCCCCCCCGCACATATTTTCAAGCTTGTTGTTGATTTTTTTAAATTTTATAATGATTTTTATTTTTCCATTATAGCTGGTTTAGTGTTCTGTCAGTTTTTTATATTTTGCACTTGCTGTTTTTTCTTTGTTGTTGGTTTAATGTTTTCAATATTTAATTCAGTATAAGTTTTTTTTTTTCTGCTCCCTATTACTTTTCTGCTGATTTCACTTTTATTGTCTTGTTTCGTTTTGTGTCTGGTTAATCTTTGGGTACTGTTGTTTGCCTTTGAAAAAGAGTGCCAATTTTCTGGGTCCTGGTATATATATGCCTTTTTATAGAGAGATGAGGTGTTGGATCCTCCCCATCCCTGAAATTTCAACTTAATGTAAGAGTGGGCTTTCTATAAGACTCTACCTTTTGATGAGCTTGGCCTTCTGCTTGGTATTTCTTAGTTTGTAAGAATGATGTATCAGAGCCCATGATACGTCAAATTGGTGTATGAATATTGGCATATGCCACCCAGTGAAAGTGGCTTTGTGCTTTAATATTTCAGCATCATAACAATCTTTTCATGTCTTCACATCTTTTAAGATGACTACTTTTTTAAAAATCTAAAATTTATGCAACCTTGATAGGAGAGATGATTAGCAGAACCTTACTTATTGTAGTGTGCTTTTCATTGACTGCTTACTCATCTGCTACTGACCATCTTTTCTGTCATTATTTTCACATGTTATCAGATTCTATGAAGTTCCACTTACTTCAGGTGCCAGATTATTCACAAAAACAAAAGAAAGGCAAAATAATGATCTTTGTTGAACAACTCTGATATTGTTCCTTTTCCTTTTGTCACAATTTTGTCATAATTTTCTTTCCTCCTTTAACAGTTGAATGACTGATTTTTGTAGTTTAATAACCACCTATTTCCATTATATTACTTTTCCTTACATGAGCTAGGGCATAATTATATGGATCATAAGTTTTCACTGGGCACTAACTTAAAACTTTTGACATTTATATTATTTTGGAGTACCAAGTTGATTTATGTATATATATTTCAGGAAATCAGTGCAATAAGCAGAAAAAAAACTGTAAAATGGTTATCACTTTGGAATTTTTTCACTTTTTTAGTATACTTTTCATTGAAAAGCTGTTAAGCATAAAGCGATGTATTTTTCTTTATTTAGCATGGGTAGATGTTCATTTAGTAATGTTATCTCAGCTGGATGATTGCTGACATCTATTAATGAATGCATAATATTACATTAACTAGTAGACTCAAGGTAAAATTTTATGGTTTGAAGATAGTTTATCTGAATTTGACTTCTAGATCACTATTTATAACAGGGCAATTTCCTCAAACCCTCAAAATTCATGTATTAAATAAGTAACAGTATTTACTTATTTGACAGTAGCAGTAATTTATTATGTAAGATAATACAAATTAGACATCTTTCCAGAACACATTCAGCACTCTAATGTTTGCAACTTTTAATATTCAAAATTTTGAACAAATTGAGATATAATAATGTATAGAGTTGTGTTCATATTTTGAATTTGGAATGTTACATGCATTAGTATTTCCAAAAACGTTTAGGTAAATAATGCAGAAAATTAATAACACAAACCAGAAGTTTTGTTTTTCTGAAATATTTTGAGTCATTAAATTACAAAAGCTAGAATCATAAATTTAGAGGAGAATGGAGTTGCATGTATTTTGGAGAGGAATGTTTTCTTAACTGCAATATGATTTTGTCTTTTTCCCACGGTTTCTCAACATTGGTTCAGCTGGTAATCAGGAACTTTTTAAAAGTGTTGACCTGACCATAAAACTATAGTGATAATTAATGAACAGCATCATCACAATTTATGTTTTTACTCTGCATTAAATTGCTTATTTGTCTGCATTTGTAGGTGTAGTTGCTATCTCAGAACATGTCACTTGGGGAGACTGATTACTTCTAGACATTCTGTTCTCCTAAACAGTATCTGCTCTGTAGAACAGTCATCCCTGAAGTTTTTCAACTGACTGAAGGAGAAGCACAAGGTGGGGCAAGGAGCCTTTCCCATATTTGTAGAGCAGTAGATGCTCACAGCTGGAAAGCATCTCAGAGCCCATCTTTTTTTTTTTTTTTTTTCAAATGATGAAACAGAGCCTCCAGAATTGCTTCTCCACCAGGCCAAGTGACAAAACACAGCTAGTCACCCATGTCACTTGGGAGAGCAGGTTGGCCCTTATCTCAACAATTTTAGTTTGGTTATTTTATGTGTTTAACTAGGCTGTCTCATCAGGGATTCAGTGGCCTCTTATAATCTCCCTGGATCTTGAATTCTGCATCATAATGACTTTCCCATAGTACTTACCTCTTTGAAAAACTGTTCAAGTTTTTCTAAATTCTTCTTAGATTTTCTACTACTCTTATTCCCATCATTCACGAAGGAATGCAAACAATTGTAAAACCTCAAAATGTAAGCCCAGCGATTTTTTTTTTGTAATTTCAATTCCAGAAAATATTTGGATTAAATCCACCTTGAATTGCACTCTAGTTATTAATTTTCAGTAGTTGTCTTGTAAAGACTTGACTTTGCTTTTGTTCACAGGAAGGCCACAGATGTGAAATTTGGCTGTGCCGATTAGAAAGGCTTTGGCAGCTAGAAGGAGTTCACTATTCAAATTGACTTATATGGAAAAGGAATAAAGGGAGTCTGTTTCTCACAAAGCAAGGAGTCTTGTGGAAGCATGGTATATTAGGTGTTGAAAAATGACACCTGAAAATGCAGTGGATAAACAAAATAGGAGATCTGTTTCTCAAGGTGTAGGGGAGACCATATGTCTGCCATACACATGGAAGTGAGCCATATGTAGGTTGGTCATTACAGATGTACAGCTTGGTTCCTGAAGTCATCCCCTGAAGGCTATTTCTCTAACTCCAGCATCCCATATAATGTTATTATTTTTCTGTTCATTTCTGGCTCGTTGGATACGTATGTGTGTTCTGGTCCACAGCAGAGGGTAATGAGACAAAGTACAAAGCAAGCAAGTTCCTTTTAGAGACATAGCATGAAATTTAAAAACAAGCCAGTTCTGCTCACACTCTGTATCCAATGACTCATTTTCAAGGTCATACCCAGATGTGAAATGGTTGGCCTAATAAAATTGAAGTTAATTTTATTACTAAAAGGAAGAGTGGTGGATGGGTACTAGGGGTATTTGGGGGTGGGGATAGGAAGAGCTAGAAGCACCAGCCACAGACAAACTTCATGGTGTACTGATTCAGCAATGAAGTCATGTCAACTTTTTTCTTTTACTCTTTTCTACCATCAATAACATATGAATTTTCCCTTGCATCAGTTCCCCACCCTGTCCCAAGAAAGCCACAGACGATCCAAGTTCCCAGTCTAGACATAAGATACTCAGGGGAAAATAAAGGCTATTCTTTTGTAGGATTTTATATTAGGAGTGATTTAACCTTACCCAGAAATCTGTCAGCAGACTCTCACAGAGTTACATGCGCATTCGTGGATCCATAAAGAGAATCAGGGCACCAGTATTCCTTAGAACAGTCAGGATTTACTGCTGAGCTAGGAATGGGTCTTGACCCCTAAGTCACAGAGGTAAGGGATAGATGCTTGAAAGTCCTCTTTTCAAGGAGGAAGAAGGAGGATGGATGGAAGGTAACTGCTTATTGAACATTTCTGTTGTGAGACCAATAAAAGGTACAGCTACTCAGCTTAACGTGGTTCTGGGAATCTGATGATCCCCTCTTATCCCCCCCAAACAAATAAAATTTAGATAGTTTAGAGGGCTTGCACAAGGTCACATGGCCAGCTAAATGTTGAACTATATAATGTCATTTTTTTTGAAAGCTCCAAAACAAATGAATGTGCATATGAATAAACCAAGCAACCCATTTTTTCAACATATGTTTATGTTGATAAAGCAATAGCTATACAACTTTGTACACATGAATGAACAGCTAAAATTCATTGCAGCATTTTCTTGATGGGGCCTTAAAAATTACCACTGTCTTCCAGTTGTAATTTTCCACTTCTGGTCTCCAGAAAAAGCAATTGCTGTTTCTCTCGGTGACTTTCATCCGGTCCAGACATTAGAAAGGTATAGTGATTTAAATCAAGCAGTGTTGCTTCTGCAAATATGGCACAACTAGTTTTGTGTAGGGAAATGAAAGTGGAAGAGGGAAAAGAGATTGTGAGAGACAAGAATTCTGTATGAGAAAAGTGAAGGCATAAAGTTAATATGGACGCTGGCGAAAAATGAGCAATCAGAATAGGTCCTGTGGGCTGTAGTATAGAAAATATGTTCGAAGTATATGGATTTAGATTTCCAGTTAGCCCTGTTTCATAAGACTAGACTGAGCATCAGAATAGAGGTGTCACTGTGCGATGCTCAGAAGGGAAATAAACAAAAAGAATGGAACAAACGTTAAGACAAGAGGGTAATGAGAAAATGGGAAATTGCCCTCATGAGGTGGGCCAGAGTTGAAAACCAGCACACTGGGTGCCTGTTGGATTCATTCAAGCCTGTCTGATTCCTCTCTGAGTTAGAGATCGAGCGTCATTCTAGAGTGAGGGAGACCTTTGTAATTTTGACAGAGGATGAAAGTCAGCTCATTAGAAAAGATGCATTGGACATACATATGCTTGATAAATTGAGAGGTAGAAAGAACAAAGTCAGTGAAACCAGTTAAGAAACCACTGCAGTAATCAAGGGGCACATTTTTATGCTTTCTTGTTTGCTTTTTACTAAAGGTTTAGACTACCTTGACAGAAGTAGTAGAAAAGAGAACACAGAGGCAAACAGGTTTTAAAGGTGGAAGGAGCTGGTCACAGTATATCAGAGGCCATCATATGAAGTGATGTACAGACATACTTCAGTTCAAAGTCCTTGCTTAACTAGAGTTTTCAAAATCTGTAGTCAGTCACCTCTCAGGTAGCAATTCCCAACCACTGAAAGTTGTCATTCTGGGGTTGGAAAGAAACCTGGGAAAGGAAGTGTTATCTTCTGTGTTCGATGTCACTGGGCAAAAGGACAAAATCAAAAAAAAATTTTTTTTATCTCAATCATGCAAACATTTCATGATTGTATTCTGAGAATGAGCCCTCAGATAGAAGACTTCAATAAAACTCTTAAAAGTATTTGTAAGATAGAAGACTTCAATGAAACTCTTAAAAGTATTTATAAGAATGTTTAAGTTCAAGCTTTACTGAACTTGAGAGGGGGCGGGGAAGAAAAAGAGAGAGAGAGAAAGGAGAGACTAAGAAAGGAAGAGAGATTTTATAAGCTAGATGTAATATGTATATATATTTTTTAAATTAGTGGTTCTCGACTGGTTGTAAGGGTATTATTCCCTACAAATCTTTGGTTAATGATGTCTGAAGACATTTTTTGTTTTCACAGCTGGGGCGGCATTTACAAAAGGAGAGGCAGTGGTGTTGCCCAAATCCCTAGTCCAAAAAAAAAAAAAAAAATTCATTGTCTGGCTCAAGGTGTCAGTACTGTGGAGGTGAAAATCCCTGTTTTAAATGAAGTGGTACCGACCACTCAATCAACATTCTAGTTTGGTTTGAAATTGTGCACGCTGTTGGTCATATGTTGTGTTCATTTATAGAGGCACATGCAAGGGACGCAGGAGTTGGGTTGTTTCCCCAGTGCGTGATGTAAGTAAAGCATCAGAAATAAAAAGTGTCTAAGATATTAGAATAAAACTGCATTCTTCTCTCTGTGAATGACTTCCTATTCCATTGCATTATTAAAATAGTTTCCTTTTCTGAGAGGCATAACATTACTTCAGTGTGACATCTCATTTAAAATTGTCCTTGAGAATAGCAGATAATAATATTGTTCCTGGCTTCATAATTTGACACAAAAGCTAAAAAAACGACACAATTTGTTCAGCATTTTAGTTAAAATTGGTTAATGTGGGAAAAAGTCATAAATTAGAGTGACACCTTTCAAAAAGGCCTAATTTAAGTCGCACCACAATAAAAGCATGCCTTAAATTCAACAGCACATTTGTTATTAATGGAAACCTTGTCGACTATTCAGTAAAAGACTTTCTGACAAGGAAGCTTGCCAAATGCCTGGAAATGATTGTGTAGCCAAATAGAGGCTTTCCTTGTGGTACATTGATTAGAAAAGACCTTAGAAATGGCCCAGTTTTTAAAAATGAAGCAGCGCTCAGAGAAAGGAAGTCTGAAGACTCAAACCTGACACGAGTAGTTTACTTGAAGACTGGAATCCAGAACCCAGCCCAGTGATTTTCCCAGGGAGGCATTTGCAGTCACTGGAACTGAGACAGGCCTAAGGGGGAAAAAAAAAAGTGCCGTGGCCAAATAAGACTTGGAAATACTGCGAGCTGCACCTCAAGGTTGTATCCGCTTCACATGAAGAGTATGTATAATCCTTTCACTTAAAAGCTGAGTAAACTTAAAAGACACTCAGATTTATCTATTATAACTTGACTATGGACTTACAAGTTTTGTGGAACACCAGCTAATGTTCCATGGTCCACAGCTTCTTGCAAAACATGTGAAAACAGCCAAACACTAAAAGGGTCAATGTTTTAAACCTGGTGCTTCTGTCTGAAATGATTCTCTTCTCCTTTCCTTCTTGTCCTAACTCCCCCTTTCCCTGCAAAAATCTCATTTTGAGTGTCCTCTCCTCTGCAAAGCCTCCCTGATCATCCTCTGCTTTAGGTGACACTTTTCTACTATGAAGCATCCTCTGAAGATAACTGTTACAACCATCTCACACTGTAATTTGTAATTGTGTTTTTTCTCTTCAACACTAAAGAGTGTAGTCCTCAAACTGCCTTTGTTCTCAGTTTCTGTCAATGTTAAGAAGAGAGTAAGTGCTTAATCAGTGAAATCTCAGTAAATACATTTTATCGTTTTTCTTCAAATATTTTTAAAGAAGGAAGTCTCACAGCTTCTTTGCAAATACATTTCCTCTTAGAAAATATTCTATCTTATTTAGCTCTCTAATTCTGTCAACAAAACAATTAATAAACATAAATTTAATCAGTTGCACCATAGAGTTGTTCTCCGGTCTTTCATATATACATTTTTATATCTTTGCATATATATGTGTGTGTGTGTGTATATATATATATATATATATATATATATATATATATATATACTGTGTATATGTGTGTGAATATGCAATATGCACACTTATACACACAGTAGACAGAAAAAGAAGAGGCTATGCCATTTATAGATTATTCCATTTGGTCTGGCTCAGTGTATCTCTCATTACATGCGTGAGGCTCTGAAGAAAGATGATGATAATTGATGTTGTTGCCAGAATGACTGTGTGCCAAGAAGTATCTAGACATTTATAGGTTTTTAACCCCCAAATCTTGCAACCGCTGTAAAAGTTTGCTAGAGAAATTGTAAAAAACACTTCTTGGAATTTGGCGCTTTTTTTTTTTTTTTTTTTTTTTTGGCTTCTGCTGTGGCATGCAGAAGTTCCAGGGCCAGGGATCATCAAACCTGAGCCACAGCAGTGACAATACCAGATCCTTAACCACTAGGCCACCAGGGAACTCCTTGACTTTGAAGTTTTGACCTTCGAATTTGTATTTTGCCATTGATGTTCTTAAGCGTCATTAATACTACTACTACTACTGACAATGCTAATATCAAAAGGCAGTCATAAAAATTTAACAAACGAGTTCCTTAAAAATCCTAGCACATGGAACTGTATCACTGTTATATTTGATGTTCATTTTGTTCCTTTTAAAATTATTGTTGTTATCTAGAGGATTTAAAATCAGTCAAAATTCTGTCTTAAGTATTTTACATGAGTCAAATAAATCAATTTAAGTTAACTGTGTATTTTTAAAGTAGTCTCTTTAATTGCCAAGTATAGCAGGAACTAGAAGAGTGGTTGCGTTCACTTTAATTTTACTAACCTGTTTTCACTTCTTTTTATGAAGCTGTGATCTGTTCAAATTTTGTCAAGTTTATGGCTCTTTGTAAAGACAGGTGTTTCTAATCCATCTTACTCTGTGTATGAGCCTATAGCACCTATCAGTCTAATCCCACAGTGCTTTGATAGGCTTGCAACCAAGGGATGGAGTGATCTAGGAGAGACAGGATGGATCCGCTCCCGGTCTGTAAACATAGGGATAAGGAGAAGCAGTGTAGCTGTGCCTTGAAGGTGATAAACTTCAGTAGCTTGGTTTCATATTTATTATTTTTAATTATTTCCAGACTGAGTCAAATTAGAGTAACTTTCTCACTGAAAGTTGTTTCCTCCTCCAATACACACAACACTAACAGGCTGACTCGCCCTGGGACACTACCTGAAAGACACATTAAATGGCACAGAATATGAACCCAGACCCTGGACTTTGCCACAGGACAACACCCCGCCCATCCACCATCGTGTGGGTGGTGGATTTTCTCTCCTTTTTGCTTCACTTCCACCGTTTCTGCTGTGGATGTGTTTGTGAACGTGGGCATTGATCACACATTTTCAACTGTGGCTGTTATTCTTGAATCTGGATTCGTCCTTAAACCCTGGCTCTCTCTATGGACTTGGCTTTTTTCTCCAGTAAGAATGCTTTCCTGTAAAATAGTCATTATCTCCAACCCTAGGTTATGGTCTGACTTCATCCCCTATAATACAAGGAAATTCCAAAGGCTCACCCAGCCAGTCCATCACATTCCTCTGGATAGAGTGCTCTAGGACAATAATATGCCAGTGTAAACCAATTATATTTTAAAGACCTCTCTCAACTGTTTTGGGTAAAAAAAAAAAAATTAGCAACTTCCCCTAGAAGCCCAGTTCAGTTTTTATCTGACTTGCCTGCTATCACACATCTCCTCTCTAGTTTCAGTCTTTTCTATAACTAGTGTCTTTCTCTCACCTTTCAAGGGAATATGGGAGAAATTAAGTACAAGAGACAGTATGCTAGGGCTGGGGTTGAATTGGAGCTGCAGCTACGGGCCTACACCACAGTGACAGCAGTGCAGGATCCGAGCCTCATCTGCAACCTACACCACAGCTCATGGCAACGCTGGATCCTTAACCCACGGAGTGATGCCAGGGATCAAACCTGCATCTTCATGGATACTAGTCAGGCTCATTACTGATGAGCCACGACGGGTACTCCCTGGCAGTGGGGTTTCTAAGTGTGATCCTAGGCCAGTAGCAGTAACACCACCCAAGAACTTGTAAGAAATGCAAATTTGACTTCCACCCCAGACCTACTGAATCAGAAACTCTGGGGTGGGTTCTAGCAGTCTGTATTTAATAAAAGCTCCCTGGGTGATTCAGCTGCGTGCTGAAGTTTTAGAAACACTGGGTAATGATTGCGAGTATAGTTTCTTCATTCATATAAACCAGCCCCACTGATTGCTAGTTATGTGGCTGTGAAAAGATATTAAACAGCTCTTTACTTCTGTCTTCTCATGTAAGATGCAGATAATGATGAAATTGACACTGTAGTGTTGTAAAGTGTAAATAATTAATACAGGTAATGCCCTCAAAACTTGTCTGTCATATTGTAGAGTATTTAATAATGATAATTATAGGCTAGACCAGAAGAAGGCATTAACAACAGATTCCAGATATTAGGGAGGTGAATAATATACCAACATTCCCAAAGTGTGTTCATATTTTCAGATTATTAATATTATTTTCTGTAATTTTTCTCTGTTGTACTTTCCGCCTAGAATGAGAGACTTGATTACCTTTTCAGTTGTCAGGTCAAACTGCTTCTTGATCTCAAGAGGAAGGAGAAACAAATGTGTGGGTTTTTTCCATATTCAATAAATATTAGAGTGTTAGAAACGGAAAGTAAAAGAGCAGTAATTGCATGCTGGGTGTCTTGGAATCAAAAACTTCCCTTTAGAAGAGCCTCAGAGATCAGCTATTGCAGTAACATAACCAACACTAAGATTTCCTCAAACGTGTCCCTGACAAGATTTTTCAGCAACACCAATGTCACTTCATTGAACTTTTTCGATTGTCAGAATGGCAGGAAACTTCCCTTCTCTTTAGTCTCTTTCCTTTCATGTACAAGCTGTAGGACAAAGCACAAGCTAATTAAACTGCAAGAGCCTCTAGATCTCTCCAGGAGGGACATAAGTGTGCCAACCTTGCAGGTGTAGCCTAAGCATTCAGTGTTAAGACACCTTTGTAGCACCAAGCACTGAGATGTTTCTCAACTAAAGATGTCTCTTTGAGGAGAAGCTTCTGCAAAACAGGAATAGGCTAAGGCAGAGGGGGATTAGTATCTCCGGTATCTGCGTAAGGCGGATCATTGTCTTACACATCATTTTGATATTGAAGATAAGACACATGGAAAAGGAACTGGGTCTTCCCAGAAGGGGATCTGAGTTGCTGAAAAAGTCTATAGTGACCAATGCATATTTTCCAGCTACAGTGGCCTTAGAGCCTAGTGTTTGCTGACAGTTCTTTCCTTGCTAACCCTCATTGCTATTTACAAGTTTTGTCTTATTTTTTGGCGCCATGAGAATGTGATTTCCAAGTTTGCCTGTGTGTTTAATCTTTCCTACTCCTTGATATAACTCTTCCTTTCCCACTTGTGTTTGCAAGTGTTGGGATGTCACCTTTTTGTTAATTAACTCCTTTCTTTTTCCCATCTCCTTGTTGTATACTCTGCAAATTTCCTTTTTTTGGTTTCCTAGTGACAGCTTCCTTTACATTCTTCTTCTCTGTTTGCCTGTCCTGAGAAGGGACCAGTGTCAAAATGTTAGTTCAGTCGGGTTTCCCATTACCAGTTCTGCAAGTCCCCAGGCCCCTCCTGTATTTAGCAGTCTACAAACCATTACAGTCTAAACATCATTTTCAAATTGTCATGCAAATAAATTCACAAGGCTCAAGAAAATAGGAAAAATACAAACACCTGTGAAATAATGATTATACTGACCTTACCTAATGCCCACTTTGTGTTAGATTTATCCAAATTCTGGCACTGGAAGCTGATACAGCTCTGCTGTAACTGTGAAATTAATTATCAGCTAGCAGGGTTAAGAGCTTAAGGTGTGAAAATTGCTGGTTGAGAAAAGCCACGGCTCCATTACATCTTAAAACTGAAGGAGATAAAATGGACTAGTCTCAAAACCTTAAGTGCATTGGTCTGTTAACAAATACCCCTGGAAGATGTTCCACAGAGAAGCATTAGTCAAGTAACAACAACAACAACACAAAACATTACATAGGAATACTGTGTATAGATAGAACATCTTCTTGTTCTTTGTTTTCAAGCAGATACTTGGACATTAATTACAAGGTATTCATTTATCAGGAAGGAAACTCAATTAGGTGAGTTTATACAATTGTGATTCAACCCATAAGGAGTTTATACTGTGTGCAATTTTGTGACTTCCGCTGAAACTTCTCCTGGTTTGTCCCATACTTATTTCTGTTTCTGCAGGCCCAGCACCAAGCACCAGGAACAAAACATTTTAGCCAGCTAATATGGGTTGAACTGAACCAAACTCATTGTTAAAATGTGATTATTTGTTAAATGTCTGCCTTTTCTGCCTTTTCTCTCAGACTTAAAATCCCATGAAAATCTTGTTTGTTTATTTCACCCACATTTCCATGGTGGCTTGGCATGGGAGAAGTTTTCTAGTAAGTTCAGCAATACACTTTGAGCATTTACTAACAATAAGGTACAAGTATTTTATTTGGCACTGTTCCAGGTCCATACCAAGTACTATTGCTTTAAAAATGCCAATAGGTTGAGATTATTTTCATATATGATAGATAAACCAGTATACATTTGTCTTTTTGTTGGGTTTTCATTCAAGAGATGCATCTCGTAGATGTTAAGTAAAATGGAAAATCTAACCATTAAAGGAGGGAATTATTTTTCTTGGTGGTTTCATTCCTTCATATTCTCTCTCTCTGTCTATCTCTCTCCCTCCCATTTTGGATATTTAACAAAGTCAGTGAACTACAAAAGTTAGTGTTGGTGATAAAGCTGTATCTAAGTTAGACTCAATTTATTTAATCTTCACTCTATGCCGATTTCTTTCATTAACCTTGTTCAAAGACTTTTGAAAGTTCCAGTTTATCTCAGTAGCACTGTGAAAGCCATTGAAGAGTAGATAATCATTGGAGATTTTGCCTGTTCTTGAAGCAGGTCTTTAAAAAGTGCATAGAATCCGAAAGGAGACAGTGGTGGTACAAGAAGTAGAAATAAAATGAGAACCTATTTAAAGGGAATGGGGTATTAACAGCCACAGACTGGGTGCATCTGCTCCGGCTAATCTTCCCCATAGATTCTGCCCCTCAGCTACTAACCCTTGAAAGCTGTCAGTTTTATGTTATCAAGATATGTCATATGCTTGATGATATTAGTTCCACAGGCAGGGACCAGCAACCTTTCATTCTCAATTCATTTATCCATCCATTCAATTAACATTGAGTGCTAACTTTATTTTGTCTTCTTAAGGCCACACCTTTGGCATATGGAAGTCTCCAGGCTAGGGACTGAATCAGAGCTGTAACTGCTTGTCCTATACCACAACCACAGCAATGCCAGGTCAGAGCCACATCTGTAGCCTCCACTGCAGCTCATGGAAACACCAGATCCTTACCCAACTGATTGAGGCCAAGGATCAAACCCGCGTCCTCATGGATACTAGTCAGGTTCATTACCACTGATCCACAATGGGAACTCCTGAGTGCTAACTTAATCCCAATTACTAGTAGAGGCATTGAGATAGAGTGGTTAACAGTTTAGATATGGATGCTCACCTCATGGAGCTTCAATTCTAAGAGGGGAGACAGTCTATAAATAAGTAAACACACAAATAATGTAAGCAGTCTTTCATTTGCATATAAAAATAGTTATAGCATTCTGTGAACAAACAGTATGATAAAGACTACATACAAAATGGGAGAGAGCCCCTTAGGTTGTGATATATAAACTGACATACAAAGGGTGAAGAGATGCTGGTAATTTCACCAGCCAGCAGAAGGGTTGCAAGTCTAAAAGCTTGGCAAGAGGACTTGAAACCAAGAAACAAGAGGAAGCCTGGGTACTGCAAAGGGGGTTGGTGTGGGTGGGTTTGGAAACATCATCCATGAGAAACACCATCTTTCATGGCTTTGAAGATCATGAGCAGAGTTTGATTTCTATCAGATGTTAGCAGTAAACATTAAAGGTTTTGCAAAGGAGAATGGCATCAACTGGCATAAACCATATGGCATAAAATGGCATAAAATGTTACTGTGGTTACTCTGTGGAAGATGGCTCATGGTAGGAGAAGTGGAAGAAGGAAGTGGTGAGTTTCCTGAACAGTGGTGAAAATGGACAGTAGTGAATGAATGAATGAATGAATATTTTTGAGGGAGAGTCAGACATTAGGAGTTCAGTCCTATAATCTCTATGGTCCCCTTCAAATCTACTTTAGAATCTACTTTAGAAGTGTCTCAGTGTTGAAGGGTAGCTATACAAGACTAAATGATACTACTATACAACTGACAATGCACATTCCTATTCATTTGGACAGTGTCTTACATAGGTATCAGCTTCTGCAGGGGCTAGTACAAAATTATCTAAAGAATTATTCTTCCATCAATATTGACCATATTTGCTAATATTTTTAAAAAAATATTGCCCTACAAATTCAGATGTTAGGCTTATAATTTCCTATCTAGCAAGGTAGGAGAAGTGTAAACCTGTTTACAGAATTTAGTGCCTGCTTCCACAAGATGCTGTCCACGTGGGATCCTGCTAACCCCCTACCTTAGATTCCAGTGCTTTCATTCCTGATCTGAGATGCTAGAGGGACTGATAGATATTGACTTCTGATGACATTGCTGCCAATTAATAACTGCTGTCTTTGAGTTATATCCCAACTTCCAGTGATCCTGACTCCACCCTGTGCTACTCGTCCCATCCTTGCAAGGTCTCTGACCCCAGTCCATTTACCCTGTTTATTTTCCATAACTCAAGAGCCCCCCCCGCAACACCACTGAAGCTGAGATACATGAAATCTTAACACACCGATTCCTTTGCTTGAACAATGATGACAGTCCTGGCCTCACAAGCAAATTAGCCACTTGTTTGTATTTCTTCTGGATGTCACCTTTAAGTCTCAAGTCTCCTGAAAATAGCGGGCCAGATCCTGCTTTGCTTTGCTCTGTAGTTTTGTCTGAGAACACTTCCTGAGGATAATTTCCTGTTTAGATTCAGATGGCGATGGACTGACCCTTCTAAGGAGAGGTTATTCAATGGAAAAATAATACAAAATGTACAGTTGTTACTAAGGCATAATTATAACAACAGACACAAAATTGAATTTACATGACCTTAGATGTTCATATTTCCTTCTTGTTTTGGAAATGAAGTGTTCTTCTACTTTTTCTGAGTGGTGTATAGCCATACCTTGTTTTTAAGATCTCACCTAGCCTAATAGATGCCCTTATTCCTGATGGGATGCTTTATGCCTTGGCTAGATATTAAAACATATTCAGCATACCAAGCCACCTGCAGAGGTTTAAAAATCATATGAAGTATTTGGAATTTATCCATGGCAGTAAGAAGCCCTTAAAAGGCTGAAACAAAAAAATGGGTCTAAGTTCCTCCAAAGTGTTCTTCTTACTCTGTCCCTCTTCACTCCCATGTTTAACAACCGCTTAACTGGATATGATGAAGCATCTAAGAATGCAGCAGACAGCAGTTTTATATTTTAAGATAAACGTTCTTGGTATTAATCATGCACTTTTATGTTCATTAATGTTTGGTTGTTTCTTTATACATTCTATTTATGTATTTCAGCTCTTTAAATTAAACCTCTGTCGTTTCATTTTGATCTCTTCAAAGCTGAGAAAGTTATATTGAAGTCACATTCCATTTTCAAAGAGCTTTTACTTAATTTCTTCTGATTCAGTATTTTGTTACAAAATGACTTGTGACTCTTAACTCTATTATGAATTGTCTTTTATCAATATGAAATGATGTTTTCCCTCCTATCTACTGCTGTTTAGCTTTGATTTTTATTTAGTCTAAAATAAATAATATCAGAATTATTTGCAAATCATTTGAACATTTTTGTAACTACATTCATTTAAACAGTATATATCTGGATTGGGAAAGTTTGTAATCTGAAAATGGTTGTTGCCACTGGGATGTTCAGAAAGCGTTTCCACCTGTTGTCATAATTAATATAGCTTTCCAGAAATTAAGTGAAAAATTCTGATATATACATAAGTAATCACATTTTCTTCATTTTCAGGAAGGGTTCTTCTGTAACAAATGTAATCTAAGGGAAAATTGAACTAACCAAGATGCTTGTGGATTGGTTTAGAATGACTGTTAGTTTTCTATTTCTGTATTAGTCCACATAGGGTAGGCTATTCTTTAGTAATAAATAGGAAAGAAAGGGAAATGAGGGAGGGTGGGAGGAAGGAAGGAGGGAAGGGGGGAGAGGAGGGAGGGAGAGAGGGAAGGACAAAAGGAGGAAAGAAAGGAAAGAAAGGTAGGAAAACATGAATAAAGAAAGAAGGAAAAAGGAAGGGAAGACAGAAAGAAGCTCAATGGCTTAAGACAGTAAAGGGTTGTTCTGGTGGCGGTGGTGCAGTGTGATTCATACAGTTCTTCTGAGAGTTTCTCCCTTTTTTTTGACTTTTGGTCATTTTAGGGCCGCACCGCACTCACGGCATGTGGAGGTTCCCAGGCTGGGGGTCTGTCCTAGGCTAGGGGGTCTAATCGGAGCTGTAGCCGCTGGCCTACACCTCAGTCACAGCAATGCAGGATCCAAGCTGCATCAACGCCGGATCCTTATTCCGCTGAGCAAAGCCAGGAATTGAACCCACAACCTCATGGTTCCTAGTTGGATTCATTAACCATTGCGCCAAGACGGGAACTCCCAAGTTTCTCTTCTGAATAGAGACTCGGCGACCCAGGCTGTTTTCCTTCAATGGCTCACCTACCATCTGGGATGTGTGGCTCCCAAGTTGCTCTAGAGCCATGAGGCAAGGACCATACAGGACACAGCACTTGCACCCACCTTACTCCTTTTACATTCCTTTCACATTTTTGTTTATTTCTCTAAAGGGTGTCTTAGTTTGCCTTCTATGCTATTAATCCAATTTGATGCCCTGTCAGTTCCTTTTACTGTCTGTTTGCATATAAATTCTGCTGCTGCATTTTCAGTTCTCTTCTAGTTCCGCGCCACCCCCCCGCCCCCCGCCACCATCATAGAGCTCTCTTTTTTCCTCATGATGGCACATTGTTATCCACAAAGTACTGAAGAAAGAAAACCTGTTTCATAGAGACCAAGGCATTTTGGATTCTTTAGATAAAGTCAAACAGCTCCTAAATTTTCCTCTAGTTTTAATTGTACTTTAGTTGCATGAAAGGATCATCTGAGCCCTGGCGGTTACATGCTATTCTTTTTCTCGGGCTCATGGGGCTCCTTTTCCCCATTGACTTGCTTGACAGGGATTAAGAATGATCTGAACTGACTCACTTGTGTCTACAGGTGTGTGGATCTACTTGATGCCAATTCCATTTGATGGCTCTCTCTCCTTTTTGTTTTTGAGTATTGTTGACTTATAGTGTTGTGTCGATTTCTGCTATACAGCATTGTGACCCAGTCATACGTATATATATATATACATTCTTTTTCTCATACTATTTTCCATCATGTTCTATCCCAAGAGATCATTATAGTTCCCTGTGCTATACAGTACAACCTCATTGCTTATTTATTCTAAGTGTAATAGTTTGCATCTATCAACCCCAAACTCTCCATCCATCCCACTTCCTCCTCCCTCCCTGCTGGCAACTGCAAATCTGCTCTCCATGTCTGTGATTCATTTCTGTTTTGTAGATAGGCTCATTTGTGCCCTGTTTTTGATTCCACATATAAGTGATATCATACGGTGTGTGTCTTTCTCTTTCTGACTTAACTTCACTTAGTATGAGAAACTCTATTTGCATCCACGTCACTGCAAATAGCATTTTTTTTCCATTTTATGGCTGAGTAGTATTCCATTGTATGTATGTACCACATCTTCTTAATCCATTCATCTATCAATGGACACCTAGGTTGTTTCCATGTCTGGGCTGTTCATCCGATGGTTCTCTTGCCCTGCTTCATTCTCTCCCCTCTGCCTCCAGTCCAAGACAAGGTTCTAAATGGCTCTGGGTCACTCAGATGGCTTCTAGCACCACTCATGAGACTTCCTATGTTTCTCTGGCCTTCTTTGATGACAGTAGCCTGTCCCAACTCAGAATTCGGAGTCTCTAAGATAACTGTTCCCAAAAATGGGAAATAAGAGCCAAAGACAAATGTTTCACCCTGCAGTTGCCAATTCTGAGAGGATTTCTTTGAGTTCTGCAAAAGGCTCTATGAGATAAGGCTCCAGGTGCCCATGTACTCACCAACTTAATAAAACACACTTCCATGACCTTTTTTCTTTTCTCTTTCTCTTTTCATAACCCTTTGATATTTCCTCCCAGGTAGAATTCGTATGCACAATGACCCCCAATTTCAAACTCTGCTTTTGGAGTAAACTGTGTTACAACATTAGGTATTATTAACTTGATTTTTTCTGTGCTCTCCTGTGTCTTTTTAGATCTGTAGTAAGGGTTGCTGGATGATAAACAAAGCTTTTTGCTTTATCATTTATCAGTTTATCAAGTAACCAGTTAGGGTAGTTAGGCACACTGAAGTATAATACTATCCTGAACTTATCTCCTGGTTCCCTAAAATATGTAGCCAAGGATATATCAGAAGTAAGGTCCCCAATCTTAATTTTTATGAGAGCTATCCGTGTTTATGATTTAGTTCCTGATTTTCTACTTCCCAATATAAGGAGCTCTCATCCAACCCCCGTTATCATTCTCTATTATTTTTGGTAATTACTGGTTTATATTTTGGTATGGAAAAAGAGGTAGTGATAAAGTCAGTCCAGGGACAAATAATATACTATAGTCCTATCAAAACAAGTAACTACATCACAAAGGCACAATTAGAAAAAAATATCTGATCTGGGTTGAAGGAATTTTACACTGTCTGCCTTAAGTTTTGATTGTGTTATCAGTTTAATATGTTATGTTTTTTCACAGGAAATAGGAAAGTTGAGATATGCAAGACAGGGATTGCTATTTAGATGCTGCTCTAAACTTTTAGAACCTGTAGTTATACTCTTCAGTAGTTTCTAACTCATAAAGAAATAATATTATCTTGCATTTTCCAGTTTGCTAAAGCAAATTAACTACATTGTTGACTTTCTGTGGTCTCCCTTTGAATGGGAAAAGCAATAAAAATGAAATAATGGTGATAATCATAGTTGCTGGAAGGTTTTCTTCACAGTGCATATAGAGGATAGAAACCCCCATAAATGAAAACCCATATGATCAGATCTCCTTCAAACAAGGTCACTAATTAGCTTCTATAATTAACACCTTACTACAGTAGGGGGAGCCAGGTAATTATCTGATATGTTCTGAAGGTGAGTCACCTCATTATAAGTCCCCATCATCCTAGAAATACAATCGCAGAATAGCAACTTTTGAATGTTTCAAGGAGTCATAAACCACTTCAGCAGTTCTAACTACAGCTGCATGAAGCACCTATTCCCTTATGTATCAGCAGAGAGATTTTTGGCATAAAAGTGTTATCATTTTGACCCTGGTATCAATAAACAACCTCTTTTATTTTTCAAAGGACACTCATATTTCTTGATGCAAGAGATCAAAACTATTTGAACATTTCTTGTGCAATTAGAATTTAGCCCTTTAGTTTTTGAAGTTGTCTTTAATATATTTCTACTTCCTGACTTACTCAACCTGCATATTTATCCCTTCTAACTGCCTGTTTCCTACTCAAGAAAGGCATGTGGACTGACAAGAGGGATGAAAGCAAGTTATAAGGAAAAGGAATGACCAGAATTCATGCAATCTATAGACATAGATTTTTTTTAATATGTTGCTTCCTATTAAGATACAGTGCCCTTATTCTTAATCTAACTTATCGAAAAGTATTCTAGTATCTATCAGGCTATCTATCTGAAGGGAGAAAAATACATACACACACATATCACACATTTGTGATCTTACCTGTCCAAGGCAATCAAATTTCTTGTTACTGTTATAGGAATAAAAATATTAGCTGTCAGATAAAGAACTCTTAACCTAGGATAGCACTGGGCTAAGTATTATACCTATATTAACTCTAGTCCTTACAAACTTTTTGTCATAATCTCTTGTCTAATTTTTTACAGATTAGTAGTTTGAAGCAAGAATATTCACATATTCAGAGTAGTCAAAGTTATGACCTATTTTGATAAATTTAAAATACCACTTCCATCACTTGATACTGCTTTATATATTATTGGTGTGTTTTTTGCCAGTAATATGATGGGCATTTTTTCCTTGGAGACACACATGTGAATATACCAGGGCACTGTTATGAAAAAAACAAGTCAGCTTTGGTTTTTGACTACACTAGGAATGGGAAGATTATGGTCCATGTGCCAAATTCAGCTAGCCACCTGTTTTTGTAAATAAAGTTTTATCAGAACACAACCATGCCCCGTTGTCTACATATTGTCTGTGGCTGCTTTCAAATTACTGTGACAGAGTTGGGTAGTTGTGACAGAGACCCTAAGGACTATAAGCCTAAGGAAAAAAAAAATATAAACATTCCCATTGTGGCTCATCAGGTTATGAATTCAGCTAGTATCCATGAAGATGTGGGTTGGATCCTGGTCTTGCTCAGTGGATTAAGGATCCCGCATTGCCATGAGCTGTGGTGTAGGTTGCAGATGTGGCTTATATCCCGCGTTACTATGGTTGTGGTGTAGGATGGCAGCTGCAACTCTGATTCCACCCATACCCTGGAAACTTCCATATGCCATAGGTACAGCCTTAAAAAATACATACAACACACATACACACACACACACACACACACACACACACACACACACACACACTCTTGCTTTACAGAAAAAGTTTGCCAACCTTTGGACTAGATGATTACTATAATCACTGTATTGATGTAAGGTTTTATCAAAGCAGCATATATGCATTTCATTAACATTGAGTTCTAGGAACTCAAACAAAGCATAAAGTTAATTTTCTTTTTTCCATTCTGTGAAATTCTTTTGCAGTAACTAAGTTTTACTCTTAAATTTGACAACAGTTACATTTTCTTAGTGTTTTCCCCTTTTGCAACATAAGCCCTAAGTTGAACCCAAATCTAAGAGTAGCACTAGGTGGTTTTCTTTGTCTTATCACAAATCTCTTTGGATAGTACCTCGTGTACACGGTATACTTAGTCTATTAGAAATCTTATTATTCCTGTCTCTGAAATGGTTTTTAATTCAAAATTTCCTTCCTCTAAACACTTTCATCCTTATCTAATTTTGTACCTTAAATATTCTGGTAGTCGCCTACTACCCCTCCTTTCTCTCCTTTCTCAAAAATATAGTTTTTAACTTCTCCATTCCATCAGTCATAATAATAATAATAGTCATGGCAGCAACAAAAATACCTAAATAGCACTTACTATCTGCCATTGTTTATGTATAGCAACTGTTTGATATTCATAACTCAATGAGTTTTTATTATCCTAATGTGGATGAGGAAACGGCGGCAAAGAGAGGTAAACAAACTTGCACCATAATAAGAGTCTAGGAGTTCCCCCAGTGGCTCATTGGAAACTAATCTGCCTAGTATCCATGAGGACCCAGGTTCAATCCCTGGCCTCGCTCAGTGCATTAAGGATCTGGCGTTGCCGTAAGTTATGGTTTGGGTGTCAGATGCAGCTCAGATCTGACGTTGCTGCAGCTATGGCATAGACCAGCAGATACAGTTCTGATTTGACGCCTAGCCTGGGGACTTCCATATGCTGTGGTGTGGCCCTAGAAAGACAAACAAACAAACAAAAAAGAGTGTCTAAGCTGACATTAAAATCTATATCTTTTTCAGCAGTAATATTCATGTCCTTGGTTTTTAAACGTGTCATCTCTTTATTGGAACCTTTGAATAGACTGCCTGATATTTGAATGGCTATTTTGATTTAGGTTTTAGGAGTGTTCCCCTATCCTCCAATCCTGTCCAGGATCAGTTCATCCATTTGTGGTTCATGCCTGATGGGAAAGCTTCATACAGCCTCCAGGAACCCAAGTGCTAGAGGACCTCCTGCCTTCATTGTGGGCTCTGGGCTAAATGTTGGTTATTACTGCTTATCAAATTCTTAAATGGATATACATCTGGCCTTTAACACCTTTTGCGAACCAAATCCTATCTGTAATTCTAACCTCATCCTTCCTTTCTTCTCAACCAAGCCTTGTTCCTATCAATGCTCAGCGTGCTTCTTCAGCTATGATTTTCCAAATACTGTTTTGGTAGCTTTGCTCATTTGATTTCCCCTGTATAGGATGCTTTGCTTTTGTTTGTCACCTTTTTTATGCAAGAACTGACTTGAGAATTCCTTGGAGAGGAAGGAAGTAGGCAGGTTGAACATATATGCTCAGCGATCAGAAGGTCAAGGCTTCCCTCCCACTCATAGCACTGCCTGGCAGGGTTGCTCAAGGTAAGAAACTTATCACCTCTGAACCTCAGTTTCTTCTCCCAGAAAACAGGAATCATCACAGAGCTACCTACCATAAAGTGCTACTATGAACAATTAATGAGGTAATTCATGGAACATACTTAGCATATAGCCTGGCACATTGTAAGCACACAATTTCGCTATAAATACACACAATCCTCTTGGGGGAAAAAAAAAAGGCCCTCTAGGATAAAGGCTGGCAAACTTTTTCTATAAGGAGCCAGTTAGTAAATGTATTAGGTTTTGGGGGCCAAGAGGCAAAGTGGATGATATTATGAAGAAATATTTAACATTTAAAATTTGAAATCATCCTTAGCTCATGGGCCATGTAAAAATAAATGGTGGGCTAGATTTGGCTCATAGGCTGTAATTTGCCAACCTCTGTCCAAGGAGATAAATAGTAAATACAGCTAACAATTGTTATATTCTTAATTTCAAGTGTTATATTATTTCTTCCCTAATTGTTTTGCCAACATTTTTGTTGTTGTCACTGTTATCTCTCTAAAGATATACTGCAGTATAAAGTGCCCTTATACACACACACATCACAGTATATTCTAGGCACCAAAAAAGAGTTTTGATATAATAAATAGTGATTCCTCAAATTATCAGATGTTTCTTAGTTCTATTGCTTACGTTCCCCCGTTTGTGTTTATATTACTAGAGGCTCACATTCTCATTAAATTTTTAGTGTGATTTGCTGTGATCAGAGTCCAAACCTAAATATGCAGTCACCATTGTTTATAGTATTTGATTATTTTAAAAATTAAACCCCAGTTACCTAGAGGGAAAAAAGTTGATGAAAACATGGAGAACAAAAGTCTGGTAATTCTGTTTACTCCTTTATATTCCTCGCAGAAGCCAGAAATCTCTTTTGAGTCATGCTTTGAGCCACTTTGTAAGCTTGTGATGTAAAATCTATCAGGCTCATTTTAAGGAATATTTGACTGTCATTTAGGTATGAAGAGACTCTTTTTTCCCTGCCTTTTTGGTGTTTCTTATTTCTCGCTAACAAATCAATAGTCTCCAATATTGAGCAGTAAATAAACCTAATTATATTTACACGAGCGCAATGTCCATAGTAATCTATTTTTTTGGAAAAGGTTGTAGGGTAATTCCTGTTTAAAACTAAATGACCTTTGAGGGACGTTCTGTTGAAAAGCATCTCTGTGCTCGTACAGGTGATAGAACAGGATTTCTCTAAACCAAACGGGGAAGGCTTTAATGTAAATATTAGTAAGAAAATGGCCCAGGTCTTAGGTTACGGCACTGAAATGAAGGTTGGAAAATCAATTGTATTTCTTCCTGGAAGAAAGTAAAGCATTGCAGATCTTTTTCTGGCTTTTGTTCTCTTTTTTTCATTGATGGGGAATTAGAAAGACTGTGTAACACAGAGTGGACACTTTCCATACGTTACTCTATGATATTCACAGTTAAATTTCTCAGTATATAGATGGAACAACAGTGTCTGAGAGTGGTTAAATTATTTCCTAAAACTAGCATAGCCATTACATGGCACATCTGTGAATTCTAACCCACATTTGTTTGATTCCAATACTCATGTAAATATCCAGATATATCTTTTATTAGCAAAATAATTCTAAAATCAATGATCCAGTTATACTCTTTGAGCATAATGCAGATACATGCTATTATTTTAAATTTATAATGACATGTATTATTGTCCTCTTTGATTCCACTAAACAAGTACTTGGATTTCTGCGATGATCTGTCGTCTCATAGTTAATAGTAATACATAGTTATAGTAATATAAGCTAGGGGAGAGAAACGTCTATTTTGTGAAAGCATATATGCTCTTTCACTGCTTTTTCTGTTGGCCTTTATTCTTTGAAGTCTATTGTGGTACATCTTGGCCATGTTTCTGATATTATGGCTCAATCTGTCTGGGATACTAGCTCAATTCCTAAGCATTCTTCCTGGTTTTACAGTGGTTTCTGTTTTTCACTCTACATACTCTCCCTTTCCAGCTCCTTCTGGTTCCATGGCCTCCACTAGATAGGCTAGATATTTCCAATCAAATACACAGCCCCCAAAAATCAGCCTTCCAAAATGAAACATCTGTATTCTGCTCCAAAACCACACTTTTGATCCAGAGGGACCGTCTTAGTGGTTCCTATGGTGGGGAGGAAAGAGTAGGATAACACACTGACCCTATCCTATCTTCATTTAAAATTTTGATATCCAATGCGTCATATTTTTTTGGCATTAGTTTCAAAATTTTAAAATATTACATTAAATATTATTTACCTTGATTACTGAGATTTGTGGCATCCCTTTAAATCTTATACCTGCTCTTATACCTGCTTTAATGCCTCACCTGCTTTACCCTAGTCCTTTCCCCATTGGGATCAAATAGTTAAAAGTTCTAAAGCCAGTCTGACTGGGCTTAAATCCTTGGCTACCACTCTCTGCCAGGTTCCCTTGAACAAGTTACTTAACCCCAAACATTGGTTTTCTCACTGATAAATAGAAAATAATAATAACAACCTAGAGAATATGAATGCTGTGAGTTTTAAAGAAATACTACATGAAAGTATTTACAATAATTCCTAATTAATTTTAAGTGTTATTAGGGTATCCACTATTATTGAAAGATTTGAAATCTTGCCGATAAAAGTTTAAAATAGAAATCTATCTTCATATTTAATTCATACACTGACTCATTATCTCTCAAAGTAAGGCCAAAAATCAGTATTTAAAGATGTAAAACACAATGAAAATATCTCCTCATGTCATTTTAATGATCAGCTTGGAAATTCCTGTGGAAGATGAGCCTTCTGAATTCTTGTTTTCACCCACTTCCCACTCACCACAATGCTCTAACCTAGGTTCAGATCTTCATGGCTTCATCCCTAAACTAGTTCAAGAATACTCTCTATGATTCCCCTGCCTCTAAAATTACAGCACTGTAGAAAACAGGAGAACAAAGTAATCGTGTGAAAATATATCTGACAATATCATCTTTCTTGAAAACCTTGAGAGTCAAAGCTGGAGTGAGCCAGAAACTTCGAACACCTTTGTGAGTTCGTGTAATCCTTCTTGATGTGGACCATGTTAAAATCTCCAGGTCCATCTACACACGCTGTTGTAGATAAAGATTTGGAACATCATTTCCCAATGTGCTGGTAGCCTTTCTGTGCATTTGTAAGCATTCTCTCTGTTTAACTCCTCCCCCCACCTGCCTCTGCCACTTCTCCATCTAATATGGTCTCATACTTCAAAGCTGAGCTCCAATACAATTGCCAGTTACTACAGCCTCTGAAAAAGGTGCTTTTCCTCCATGGAAGTGTGGTTTATGCTCATGCTTTAGAATCTGCACTAGATGTCCCAAAAAACACAGAAGAATATGTCTAAGCCACTTGACTTCAAATTGTTCAAGGTCACCTGCTCTGAAATTATAATCTCTTAGCTCTGGTACATATCTTGTTCATGCTTGGCACTCAAAATTTTTTGAATAACTGAACACATAAATGAGTGAATGGAGAAAACGATGTCTTCTACACTGAAATGATTGAGAAACTCGAGGTATCTTTATAACATGTAAACTAATCATGTCTAGATATTGTGACTAGTAGATAGACAAGTGGAGTTCCCATTGTGGTTCAGCAGTAATGAACCTGACTAGTATCCCTGAGGATGCAGATTCTACCCCTGGCCTCACTCAGTGGGTTAAGGATCAGGCGTTGCCATGAATTGTGGTGTAGATCGCAGACACGGCTTGGGTCCCATGTTTCTGTGGCTGTGGTGCAGGCCAGCAGCTACAGCCTATTCGACCCTAGCCTGGGAACTTTCATGTGCCATGGGTGTGGTTCTAAAAAGACCAGGAAAAAAAAAAAAAGGGAGATAGACAAGTAATTTCCTTTCATCCTTTTATCTTCTCTATCTTCATAATCCTTCATGAAGCCTGATTTCCTGATTTTATCTTCTAAATAAATATCTCATGAAATTGTCTACTTCTTTCTGTTTTCATCCGAAACTCAAAGTAGTCATTTCAAAGCACGTGTTAGACACTTCACTCCTTTATGGATAAAGACAGAATTTAACATTGACTTCCAGGCTCTTTCTAGAGCAGCTCTGCCTCTGCATGCAGCCTCATTGTGCCGATGATATTCATTCAAAGATGACTGCCATAGCATGCCCCACCCTACAAGATGTTCTGGTAATATGATATTTATGCTCCCATTGAGTCATGCGATTTATGCGTCCTTTCCTTGAAACTGGGTCACCTTTATGACCAGACTTATCAATCAGAGTGCAATACCGGGACATAAAAATTGCCAAGAATTCGCACTTTGTCCTCTTGAGTGTTCACACTCAAAACCCAGGCATCATGTGAGGGGGAAGCTAAGTAGCCACGTGGAGAAACCAAGGGGATATGTTCCAGCCGGTCACCCCAGCTGACCTCTCTGTTGACAGCCAGTGATGCGAGCTGGATGTGCATGTGATACCTCCAGCTGTTGATTCACATCTCTAGGCCACCGCTGCTCCAGGCACATGGAGCAGAGAAGCTGTCCTTACTGAGCAGCAGTCTGTACTGTTTTCTCTGCCCGGGATGCTCTGTCTCACTTCTGATCAGCTTTATCAGTTGATTCTTATTTATCCTCCCGGTGTCTGCTCAGACATTCTTTCCTCAAAAAAGATTTCTTGGACTTCTAGCTCAGCTCTCAGCCCTTTCCTTCCCTGTCCTCGCCACAGTTATAATTTCTAAAATTGGTATTATAATTACCAATCACAAACTAGGTTAAAATCCCCATGAGGGAAGATTTCTTGCTTGTATCCGTGTATTTCAGAACCTGCCAGAGGGTGTGGTATGTACTAAATTCTCTATACATATTTGTCAGGTTGATGACAGATATAATTTAGTCACCATTCAAAAGAGTTATCTAATTCTTTTTTTTTTCTTTGTCTTTTTGCCTTTTCTAGGGCCGCACCCATGGCCTATGGAGGTTCCCAGGCTAGGGGTCTAATTGGAGCTTCAGCTACTGGCCTATGCCACAGCCACAGCAATGTGGGACCCGAGCTGCGTTCAAGAGTTATCTAATTCTTATACTAGCTCTTGGAATGATCTAGGTAGTGAATATTTTGCTGTGAACCAAGAAAACCAAGTCTTGGCCTTATGGGGTTTACACTGTAGTGGGGAAGAGAGAGAAAAGCACATAGGGATAGTTTTAGGTCATGATATACGCTATGAATAAAAACAGAGTAACCGAAGAGGAAGCGAAGGAGGGTGGGGTGAATATTTTACCAAGACTGACTTTAAAGAAGATGTTAGGGATCTGAAGAAATGTGTATATCAGGAAAACAAGTGACAAGCCCCTAAAATAGGAGCAGATTTAAAATTTAAAAGCAAAGAATAAGTGAGTCTGAGTAACCAGTGAGTGTAGGTGAGGGAGGAAGAGGGGGTCAGTCAGGTGATGAGCTTCAGATTATTGACAGCTTTGAGGAATAAAAAAAAGACTTGTTTGCCCCCTAAGTGTGATGGAATACTAGTGAGTTCTGAATAATGAGCTTGATTCTATTTGTTTCTGTTTCTGTTTGGAAAGTGTACTTTCTTTTGTGGGAAGCAAAGAAACTAAAAGCTAAGACTGGGCTGTAGACCAGAAACAATGGTAGGTTGTACTGGAGTGTTGAAAGTGTGCAGAGGCCGGATTTCTTTAGACATTTGAATGAAAGGCACTTGCAGAATTAATGAATGAATAATCTATTCTCTACTGTTTTGGCATCTCAACACCTCTCTTCTCTTTTTCCAGCACCTTTTCTTCTGCGCTCCTATGCATTCTCACTTTTTCTCTCATTGTTCTGCAGTCCCATACAACTCTAGTCAAATATGCAGGTCCCCTGTAGCTTTTTATATACATCTGGTGCTTAATGACAAAATTAAACTCATCAGAGTTAAGAATGAATCACCATTTGCAGGGGTCTAAGTTCTTTAAATCTGCAATTCTTTTCCTTGTTGTAATAAAGAAGAAATCCTCCTTGGGTACTTCTGTTAATATGTATGATTGTGTTCTTGCTTCCCACCCATATGAGATTAAACACAATCTCTTCCCCTAATACACAAGTGCCTATGCAGCTTTACAGGTGAATTAATTGTTCATTTCATTTCATTTGATTTTCTTCAAATGAGCTCCAGTTTATTTCTCCTCAATTTGTCTTTGGCAGATTTATTTTAAAAAGTCTTTTATTTCAGTTTCTAAAGTATTTATCCTCTGGGTCTATTCTCTCTTCTGTACGATGGGAGACTAATTATTCTTCTCCTAATGAATGTTCTAAATGTATCCCATATGGTGGCATCTGTGTGTTCAGACCAAAGATGCTTTGGGATAAAAAATAAGTACATCCCTCTCCTGGGGTTTCCTTACAAACTTCACTTTGTAACAGTGATAAGTTCAAAGATGCACCGACTCTGGGTTGCTATAGAGATCACGGTCTTCCCGCAAACATGCCTTCCCCTTTTCTTCATTTTGCAGAAAGGAACAGAACTACTTAGCTGGATTAGGAAAGAGTTGAAGGCTGTGAATTGAGAAACTTAAGCTCTATTCCCAGCTCTGCCACTGACACTTTAAAATGCCTTTGGTATTACAGTCACTTGATTTCTAGACAAGAAAACTGGTTCAAAGGGAGAAGGAAGATGTACATTCCTAAAGGGTGTCAGGCCTATAGCCCTCCCATTCCAAGTCAGGCTTCTTTCTTTCAAAGTAATTATCTCTATTTGTAAAGAATATAAATCAAGTAGTTACGCTAAGGAAAGTTTGAATCCCTATGCCATGTCAAACAGTGTGGGTGTTTCTGTTCACCTTACTTTATAGATAGTAGGAACTAAATAAATATTTGTTGAATGAGTGAAAGAAGTCATTATGTAATATTCCGAAGTACCTCTTAGGTGTACAGCAGGATAGCAAGCACGTTGTTTATGTAAATAAGCTTAAACTTCACAAGGAATCAGTCATATTTGGAAATAATAATGCCTTTGAGAAATGAGGAACTGAAGCTCAGGAAGTTTAAATAAAGTGGCAAAAACCAGCCACCTGCAGAACTGTGACATGAATATAAACCATCTCATTTCAAAGTCCAAGGCCTTTCCACAGAACCAGAGCAATGGCTGACATCCTTCGCTGTGTACCAACCACTGTTTTAGGTCATTTATTTTTCAAAATGACCCTCTAAGGGAAGTGTAGTTTTGTCCTATCAAGAAACCAAAACTTGAGATTTCTAAGTCTAGTTGTCCAGGTCAAACAACTAATAAGTGGGTAAAGATCTGAATCCAGATCTGTGTGGTAATGTTCTATATTCCCAGCTAGGGTACCAAATAATCCTGATAGATTATAGGTCCACCTTGCTAGAACAAGTTTCCACTTTGGAATTTTATGTTGTAGGTCAGTGTTTCTGCATCTCCCTTTCAGCTATTCATGAGTGACACATATGGATGGACTTTGTGGGAATGGAGAGAGGGAAAAGATGAGAAAGGAGATATTAATTCTTATTTCTAAAAATGCCATGTATTTCCTCTTGTTTAATGCTCACTTTTGTGTTCCATATTTTAATCAAATTATATAGCTTTTCCTGCTGCAAACTGTGTGACTTCGGGGAGAAAGTGCAATTAATTTTATTTTTAGGCCTTGAGTTTGTTAAAAAGTCATCTTAACCATATCACATAAGCTTCTGTACAGTTGCTACACAGTGATTATGCACAGTGATTATGTATGTACAGTATGAAAATGTGCATAATTATGCAATTTAGGTACCATGAATTTACTATAAAAGGAAAATGGAACATGAGAAAAACAAACATCCCTTATGGTGAGCTTACTATGTGCCAGGCACTGGATTAATCATTTTTTTTATGTTATTTATCCTCATCTCAAAGCCATCAGGACCATATGATAACCTCCATGTTGCTGATGAAGAAAATGAACTTGTGAGAGCTTAAGTTACTTTGCCCACAGTTCTATATGCAGTAAGCACTAAAGGAGAGTTTAAATCTAAATCTACCTCTACCTGACTCTAAAGACACTTGCTAATTTATTTGGATAAAGAGTTCATTGTGAACTTAAAATGCTTAAACTGCTATATAGCAGATTTTCTATATTTAAATGGAAAAGCATTTTGGAAAAAAAAATATCAGCATCTATATTCCTACCACCCAGAATTAACAACTGTTAGTATATTTGCATATATGCTTTTTGTGTTTTTGTTGTTGCAAATCTTGCTTTTAAGGGAAAAAATATTTCTACTTATTTTTATAAAATAAAAAGTGTACATCAGAAAAAATTCCAGCAACATAGAAAGCTACCCAAGAAATTTAAGTAGTTACACAATGTTCTAACATTACCATTAGGCACCCATAATTCCAAAAATCTTTCTTGTGTGTATAAGAGTAGAAGATATAGAGGAGAGAAGGAAAGAGAAGGGAAGGAAGAAAGGCAGTACTTATTTTTAATGATGTATTTTAATTTTAGCCAGAACTATTACTCTTTTGAAAGATGACATTACAGGAGCTCTTTCCTCTACCTACTCTCCAACTTGTGTGTGGTGCTTATAAACCTGGAAAATGGAAAAATAATTGTATACCTTTTACATTTTAATTTTATTTTTATATATTCAAAATATGACAAAATTTATGTATCCATGATTCAGGAGTTTTTGTTTATTATTATTATACTTAAGTGGACTTTGTTTAGCAATTGTCATTTATGGTTCTTTCTTGGATTATTGATTTTTGTTGTTGAGGTGTAATTGATTTACAATGTGTTAGTTTCTAATGTAGAACAGAGTGATTTAGTTGTGTGTGTGTGTGCATACATATATATATTTATTATAGGATATTGAATATAGTTCCCTGTGCTATACAGTAGGACCTAGTTTATTTATTTTATACACAGTGGTTTGTATTTGCTAATACCAAACTCCTAATTTATCCCTCCCCCACCCTCTTTCCCGATTGCTAATTTGTTTTCTATGTCTGTGAGTCTCTTTGTTTCGTAAATAAGTTCATTTGTGTCATATTTTAGATTCCACATGTAAGTGATATCACATAATTATTTGTCTTTCTCTCTCTGATTTACCTCACTTGGTATGGTAATCTCTAGTTGCATCCGTGTTGCTACAAATGACATTATTTCACTCTTTTTAATGGCATGTTAGTGTACTATATATGTACCACATGTTTATTCATTCCTCTGTTGATGGACATTTAGGTTACTTCCATGTTTTGGCTATTGTAAACAGTGCTGCCATGAACATGGGGGTGCATGTATCTTTTCAAATTATGGTTTTCTCTGGGTATATGCCCAAGAGTGGATCATATGTTAAATCTATTTTTAGTTTTTTAGGAACCTCCGTGCTGTTTTCCATAGTGGCTGCATCAATTTACATTCCTATATACAGTGCAGGAGGGTTCCCTTTTCTCCACATTCTCTCCAGCATTTGTTATTTCTAGACTTTTCAATGCCGTTGTGAGGTGGAACCTCATTGTGGTTTTAATTTACATCTCTTTAATAATTACCAATGTTGAGCATCTTTTCATGTGCCTATTGGTTATCTGTATGTCTTCTTTGGAGAAATTATTTAGGTCTTTTGCCCATTTCTTGATTGGGTTTTTTTGTTTTTTTGTTATTGAGTTCTTTATATAATTTAGAAATTAAGTTCTCATCATTCGCATCATTTGTAAATATTTTTTCCCAGTCCACATGTTGTCTTTTCATTTTGTTTATGGTTTCCTTTGCTGTGAGAAAGCATATAAGTTTGATCCCATTTGTTTAGTTTTGCTTTTATTTCTATTGCCTTGGAAATCTGACCTGAGAAAACATTAAGATAGATTTATGTCAGAGAATGGTTTGCCTATATTCTCTCCTAGGAGTTCTATGATGTCTTGTCTTATATTTAAGCCTTTAAGTCATTTTGAGTTTATTTTTGTGTATGGTGTGAGAGTGTGTGTTTTAACTTCATAAATTTACTTGTCAGTGACCAGCTTTCCCAGTTTCTGAGCTCTCTATTCTGTTTAACTAATCCACATATCTGGTTTTATGTCAATACCATGCTGTTTTGACTACTGTAGTTTTATAGTATTGTCTGAAGTCTGGAAGGGTTGTGCCTCCAGCTCTTCTTTTTCCTCAGGATTGCTTTAGCAATTCTGAGTCTTTTATGGTTCGATATAAATTTTAGCATTAAACGTTCTAGTTCTGTGAAAAATGTCATAGGTAACAATACAGATTGTATTCAATTTGTAGATTGCTTTGGATAGTATGGCCATTTTACCAGTGTTAATTCCTCCAAATGAATTGTTGATTTCTGATTCTCTTTTTAGTTGGTGGCAATTTTTCAGTTAATCTTTCAGAAACATTGCAGTTTCTGTGCTGATTCTGTTCTTTAATGATTGAATGTCTGCTTACTAACTTTATATAGTTGGCTTTCTGTATCCACAGTTTCAGTATGCTCGGATATGACCAACAGTGTACTAAAAATATTCAAAAAAATTCCAGAAAGTGTCAAAAAACCCAAAACTTGAATTTACTGTGCATTAGTAACTGTTTACATAGCATTTACTTTTTATTAAGTGTTATAACTTATCTAGAGCTGATTTAAAGTATATGGGGAAGGGTGTGTAAGTTATATGGAAATATATGCCATTTTATTACCTCAAAGACATTGCAGATTTTTTTCCAGACCACCACAATAAATATGATAAAGCAAGCCATAAGAACTTTTTTGTTTCCCAGTGCATATAAAAGTTATGTTTAAGCTGTACTATAGTCTATTAAGTATACAATATCATTATGTCTAAAAAAGTGCACATTTTAATTAAAATACTTTATTGTGGGAGTTCTCTTATGGAACAGTGGGTTGAGGATCCAGTATCATTATTGCAGTGGCTTGGGTTGCCTCTGTGGCACAATTTTGATCGCCTGGCCTGGGAACTTCCACATGCCACAGGCACAGCCAAGAACAAAACAAACAAACAAAAACAACAAACAACCTTCATTGCTAGAAAGTAGCAAAAAACTACAATGGTAGCATCAAAGATCACTGATCATAGACCACTATTACAAATATAATAATAATGAAAAAGCTTGAAATGTTATGAGAATTACCAAAATGTGACACAGAATATGAAGTGAGTAAATGCTGTTGGAAAGACAGCACTGATAGACTTGATTGATGCAAGGTTGTCACAAACCTTCAGTTTGTTAAAAAAAAATAGTATTTATGAAATGGAATAATGCGGAGTTCAATGAAACAAGGTATGTCTGCAAAGAAGTTGAGTATCCTCAGAGTTTGGCTATCAGCAAGACTCCTGGAAACAGTCCTCTGAAGATAGCATGGGAAGACTATAGTTAAAAGACATTTTGGCTAAGTTTAATAGTCTCAAATGTCACTTTTTCCCTCAAAAGTCTAGGGTATGTTCTATTGATATGCCATTCATTATCTTTTCAGAAAGGGGTCTAGCTGTGAATGAGGCTGAGATCAGCGTCATTTTCCCTCTATATGTAGGTGATCTGTTTTATGTACCTAGTTTTTTTTCCACTTTTTAATGTAATTATTATCTTTTTCATTATAGCTGGTTTACAGTGTTCTGTCATTTTTCTACTGTGCAGCACTGTGGCCCAGTTACACATACATGTGTTGTTTTACTCTGTTGCTCTGCGTTAGTCTTTTCTTTCTTCGTCATCATCATCGTCTTTTTTTTGACTCCATATATCTTACATTCTGTGATTAGATCAATTTTCTGCTCTGTGTGTAGGTATTTTACTTTTGGGATACTAATTAGCTTGTGTTGAATCACGGTGTCTTCCAAATTCATTAACATATCTCTAATTGTTTTAGTCTGTTGTTTTGATCTGTATTCACTATGATTATCCCAGGGTTGGTAATTTAGGTTTAGGATCTATATTCTGTTCTTTGCATGTTTCACAATTTCTTACTTGTGGAGTGAAAACATTGGTCTCTAGTGTGTTTTCTCCTGCCTGTAACTTCCCTTTTTTGTTGTATTTCATTATTGTAACATTTTATTGAATTTAGGTCTTAATAATTTATTCCATGATAAGAAATGACTTTAAGGAATTATAAGATTCGATTCTAGATTATGCTCTCTTACTCTTATTTACATGGTACATTTCTCCTGCCACTCCCGTTCTGTATATTTTGTATAAGTTTTGGTTACAGAATTGATATATAGTTTGTTTTCAGTTAATTACTCTGGGGTTATTCTATATGCGTTCATTTGTTTTGATAGAGCAGAAAGAGAGTCATGTGACCCACACTATATCTGAGAGTAGTTTTCTGTTATAAGCAGCCTGTGAAGGCTTTTTGTGTTTTATCAACTCTTCTATACCCAAGCAGGTGGTGTGGGGAGAGCACTGATAAGGACAAAGTATTGAGTTGGTTAAAATGCATGAGTTATGTCCTTTTGTGAGAGTGTTTATGATGCAAGCATATGTATTATACTCTAAATCAACTTTTATATCTGAGGTTAAGAGTTTACAATTCTCAGAATTCCTGCTGTGACACAACAGGATCTGTGGTGTGTCTGCAGTACCGGGATACACGTTTGACTCCTGGCACTGTGGCTCAGATCCCTGGTCCAGGAACTCCATAATTTGCAGGGAAGCCCCCCTACCCCCCAAAAAAAAATTAAAAGAAAAAGAATATACAGAAGTTTCCATTGTGGTTCAGTGGGTCAGGGACCTGGCATGTTTTCCTTCAGGATGTGGGTTCGATCTCTGGCCTCACTCCTTTGGTTAAGGATCCAGTGTTGCTGTGGCTGTGGCATAGGCCTCAGCTGCTGCTCTGATGTGACCCCTAACCTGAAAACTTCCATAAGTCTCAGGTGTAGCCATAAAAAAAGAAAAAGAATTCATAATTCTCACTCTTTTGGTTATTTCCCTCCTCAGTGTGTTCACTTTCCCCATTTTACTCTTTTCTTTTTTCCCTAGTGGTCGTTTCTCTGACTTGTAGGTTAGGAAGGGAAACAAGGAGATAAGATTACCTATTAATTAGTGAGAATTCCCAGAAGATAATCAACTCAGATCTTTGCTTTTAACATACGTCTTCATCTGTTGTCCCCAGCAAAGCGTGGGCTCTTTGATGATAGGATAATGCCTTCCTCTTCCTTCTTTTAATTTTATACGCCTACCGTCTAGCCTCATTGCACCATGTGTGTAACGTAAACGGGTGGGTTCACATGGTGACTGATCTGTGTTCAACATAAGGATTTATTTTCTAATGTATAGGGCTCTCTAAAAATAATATAGAGGTTTTTCAAGGAATTACCCCCTGGTAAAAATAATCAAGCTAAGGACTGAATAATTCTGGATGAGAAGGAGATCTTTTACATAGTCAAAAATGGACATATGTGCTTCAGTTAGGATTTTACTAAAAATCACTGTTTTTTTTTGGCCTCTGAATGCAGTAGCTTGATTTGGGATCTCAGTTCCTAGACCAAGTATTAAACTTGGGTTGCACTATGAAAGCCCTAAGTCCTAACCACTAGGCTACCAGGTAATTCCCTAAAAAGTGCTTACTTTAAAATTTTCAAAAAGGTTTCCACAGAATTTCTTTTCTTTCCTTTTCGTTTTTTTTAGGATCTCACCTATGGCATATGGAAGTTCACAGGTTAGGGTCAAATCAGAGCTTCAGCTGCCAGCCTATACCACAGCCAGTGCAACACTGGATCCAAATCACATCTGCAATCCACACCACAACATGCAGTAACACCAGAGCAAGGCCAGGGATTAAACCTGTATCCTCATGGACGCTACGTCAGGTTCTTAACCCACTGAGTCACAATGGGAACTCCATCCTCAGAATTTTCAGCTAAATGCCTTGAATAAAGAACTATTTTATGTATTCTAGAAGTTTCAAGCTCAAAGTGGGGGATTCATTTATAAGAATCATTCATTGCAATTTCGGTTTCCCCAAAATTTTTTTGGGGAAAAAGTCTTTTTGTTTTGCGCTTTCTCCCCAGTGATTTTTAATATGATAATAAAAACAAAACAACAAAAATAATGCTACTAACATAGCAATAGAAATAAGAAAATATATGTGCCAGCCTTATGAAATTTTTTTACACCATTCCACTTTTGAATATGAAACTGGCATTGTCTGTGATTATTTTGAAGGCAATGTAAGAGTTCATTCAGATACATTTTTAAGCTTATGATTATCAACTTTTCAAACTTGGAGGCATCCCTGGTGGTCTCTTCAATAGCTATGTCCTCTGCATGACTTTCAGTCTTTGCCTGCAAACAATCATGGGAGCGCAGGCCATTTTAAAGTGAAATCATTTTAGCAGAAAGGTTTGTTTCCCCTTCTTTTGTTACCTTGATATACTAATGTTTCTAATGCCTGATTTAAACTTGAAAGAAAATTCCTGATGTCCTTGCTTTATATTTCTAGAGATCTCATAGTGTACTAGGTCTTGATGTAATAATCTATTCATAGATTTGTAGAAACAGTGAATAAATTAGTTGGATAAACTTAGACTAGATCAGGAGCTTTAAAAAAAATTCTGAGAATTCTGACAACATGAATAAACCTCTCTTGATTTTATATGTGGTGAACAACCAAGCATCTAATAAAAATAAAAATAAAAATTATGAGAGTTCACGTTGTGGCTCAGTGGGTTAAGAACCTGACTACTATCCATGAGGATGCAGGTTCAGTCACTATGAGCATAAGTCACAGATGCAGCTCAGATCTGACATTGGTGAGGCTTTGGCCTGCTAAAGCTCAGATTCAACCCCTAGCCTGGAAACTTCCATGTGCCACAGATATGGCTCCAAAAAGAAAAAAAATTATTTGTGAATGTACTATGTTTGAAAATAGTTGATACCGTATGATACCATGTGATTATTGCTTTCCCTTATTTTTTGAGATAAAAATTGAGGCTCAGAATTGTGACTTGACCAAATTTATAAAACGTAAAGTTAGAATTTGGGTTATTTCTGATCCTAAGGCCATTATAAAACAGTATCCCTGTGATTAGACTGAGCTAACTGCAAAATTTAGAATATAAGAAAATGTCTAATATTAAGTAAAGGCAAGAACAAGCTAAAAGTGCAGGAAGAATTTTATGTCAGGAGTGGAATGTTTGATAAAGCAGTTTATTTAAAAATGAGAGAAAACAGGGAGGATAAAGGATACCTGGAATGGGAAGCTTGGAAAACCATTTGTGGCTTTCCTGAGCTATATTTGATATTTAACATTTCATAAGTTCAAGGTATACAACCTGAAATTCTGATACATGTGTATAATGTGAAGTGATTGTTGCCAAAACACAGCCTTTGTCCACTGGTGCCAAATAGAAATGCAGAGACATTTTGGGCCAAGGAGAAAGGAGTAGCTTTTATTGCTTTGCCAGGCAAATGAGGCTACAGCAGTTTCATGCCTTAAAGACTGCACCCTCCCTTGGGGAAAAATTGAGTAATGTTTTGCTGTATAGTCTTAAAGGGGAAAAGCAAGGCTTTAGATAAGAATCAGGGTTGGGTCAGGCACACATTCTTCTTTCTTTTGGAGACTTCTTGTCAAGGGAGCTGGTGTCAGGAGATTTTGGCATAATCCTGGTGGTCTTCCAGGTTATCACATCCTGACCGTTCTGAGAACAGGTACACTTTTAAAAGAGTATATTTTTTAGGGTTTATGAGAAACTAGTATGAGAAAAACATCAGATTGATTACCACCGTAGGGTGAAGGAAGGCAAAATAGACCACCCCTAAATATGCTTCCTTGGCATAAAGTTTATCTTTGGGCCAATTATTTTTAAGAAACGGGAGACACAAGAGAAGCTCTGAAAATTAAGCATTAAGTCACCCTGTGTAAGAGACATTTATGTTTTGTATGGGAAATGCCCATTCATAAGGGTGTCTCCCTTTTGTACCAGGAAGAAGAGGGTGGACTCTAAATCTCTGAAGTCTCTTATCAGTGGAGAAAGCAAGGACTTAAATCTACATAACAACGTTGCTTACTCTGCTTTTCTTGGTAGCCTCCCATAACTTGCCTTCTCCCAACTCCCAACATCTTTCTTTTGTGTTAACTAGAGATAGTGTGTATTTAAAGTGGTAGCTTGGGCCATTTGGGGGATTTACTCATTTTTCTTTTCCTGAGTATTTCTCATGTATACAGGAGTTATTATATGTTATTAAACTTAATTGTTTTTCTCTTGTTAATCTTTTTGTTTGTTTGTTTTGTTTAGGGCTGCACCCATGGCATATAGAGTCTCCCAGGCTAGGGGTCAAATCTGAGCTGTAGCTGCTGGTCACAGCCACAGCCACAACGCAGGATCCAAGCTGGGCCTGTGACCTACACCACAGCCTATGGCAATGCCAGATCCTTAACCTGAGCAAGGCCAGGGACTGAACCCACATACTCATGGATACTAGTCCGGTTCGTTATCTGCTGAGCCGTGATGGTAATTCTCTCCTGTTAATCTTTCTTGATAGACATATATATTTTGTCTCAACCAAGTACCTAAAAGATTTTTTTCCTCCCCTACAAAAGTTAAGTAACACCCCCATCAGCTCATATAATTATTGTTGTGTTTTGTTTTCTGTTTTTGATGTAGTGAGAACATTTAAAATCTTATCTCTTAGCAACTTTCAAGTGTATAATACACTATGTGAACTATAATTATGATGCTATATATTTGAACCCTAAAACTATGTATCTTATAACTGGAACTTTATACCCATTAACTAAAATCTCCTAATTTCCCTCACCTCCCTACCCATGAAACCCCCATCCGACTTTCTGCTTCTGTAAGTTTGGCTTATGATCTCATGCTCCCTCATGAGAAAATGACATTTGAGCAGAGAACTGATGGATGTGTGCCAGTTAGTACAGGTATGTACAGGAAGAGAATTGGAGACAGAATTAATGTTTGGTTCCAAGACTGTAGGGGAGCAAAATTTGCCACCCCAAAATATGTCTTTTTGACATGAGAATAAATTTATGCTGTTTTTGTTTTGTTTTGTTTTTGCTTTTTAGGGCCATACGTGTGGCATATGGAAATACCCAGCCTAGGGGTCGAATCAGAGATGCAGCTGAGGCCTGTGCCACAGCCACAGCAATGCCAGATCCGAGCCACATCTGTGAACTGCACTGCAGCTGGAGGCAATGCCAGATCCTTAACCCCCTGAGCAAAGCCAGGGATAGAACTTGTGTTCTCATGAATACTAATTGGATTCTTAACCCACTGAGCCACAGTGGGAACTCATATGCTGATTATTTTTAAGCCTTGAAAGACTCAGGAAGAAGCTTTCCCTAAAGGCCTAAAGGGACATAGATCCAGGACATTTTTCAGGGAAGGAGCTGTCACCCTGGATAACTTATTTTCTCCTTCCTCTATAAATTGTGACTTGGAAAAGTTTTAGAAAAGGAGTTTGAAGATAAGCTAGGAGAAACTCAATTTTCAAGGAAAGCTTGGGGTGACTTAGACACCATGAGATCTCATTGCATAATCTAAAAGAACAAGTTTGCTTTTAAAACTGGTTTCTTAAATCCAGAGCATCATCCCTATATCCCCACGATAAAGGTGGGATTGAACCACCAATTGTACTTCCATCCATGTAAGTTGGTGAAATGACTTTTGGATCAACTTAATCCTTTCCTTTTTTTAATCTA
Organism: Catagonus wagneri; assembly: GCA_004024745.2. Classification (NCBI taxonomy): domain Eukaryota; kingdom Metazoa; phylum Chordata; class Mammalia; order Artiodactyla; family Tayassuidae; genus Catagonus; species Catagonus wagneri. The sequence goes on from PVHT020000180.1 coordinate 8,297,960, forward strand.
ATTCTGCAGGAGCTATCATTTCAAATGATAAGGACTCTTCTCTCCTAGTTCACATTTATCTCCTCATAAGCACGTAGTGAGAGTCTTGTCTGTCAGTGCCTGCATCATGTGGTATTACCCCTTATGAAACATCATGGTAAAATGGAAAGAACAAATCATAGAGGTGAATGGCCCATGTTCTAGAGCCTAGTGTTCGTTTTTGTTTGCTTGTTTGTTTGTTTGTTTTGAGGCAGCACCCATGGCATACAGAAGTTCCCAGGCTAGGAGTCGAATCAGAGCTACAGCTCCTGGCCCACGCCATAGCCACACAGCAACTTGGGATCCGAGCCACATCTGGTCTGCAGCCTACACCACAACTCATGGCAATGCCAGATTGCTGACCCACTGGGTGAGGCCAGGGATCAAACATGCATCCTTACTGATACTAGTCAGATTCGTTTCCACTGTGCCACAACAGTAACTCTGGGCCTAGCGTGTTTATATGTCTTTTTTTCTTTTAGTTCCAAATAATAAGAGAGAATAATACAAGCTGTATCAAAGCCCCTGGTACCCTGTAACTAATTCTTAGTAACCTCCTAATTATTCACATATCTAATATACCAATTATAGTAAAGATTCTAGTATATTTGTATGTCTTGCTAACTCTTAATTTCCCTTATGTGTTTCTGCAAGCCACAGCATGTAGGCAGTATAATGTCTAATGCATAACAGTTGAGGCATGGCTAATTGGCTAGATGGATGGATGGGTGAATGGTTAGATGGGTAGACAGACACTTCAAAAAATTAATGTGGGGTTCCAGTTGTGGCTCAATAGTAATGAAACCAACAAGTATCCGTGAAGATGCAGGTTCAATCGCTGGCCTTGCTCAGTGGGTTAAGGATCCAGCATTGCCGTGAGCTGTGGTATAGTTTGCAGACACGGCTCAGATCTGACATTGCTGTGACTGTGGCTGTGGCTGTGGCTGTGGCTACAGCTCCAATTCAAACCTTAGCCTGGGAACTTCCATATGCCACAGTTGCGACCCTAAAAAGAAAAAAAAAATAATGCAACAGTACATTGAACTGCTTTCCAGAGTTGAACAATTTAGTTCATCTTAAGGGACATCTTATATTTCATCTGTTCAATGACAATATCTAAAATCTCATTCAACCCTGAAAATGTATGATTCAATAAATAGTGTTTATGGAGTTCCCATTGTGGCTCAGCAGGTTAAGGACCCTACGTAGTCTCCATGAGGATGCAGGTTGGATCCCTGGCCTTACTGCTCAGTAGGTTAAAGATCCAGTGTTGCTTGCTGCAAGCTGTGGCATAGGGCGCAGATGTGGCTTGGATCCAGTGTTGCTGTGGCTGTGGTGTAGACTGGCAGCTATAGCTTCAGTTCAGCCCTAGCCTGGGAACTTCCATATGCCACAAGATATACATCATATGCTGAAAAAAAAATATTTCTTCTTATATTTAAAGTTAGATATACTAGCAGTTGCTTACCTGAGAGTATGTGAACATGTGAGTCTTAGGATTCACAGGAAGTTGAATTGAGCTAAATTCATTTTAGGGATACAGTGATATGTAATATATTGCATATTGTATTTTTACTAGAGTCTTATGTCTTTGTTTAAAAAATAATCTTAGTTGCTCATAGGAATATAGAGAATGATAATGAGAGCCCATCTTCTTATAACTGAGGGGACTGAGTCACAGAATGATCAGAACAGTCTTAGTCTAGTTTGGCTCACTGTTATCCAAGGTTCTTTTAGGCTTAAGATTTATTTTATCAAAGCAGAGTTGGTTTACAGTCTTATAGCAGTTTCTGCTGTACAGCAAAGTGATACAGGCCTGCGTGTGTGTGTGTGTGTGTGTGTGTGTGTGTGTGTGTGTGTGTATTCCTTTTCTTATTTTCTTCTATCATGGTCTACTCCAAGATATGAGACTGCTATAGTTCCTTGTGCTATAGAGTGTAGAGAGTGGGATCTCGTTGCTTATACATTCTAAATTAAATAGTTTGGACTTACTAACCCCAAACTCTCCCTCCATCCCACTTCCTCCCTCCTCGTCCTTGGCAGCCACAAGTCTGTGGTTTGTCTTGGGGCTGTTTCTACTTTGTAGATAGGTTAATTTGTGCCATATTTTAGATTCCATGTATAAGTGATATCATATGGTATTTTTCTTGCTCTTTCTGACTTAACTTCACTTAGTATGAGAATCTCTAGTTGTATCCTGTTGCTACAAATGGAATTATTTTGTTCCTTTCTATGGCTGAGTAGTATTCCATTATATATATGCACTACATCTTCTTAATCCATTCATCTGTTGATGGACATTTAGGTTGTTTCCATATCTTGGCTATTGTGAATAGTGCTGCAGTGAACATAGGGGTGCATATATCTTTTTGAATGAAAGTTTTTTCTGGATATAATCCCAGGAGTGGGATTGTTGGATCATATGTAAGTTCTGTGTTTAGTTTGCTGAGGAGCCTCATACTGTTTTCCATAGTGATTGTACCAATTTACATTCCTACCAACAGTGTTAGGAGGGATTTCTTTTCTTCACACACTCTCCAGCATTTGTTATTTGTAGATTTATTAATAATGGCCATTCTGACTTGTATGAGGTGGTACCACACTACAGTTTTGATTTGCATTTCTCTAGTAATTAGTGATGCTGAGCTTTTTTTTTTTTTTTTTTTTTTTGCTGGCCATCTTATGTCTTCTTTGTAGAACTGTCTATGTAGGTCATCTGCCCATGTTTTGATCGGGTTGTTTGGTTTTTGTAAAGGTATATGAGCCATTTATATATTTTGGAGGTTAAGCCCTTGTCAGTTGCATCATTTGCAACTATTTTCTCCAATTCCATAGGTTGTCTTTTTTTTAATGCTTTTCTTTGCTGTGCAAAGCTTGCAAATTTGATTAGCTCCCATTTGTTTATTTTTGTTTTTATTTTTATTGCCTTGGGAGCTTTATAATGTCATGTCTCTTCTAGGAGCTTTACGGTGTCATGTCTTATGTTTAAGTTTTTATAGCCTTCCTTACAGATTTTTTACAAGCAAAATCAGATGACACTTTTAAATTCAGTGGGACAGAAGTCAAATATTAAATTTGGATGATAGAAAACATATTAAAGTTTCCTAAAACTGTAACCTCTTTATAATCACAACACTCTCTTTTAAAGAGCTTCAACTAAAAATCCTAAAATTTTTACCTGATGCAGATTTTTCTTTACCTGATGTGTTAATTTAAAAATTAATCCAATGCCCTCAAATCTGAGCTTCTTGTTTTACAAAATAGTTTATTGATTAGCCAAGGTCTGAATAAAGCTTCCTACATGACTCATTGATCAAAATAAGATCCGAGAGCTCATTAACTCTATTGTCAGATACATTCATTTATTTATAAGCTCCTTTTTTCTAATAACCTTTCACAATAATAAAAGCAAAAGAGCTTATCTACTTTTATGTTTTACCAAACATAGCCACCGTTATGCTCTTTTCCAAAGGAAATTTTAGAGAAAAGTTACATTCCAAAATATTCTACTTGGAGGATAAAATTTGTAGACATCAAACTATTTAATAGATTGTCGTAGCTTTAAACAAGAGAAAATTTAGCCATTTAATATTCTTATTTTGATATACTTTAGTACTTTCAATCCAACCATAATGCAAATTGTCAACTTAAGAAGGAAGTGAAGGATCTTTGAAAGATGTTCTTTGGATTTTTATTGGAGTAGGGACTCTCTGGTAGAAGGTGTCAATTTATTACTAAAATTTGAGTTGACTAGTGATGAAACACATTTATTCACAGCTTCTATGTACAGGACCTGAGCTCCACTTGGGTAAATAGTCCTGTATTTGTATGCATGGATCCCAATCTATATTTATAGAATGTCACCTTTGGTAAGGTGACTATATACCTGATCCAGTTTTGAGAGTGAAAAATAGTGCTATTAATAATCATGCCAGAACAAACAAGTTCTATCCCACAGGGACCTAGGATCACCCTGAAGTTAGTTGAATAAATGACAGGTCGTATCCTAACTGCTCTCTCCTCTACATGAGCCTGATTTCCCACTAAAGAATATTTTGTGCATTATTATTCCTGCATATCTTTCAGTACAGAAACTCTTTCCCTCCAGATTGTCTAATTCTATGCATGTCAGGTTCCACTTGTGCAATGAAGTGCCATGGTCCCTGAGCTCTCATTGATTGATCTTTCTGGGAAGTACTGAGAGTTTGCACTACACATCATCATTGCCTCTGAAATTGTTTGCTCTTGTTTCATATATGTGTAAGTTTTATCCTCTCAACTATACCACAGATTTCTCAAAAGCAGGGAAGAATATCTTCTATTATTTCCTGTCCAGCAGTCCTTACATAGGAATCACCAGCTAACACTGTGATCAGATACGGAATGATTAAACTGTAGTTTCTTTTTTTTTCTCTCTCTCTCTCTCTCTCACACCCACCTCCACCTTTCTTTTTGGGCTTCAGCCATACTGGCCTACATACCGTTTCTTCAAGATGCTAATCCCATTGACTGTGTAGTCCTCATTCAGTTAGCCAATCATGTATTTTCTTCTACTTATTTGCCAGGTTGATTTCCCTACTACACTCCAGGTTCCTGTTCCAAAGTTACTTCTTTAGAAAAGAGTTTGTTGAACTATATTATGTCCATGTTCACTCTATTAGCTTGATTTCCTTAGCTGCTCTCCTTGCTTTATTAGTATTATTTATAGCTCTTCTTTCTTTCCTAATGTCAAATACACACAAAGATGCCACTCCTCCCCCCAGTAATGTTTCATATATTATTTCTTATCTATTACCAGCACCTATAAGTGTGCTAGGAACATAGAAAGTTCTCAAGATATGTATGTATCTATTGAAAGAACATGATAGGGGAAGAAAAAAATACGCCCAAATGAATGGCATCAGTGGTGATGAAAGAAAGTATGGGCAGTTTATTTGAAAGAGAACATGAATCATGTTTTTTAGAGTATGGAACTTACATTTTTGTGCTTAAACTCAGGTCTGTCATTTGACCTCATTCCCCATGAATTTTTTACCAGCTCTACCATGCTGAATGATCACCAAAGCTGACATAAATTCTGAGAAATTTTCCATTTCCAGGAATCCTTCAATATATCTCCCCCATGAAGCATTGAATGAAAGCTAAGATCTATTCTAAAATATTTCTCTGTAAAAGAACCAAATATGAGCAGGTATGGCTATCATGCAGAGGTATTTTTTCTCATTAAATAGTTGTGTCTGGGAAGGAAAGAGAATAAAAACAAGATATTACAGCTATCTTAGACATATAGCACGGCATCATTCCTTACAAGACAAATTTAACCTCTGTTGCTTTAAAATAACCATATGTAGGCTATAAACAAAATGTTGCAATGGATTTGCACTTTTGTGCTGTCAGTGTAGATAAAGCTTAACTGCATCCCATAAGATCCTTTTCTAGAGATGTAGCAATACATATAAAATTTGTTAGGCCAGCAACCCACTCTGTTTTTCCTGCAAATATCACACTTGCCATTTTGGGACTTGCTCTTTCCCAACTATGGTTGTATGATTGGAATAGAAGCTGCTGCATTTCAGTATGATCCATGCAGTGAAGACATTGTCCAGGCTCAGTCTGCCATCACAGTGTAAGGTGCACACCCAATCTAGCCCAGCCAAACAAGTTTCTTCCCCATGGGTTTGCCAAATTTGAACTAGACTGTAAAACCCTTTTATACTTGGCCCCAGAAACTTAGACATGGATAAGACCTATATTATCCTTTATGTATAGAAAGATGATATTCTCTAGTAAAAATCAAAGGACACAAAATAAAATGAAATAAAACACACACACCCCAAAAATCGAAAGTGTAAAATAGAGTTTGACTATATTTGAGTGCCTGGTTCCATGGACCAAGATAAACTCTAAAACCACCCTTTCCTTTGCTTTAGTTAAGTGAATCAAGAAATCCTTCTCCCTTGCACCCCCCCAAAATTAAGTACCTAGGAGTAAACCTGACCAAGGACTTATAACTGAGAACTATAAAACAATCAAGGAAATTAAAAAGAATTCAAAGGAATGGAAAGATATTACATGCTCCTGGACTGGAAGAATTAATATCATTAAAATGGTCATACTACCCAAAGCAATCTACAAATGTAATGTGATCCCTACCAAATTACCCACAATATTTTTCACAGAACTAGAACAAACAATACACACATTTATATGAAACCATAAAAGACCCAGAACTGCCAAAGCAATCCTGAGGAGTAAAAACCAAGCAGGAGGCATAACTCTCCCAGACTTCAGGCAATATTAGAAAGCCACAGTCTTCAAGATGGTGTGGTACTGGTACAAAAACAGACATACACACCAATGGAACAGAATAGAGAGCCCAGAAATAAACCCAGACACCTATGGTCAATTAATGTTTGACAAAGGAGGCAAGAATATAAGATGGGGAAAAGACAGTCTTAAGCAAGTGGTGCTGGGAAAACTGAACAGCTGCATGTAAATAAGTGAAACTAGAACACAGCCTCACATCATGCACAAAAATAAACTCAAAATGGCTTAAATACTTAAACGTTAGACAAGGCATCATAAACCTCCTGGAAGAGAACATAGGCAAAACATTCTCTAATGTCAACTGTACAAATGTTTTCTTAGGTCAGTCTGTCAAAGCAATAGAAATAAAAACAAAAATAAACAAATGGGACCTAATCAAACTTACGAGCTTTTGCACAGCAAAGGAAATGATTAAAAAAAAAAAAGACAACTTAAATAATGGGAGAAAATAGTTGCAGTTTATGCAAGTGACAAAGGCTTAATCTCCAAAATATACAAACAACTCAGACAACTCTACAACAACAACAGAAAACAAACGACCCAATCCAAAAATAGGCAGAAGACCTAAATAGGCAATTCTACAAAGAAGACATATGGATGGCCAGTAGGCACATGAAAAAATTCTCAACATCGCTAATTATTAGATAAATGCAAATCAAAACTACAGTGAGGTACAACCTCACACTGGTCAGAATGACTATCATTAATAAGTCTTCAAATAAGGCTATCGTTAATAAGTCTAACACATAATAAGAATGTATGGAGAAAAGGGAACCCTCCTGTAGTGTACATAGGAATGTAAATTGATGCAGCCACTATGGAAAACAGCATGGAGATTCCTAAAAAAAAAAAATATATATATATATATAGAGAGAGAGAGAGAGAGGGGGGGGGGGGGGGGGAGAGAGAGAGAGAGCTGTCATATGATCCAGCAAAACCACTCCTGAGCATATATCTGGACAAAACTACAATTAAAAGGATGCATGAACCCGTATGTTCATATAAGCACTATTAACAATAGCCAAGACATGGAGACAACCTAAATGTCCATTAACAGATGAATGGAGTAAGAAGATGTGGTACACATACACAATGGAATACTAATCAGCCATAAAAAGAATGAAATAATGGCATCTGCAGCAACATGGATGCAACTAGGGTTTCTCTTAGTAAGTGAAGTAAGTCAGAAAGAGAAAGACAAATACCATGATATCACTTATATGTGGAATCTAAAATAGGGCACAAAAGAATATATCTACAAAATAGGAACAGACTCACATACATGGAGAAAAGACTTATGTTTGAAACGGGGGAGAGGGGAGGGAGCGGGATAGACTGGGAGTCTGGGATTAGTAGATGCAAACTATGACATTTAGAATGGGTGGGCAGTGAGGTCATGCTGTATAGCACAGGGAATTACTTGAGACAGAACATGATAGAAGATAACATAAGAAAAAAAATATATACATATATATATCTCATATATATTTGTATGTGCGTGTATGTATATATATATATATATATATATATGTGTGTATTTATTATTGGTTCACTTTGCTGTGCAGCAGAAATTGACAGAACATTGTATATCAACTATAACAAAACTAATTTAAAAAATAAAAAGAAATTTTTCTCCAGAATGTCCTGTACATTTGATTTTCTGATGCTCGTTTTGAGGCTCCTAGGAAATTCTGATTTATGTTACAAACCTTTTGGGAGGACTCTTTTCCTACGATGTCTCTCCTGCAATCTCACACCAGATGACTCACTTCGTCTCTACCAAATTCTGTTTTGTGTTCATACTTCTCTAATTGCATGTCTTATTGCAGTGCTCTTTTGCACATGAGTTTCTACTGCTAAACATCTGTGAAGAGCAAGGTTCTGTATTTAACCTCCAGCATTAGAACCCAGCACTTTGATGTCAAGGACTAGGTTCTCGGTGAGGGAAGTAATAACCTTGGAAAGGGGCTCTTTTTGTCTTGCTAAGATAGTGAGGGTACCCCACAAGAGGTCACTCCTAATATTTGACAGAAGTCAGAATTTAAAAGCAAGTAAGTATATGGCCACAAAATAATGTAACTGACATTGGAGGCAAAGGCTTTCTTCCTATATTATATACAACCTTTTGGTCAGTTCCAATCTTTTCATCTTGTGGTCTAAGTTATACACTCTTTTGCAGAAATGCTTCATCAGAAATACTCTTATCTTAAAAAAAAATAAAAAGAAAGTGAGGGGATACTCTCACCTTGCTCTGCTTTTCTTCTGAGTATTTTATTGTAATCTTTTAATTGACACTCAAGATTAATTTGCATTAAAAAAAGTATGCAATCTTATTGTATAAGATATCAAATGCTTCACATCTAAATATTGTTCTGCTTAATTTGCTTTGCTTCATGCTATGTAATTTAACTTTTAATATTTGTAATATTATACTTCTAGCATATTTTTCATTTTATCTTTCTATTAAGCAGAGAGTATAAGAACAGCAAGAAAGGCTTACATGGATTGGCAGTGGTCATTCCAAAAGATTATTTGATTTATAACATATATGCACATGTAAAATTATATGCATATTACACTTTTGTATAACTTTCTATAATTTCAGGGTTTTGGGGAGGGACATTTAAAATATGTTTATGTAAAAATTAGATTTAACTTGAAAAGTATCCAGGGGAAAATACAGAGTAATACTTCTGTTGTTTTAATTATGCCATGAGGAGAAGGTTCAAATACAGTATACACTGAAAACAGGCTTAGCACAATGTGTTTATATTGGCACTGTCAGTAATAGAGATAGTTTACCTAAAGTTTATTAGAAAAGAATCACCCTTGGTAAATCCAAGCTAAAATTTAAGCAAAATAATCTCTAGAGTCACATACTTTCTTCCCCAATGGAACTGCATTTGTTTAAATTTATAATTTTTTTCTGTGTCAAAAGTTCAACCTTGCAGCTATTTTAACCACTCAGGGAAAATATAATAAAAAGACCAAATATTTAATCTACATACTAGAGGAAACTTTATTACATGTGTGAACTCAAAATTGTTTCCTCATCTTAAGCATCCATATGACTTATTCCAGGCTATCATGAGAGTTGAGTACGTAGTTAAAGAGTTGGCATAGGTGCTGTGATGTTGACCATGAACTGGATATTAAGAATACTTTATTAGCTCTCCAGCCTAAAGACAAGTTTCAGGGACTGTAACTAGCATTCTAAGGCTCTCTATTTTGTGACTCTCTGTTGTCATTCCTCATTCGTCACCACTCGTTTGTAGCTTCACACTGTATAGTCCAAACATATTGAACTCATTATAGTTCCCCAAATATGTCTTCTTAATCTGCATGTGTTTGTGTATATTTGCTTCATCTGCTGAGCACATTTTTCTCAGGCCATAATAACTATGACATGCTATTTTTTGTTTTGTTTTTTTTTTTTTTTTTTTTTTTTTTTTTTTTTTTTTTTTTTTTTTTTTTTTTTTTTTTTTTTTTTTTTTTTTTTTTTTTGCTTTTTAGAGCTGCACCTGAGGCATATTGAAGTTTTCAGGCTAAGGGTCGAATTGGAGCTAAAACTGCCATCCCATGCCACAGCCACAGCAATGCAGCATCCGAACTGTGTCTGCGACCTACACCACATCTCATGGCAACGCTTGGATCTCTGACCCACTGAGTGAGGCCAGGGGTCGAACCCACATCCTCATGGATACTAGTTGGATTCGTTTCCACTGCGCCACAACAGGAGTTCCGACACACAGTTTTTCATGATGGCAGGTTTTCACTAGGTACACCAGAGCTTGACTTTAGCATCAAGCACCCTATATTTAATCTCAGCTTTGTCCAATTAGCTTTCTGGCCAGGGACTAGTTGAATAATCTCTCTTTCTGTTTCTTCATGGGTCCATTGGAGATATAAAAGTATCTAGAACATATAAAGGATATATTTTCTTCATGCAATTTCTGGCATTTAGGGAGTATTTGTTATTTCTCTGGCCAGGTGATGCATGGATAGAAAAAATATGGCACTTTTAGTGAGAAATTGTGTGTGTGTGTGGTGTGTGTGTGCGTGTGTTATAGACTCCAACTGAGAAAGCACTGAGGCTTTTGCTCTGTTTCCTATAGCCACTAGAAATAGCTCATCAGGCTCACACACTAGTCCATCATCAAATTCATGCAGTGATGTTATAAAAATGCAGTCTCCGTGTTCTCCACTCCCTTAACCCCATGAGATGTTGATTCTGAAGATCTGGAGTAAAGCTTGTCATTCTAAGTCACAGTCAGGTTGGGGTTTCTACCATAATCCTCTCTTCCCCTCCTTCTGTCTGTGTCATTCTGATGTCTCCTATTATATTCAAATACTGCATCCTATCTTATCTGAAAAGATAAGTGAAGGCAGCCTGATTCTTTCCCCGTTGCTCTGCATTCATTCATTTATTCCTGTCACAAATCCTTAACTGAGAGACTTTATGTGGCAGCCACTGTGCTACCTGCTAGGTATACATTGTGTACCGGGGTATAAAGACAATACTGCTGAGTTACAGGAATACAAAACTACCTGGGTTGTAATTCAGGCTGAATTACACTTGCAGTTGTATGTCCCTGAATGGTCCTGAATCTCATTCATCCTTGCTTTAACATCTCTAGCATGTGGATGTCATTGTCCCCCACTCTCACTATTCTTTGTGAGGTTCAGATGCGATCTCTTTTGTCACCGAAGTTCATAAACAAGTCAGTTATTATTTTCTTAATAGGAATATTAGAAGTAATGGAGGCTATGTAAAAAAACAGTGAAAAATAATCTATCTATCTATCTATCTATCTATCTATCTTTAAGTCTTTTAGAGCCACACCCACGGTATATGGAGGTTCCCAGGCTGGGAGTCCAATTGGAACTGTAGCTGCTGGCCTATGCCACCACAGGTCATGGCAATGCCGGATCCTTAACCCACTGAGTGAGGCCAGGAATTGAACCCATGTCCTCATGGATACTAGTTGGATTTGCTAACTGCTGAGCCATGATGGGAACTCCCTTAATCAATTACTTTAGACTCAGCTTAAGGCACATGTTGCTGAACAGTTAAGAATTCAACTCCAGAATCATATGATTTGCATTCTCACTTTGCAACTTAATTGCTGGGTGACATTTTATTTACATTTTTAAATTGTTGTACTAAAAAATTAAACACTTGGAGTTCCCGTTGTGGCTCAGTGGGTTGAGGACCTGACCTTATCTCTGTGAGGATGAGGGTTTAATCCCTGGCCTCTCTCAGTGGGTCTAGAGACATAGCTGTGGCATAGGTTGCTGTGGCTGTGGTTTAGGCCTCAGCTGCAGCTGTGATTCAGCCCCTAGCCCAGGAACTTCCATATGCCATAGATGTGGCAATAAAAAATTAAAATTAAAATTAAAAAAAATTAAACACAAACTTACTGGCTTGGGAGTTCCTGTCATGGCAGAAACTTAGTGGAAACAAATCTGACTAGTATCCATGAGGGTGTGGATTCAATCCGTGGCCTCATTCAGTGGGTCAGAGATCCAGTGTTGCCTTGAGCTGTGGTGTAGGTCACAAACTAGATATGGGCTCGGATCCCACATTGCTGTGGCTGTGGTGGAGGCCAGCAGCTGTAGCTCCGATTGGACCCCCTAGCCTGGGAACTTTCATGTGCTGTGGGTATGGCCCTAAAAAGCAAAAAAAAACAAACAGAAAAACAAAAAGCAAACAGACAAAAACCCTACTGGCTTAAGAAAAACACCCTCTTATCCACCTACACTTTGGACAGTTATAAGCGTGGTCACAATACGACTGTAACCTCAGCCCATGGTTTAACACAGCTGAAATCAAGGTTTCACCCAGGCTCTTATCTTCAAGTCAAAGTGTCTTCCAAGCTTGCGTGATTATGATATCATTTAGTTCTGTGCTGCTGAACTACTGAGGCCCCGTTTCCTTGCTGGCAATCATCCAGAGGCTCCTTTGAGCATCTGGATACCGTCTGCTTTCCTTTCCATGTGGCCCCCTCCTTCTGCAAAGCCGAGAACAGAGAATCTCCCTCATGTTGAGTCCTCCTCATTCTTCAAATGCTTTTTGCAGGAAGAGCTTGGATCTTTGTAAGGGTTCAGATCATTAGATCATGCTTACCCAGTCATCCCCCCATTGTAAATTGAACTGGGCTGCATAACATAACCTCATCCTGGAGTGACTGTCTCATCATATTCAGAGTACACATCCACACTAGAAAAGAGGGACAGAAATCCTGGGGGCTGTCTTAGAATCCTTCTTAGCACACCTTGTCAAGACATCAAGCCATAGATTGCTTCTCTCTCAATCAAGGACGATAATGGTGCCTGTCTTTGGATTTCTGTTACGATGCAATAAGGTAGTCAGTGTGAAGTGATTGCTGTGGTCACTATCATGTGAGAGCTCTTTCAAAATATCAAGGCTGTTACACTATTATAATTATCACCATTTCACCAGCACCTCCAATACTGTGTTGCTTTGGTTTAAGTCTGTGGTCTTTGGCAGATGACCTATCATTTGTATTTGTATTTTCCCAGTTTTATCATTCTAAGATGATTCTTTGCCTAACAAACCAAGGACTCCCTTAGCTCCAGACAGATTCCTGGAAGATTTTCCTCTCATTCGCCCCTTAGCATTGTAACCACTTGAGTGAATACAATGGGGCGTCCATATATTCCCATTTTTCTCCAACAGACACATACACTCATGTCTATACCCACCCAAACACACACACATGCACCTGCACCCAAATTAACTCTTCACAGAGAGAGGTGATCATTTAACATGTGTGTTATAATCAGACAAAACTGCATTTGTAGCCTGACTCTATCAGGATATTTAACTTATAGGAGCCTCTACTCCCTTACCTTTAATAAATGTATACTAATGATAACTGCCATACAGAGTGGTTGTTAGAATTAAATACTCTATAGTGACTTCCAGATACTTTATAGCTATCATGATTAATACAAATCTACCAAAATTTATCACACAGTTTATGAAAACTACTCAGGCTGAAAATTTCCAGCCTAGGACACTTAAGAGATATTAAATGTGCTGTTTCATTTTATTTTTCAAACTAGCGATAAAACAAACATATGTACTTTTCCCCCTTAAATTAAGCTTTTCTCCCCCAGATGTCCACAGGATAATAACTTTAAAAAAACATTTAATACTTGGTTATGTCTCATTTTTTCATGTATTCTTTCTAACTTACTCTGGGTGTAATATCAAACCCTTTTTATCATAGAACAATGAGAAATACTCTAAAGGGGTAAGTTTTCAAGGACTGACATTTAGGGGCATCCCAATTAGTTTTTCTTACCGATTGAGTTATGAACAGCTGTGAGCTGATTGCTTCACTTCATGACATCTATTCTTTCTCCACTTGAGTCACTTCACACCAGACGTATCATCTCTAAAGAGCAAGCAAAGAGACAGAGTTGCGACCACACCATCACCGAAGGCTCTTCATAGCATGGAGACTAAAACAGGGACAAGGGGACATCTGTCTGCTCTCTTAATACCCAAAAGAGCTTGAAATGGATGTGGTGACAGTCAGCACTTCATTGTTTGGTATATCTCTCAAATATTAAGCTGCTTTCCTATGTTTAAAGATAATACTGCCATTTTCCTTTTCTACGCATATGTTCCAGAATTCAGAGTGCATTCGAAGTAAAGCCATGCTCATTTGAAGGGTGATTTCTCTTGTGTGAGACTAACATTTTGATTATATGCTTAAGCATTTCATGGTGTAGTTTTGGCTAAACAGTTTTTTTATTCACTAAAGAATCATTGAACAACTACTTTGGGCCAAGTACAAAGACTCTGAGGATACAGAGATGTGGTATAGAGTTGTGATAAAAGAGTCTGGAGCCAGACTGTCCAGGATTACCATGTAATAGCTGAGGGCCTTGGGCAAGCTACCTAATTTATTTTTGTCTCTGTTTATCCATATAATGTGGATAATAATAGTACTTACCTCATAAGGTTGTAATGAAGATTAACGAGGTTAATATTTGTAAAACATTTTAAAACACTTCCTATCATGTAAGAAGCTCTAGGTAAATTGAAAAAGCAATAAAAATTTTGTCGTATATACCTTCCTAGAGCTCACAGTCTTTGAGCGGGGAAAGGACCCCTGAATGGCTATATTTCATTGTTTGTTCTTAATAATTAAATATTCATAGAAGTAACAAAGTATAACCAAATGCAGTTGGCATTGGGAAGCATAAGAACAGGATAGTCTTCAAGGAAAGAGGATGCTTGATCTATGTTTTGAAGACTGAGTAGGACTTGATGAAGAAAGGGAGAGAAATACAAGTTCCGTGCAACAAAGCAGAATGCCCAGAGCCATGAGACTATGGAGATGCAGGTGACAGGCGAGGCTACACAAGTACGTAGGCATCTGAGATGTGCCTTGATTTTTTTTTTTTCCTTCCACTGAGGGTAGCAGACTCACTGATGCACTTGAACCAGAAATCATTTCAGTTACAGGGATTGGATGTGCTGTGTCAGAAGAGTCATTTTGGTAGGCATGAGAAGGAAAGAGGCTAATGGTTGGACAGACAACCAGGGGCCAGAGACAAAAAGCAATTGGCATGGACCCGATATGTCAACACCAGTGGAGTAATGGTTGGAAAACAGACACTCTACTGATTGATGGGAAGTGAGCAGTGCAGAAGAGGAAAGAAATGTGGCCCATTGGGCAAGGAAACATGAGAAAATTGATTTGTTAACCACTTGTCATTCCTGATGCAAATCATCCTTTCATATAGCATGCAAAGAGGAGGGGAAAGAGGGTCATTAAATTTTGGCAATACTGAGGACACATATTGCCTCGGCAGACCTTCGTGAATCAGTGGAACACAACGTTAGACCAAGGATTTCTGCCTTTATAATTAGTGAGTTCAGAAAGAGTGGAGTTAGAAAGTGTCTAATCCACACTCCCTTGAATCACAGAGGTTAAGGATTTAGACAAGATTTAGGTACTTTCTTAGCTTCAGCACAATTAAACGTACATGAACTCTAGTTAAACCTGGTTTAAATGAGTCACTAGAGCTGTCAACCCAGGGAAGTCACTCTTGTGTCTTGGTTTTGTCGTCTGCAAAATGGCTAAAAGGTGTCTACTTCAATTAAAATTTTGTACTATAATGTATATAAGTTGTCTAGTTCCTGCTACATGTTAGATCCTTAAAACAAATTTTAAGGACAGGAGCCACTTCCATTTAATATTTTTCATATTTGACCCATGAAGAATTTGAATTGGTTTAAAATAAGATATGTTTTAAATAATATGACTGCTGAGGTAGAAATTAAACACAAAGACTACAAGAAAATAAAAGAAAATATGGATCATGGGAAGCAGAGTAAACATTGCACATCAAAGTCCCCTTCATTGCTGGAGTTGAGATAATATTTGAATTGATTCTCAGTGACTGGATCATGAAATGTGGCAGGAACAGGAATGATACCAGGTCTTCTGTTTGCTAGTACTTTCTACTACCCCCAAAACTACATAAATTAAAAGGTAAAACACTACAGGAGGAAATACCCTGTGGTTAATTAACAGCTATATATTGTTTAGGAGGAAAGTTGATGTGAGTGGTTTTCACCCATGTGTATCACTTTGAATTCTGCAGAGTGAATATG
This sequence comes from Catagonus wagneri, assembly GCA_004024745.2. Classification (NCBI taxonomy): domain Eukaryota; kingdom Metazoa; phylum Chordata; class Mammalia; order Artiodactyla; family Tayassuidae; genus Catagonus; species Catagonus wagneri. The sequence continues at coordinate 8,313,963 of PVHT020000180.1, forward strand.
AGAAGTCACATTGGCTTTTCTCTTCCCTTCTAAGCAGTTCTGCCGTTTGCAGTTTTCCATTATGCTGCCATCTTATTAATGAAGAATTATTATGGCCAAGAAATCTTTCGAGGCAGTTTAAACCGGTAAACTGCTTCAAGTGGAGGAAAGGAATGTACTGAAGCTGTAATCAGGGACTCCTAAACATTAGGACACACATCATATTGCTCCCAATCTCCCGCTGGAGCCACAATCAGTGCATTTCCTTTTGGAGTATCTGGGTGGGGTTGGGAGGAGAAATAAACAATACTCAGCAGAAAATAACTACATTGGATTTTCAGTGAAGCAGATATTCACACAGATGTTAAACACGGAAATGGGAAAAAGATGAATCTCTAGAGACAAGTACCTATGTAGGATGCAAAGGTAAATGATAGAATATAGAATATTCTTACAGGAAAAAAAAATGCCAGGTAGTCAACAAAGAGAAACAGTTGGTCACAGAGCCTGCTTATGATGAAACAGAGAAAACTAATTGACCCGTATATTCCCTCTGGGAGCAGGGAGAAGAAGTCATCATTATTTAAGAAACAGAAGCATTATCATTTATGAAATGACAGATTTTACTTGTCATCAAAATATATGCTCTTTCTATTCTTTTGGGATCTCTATCAGAATTAGGAAAACAAAATATGGCTCTAAGAAGAGAGAGACTTTGATTTATTCCAGGACAGAACAGTTAGTGAACCACGCAAACCAATTATTCTGAAAGAAGTCAAAATTTAGTGAATTAATCACCAGTTAAGGTCTAGTGATGTTGGAGTTTAAGCAAACAAATAAAATAAGCAAACAAAAATTGATATATTGAGAGGCATCTTAGAAACAAGTGGCCTTTGTCAATTTCCTCCTCTTTGGATTATTCTGTAAACTATGATGGATATTTGCTCTATGAGTTAGCTATTACTAGGGAACCAACTACTTCAAACATTAGCATCATGAAACAACACACATTTGTTGTTTTATAGTTTCTGTGGGTCAGCACTTCTAGAGTGACTTAGGCTCAGTGATTCTAGCTTAGGGTCTTTTGGGAGATTGAAGTCAAGTCATCAGCCAAGGCAGCCATAATCTGAAGGCTTGACTGGGGCTTGACTTTGGAGGATCTGCCTCCAAGGTGGATGACTCTGATGGCTCTTGTCAGGGAACCCCGTTACTTACCATACAGACCTCTTCATAAGATTGTATGAGTATCCTAAGATAAAGATACTTAAATAAATTTGAATTTCAGGTAAACAACAAACAATTTTTTTTTTTTTAAGGTCTGCACCTACAGCATGTGTAAGTTCCCAGGTAAGGTGTCAAATGAGAGCTGCAGCTGCTGGCCTATGCCACAGCCACAGCAACACCAGATCTGAGCCCAGTCTGCAACCTGCCCCTCAGCTTGCAGCAACGCTGGATCATAATGTAACTGAGTGAAGGCAGGGATCGAACCCACACCCTCATGGACACTAAGTCGGGTTCTTAAACCACTGAGCCACAATAGAAACTCCCTAACAAATGAATTGTTAATGTAAGTATGACTCCAGTATTGCAAGGGACATACTTATACTGAAAAAGGTATTGTTTATCTGAAACTTAAATTTGTTCCTTGTCCTCTTTAGCAACTCTATTTTATGGCATGGCAGCTGGCTGCTCTGTGATCTAAGAGAAATTAGAAATTTTTTATGACTTTAGTGATTTTTTTTGGAAATCACATGATAATATCACTACGACATTTCAGTCATTAGAAGCAAAACAGAATGTCTAGCATACTCAATGCAAAAGACTTCATTTCCACCTTTTTTGGGAATAGACTTGTCAAATAATGTGTACATGCTTGAGAACCATCATAAATATGCAAATACTTGAAAGTATATTTATATTTTAAGGAAATACTTTTCTGATTCAACATTGACCTTGATTTTCTGCCTGCATAAACACACACACACACACACACACACACACACACACACACACTTACAAATGCACATACACATTGGACTTGACTGTATGGAACTGAATTAAATATAATTCATGATGATAACACTTATCGTTATAATTCCTAATGATGTCATCATCAATTTAGGCATGACCCTTATTTATTTACATTTTGGTTAATTAGTTATTTGGAATTATGTGATGAGCACCATGCACCTACCACCCAAAGAAAATCTGTGACTCTGAATATAGCCTATATCTAACCAAATGATTCACCTTCTCATATCCAATATTCTCCCCAGAAATTAATATATTTGATGTCATATTTTGCATTTCCTTGATTTTCTTTTTACATGGTTTTATGCCTATAGAAGATGTATGTGTGTTTATATGTATATATATACACGTAGTATTTATTTTTATAGTTATGGAATACAATTAATAGTGTATAGTTATACATCTATGGTGTATATGTATACTATTTATAGTTTATAGTTTTACCATATACATCTATGGTTTATCCTTTCAGGTATTTTTAATTTCATCAAAATTACATTATAATGAATATAATGTTTTTTGCTTAATATTTTTTTGGTTAACATTCATCCATATTGCTATTAGTTGTGACAGTACTTTCATTTTGCTGTATTACATTCAACTATGTTAGTATATTCCTGTTTATTCATTCATCTATTCTCCTAATGATAGGCATTAAGGTTGTTTCCAATATTTTGCATGAATATTGCTGCTAAGCTGACACTTATGTCTTCTAATGTACATGTACAAGAGTTTCACCTGAATATGTGAATAAGGATGGAATTACTACATCAGTAATTCTGTGGACAGGAGATGCAAATTCTTCAGCAGAATATATGTCTATCGCAATGTGTATGAACCAGTGGCTCTTCCAGTGGTGAAAGGGACCCAATTTGATAAATACTGACTGGTTGGCACCTTGAGGTGCAGTGCTCAGTATTGATCTCTCTTGCTGACAGCTTTAACATTCAGAAGTGAATAGATCAGTCTTAGTAAATAACAACCATAATGTTGGGTCCATCAGTAGCCTCCATCTCTGCTACTGCACCTCTTCTTTTTTGTGTGGCCATTACGCCAATGCCAGAACCTGACTAATGTCAATTAACCAAATGATTCCATCTACTTGGTTATCCAGTGCCCCTCTCATGATGGATGTGTTTTGGTGGACATTAACATATAATGCAAAAATCACCACACTTCTTGCCTACTGCCATATACCTGTTTGTACCACAGTCTTCTTGTCTCTGAGATTTTAATCTTTTCCTTTCCAAACCTGTGACCAGCTAGCCAGCCTATTTGCCATTATCTATGAATCTGTATATGGTCTCACCTCAGGCTGCCTTTCCTTCAGCATGAGATGCATTGAACCTCTTGATCTCATGCCCTTTGAAAAGATTTCCCCTTGACACGGTCTCAAGGTTATGGCTGAGTGTAACTCCATCAGTTTTTGGCCTATCTACCACTGCTGAACTGTGCTATTCACGAAATATATGAATTTTTTTTCTTTCCTTATTTTTGTGGTCATATAGGATCTTTTCTGATGGTTTTAGGTTTCAGTTGAGTGAGAGATGCTGGTACAATTGTGACTTATGACATGGGGATTCAGGCCCCTGGCTCATACAGCTTGCTCATGCTTTATGGTTCTATTCAAGGTTGACCCTGGATATATCATTTTCATCTTTTAATGAATCGCTGCTTTGCTTGCCCAACTTTATTGCTTGCCAAGTCTAACAAAACACAACTTATAATAGGCAGTCATAAGACAAATGTTGACTTAGTGTCCCCTGGTCAAGTATTCTGTCTCTACCAAGGTCCATTAGTGCACTAGGAGATGATTTGGCCTCACTCCAGAGCTGGAATATTCCCACTGGGACCTGCCAGAACCTCCATGCTACATCACTACAACTTTTCCCAGCACTGATCTCTCCAACGGCGTAGTGTCTGCTGTATCCTAGGGTCCGGGCAATAGGCCTGCTTACACTATAGCCTGGACCTTCTGGAGGACTGCTCCTCGCCCTAACCCTGCTCAAAGCTGAATGTTTAAACAGTTGAGGCTCAAGCAGTAATTCAAGGAGTGGAATGTATCAGCTCCAAAATCTGTAGAGGCTTACTGTGTGTTGTATGCTTCTTTCTTTATGGTAGAGGATTCAAGATGCTGCAATTTGTCTCTTCGGATAATGTTTACATTGCCCACTGATCATTAGATCTTTAAAAGTTATAGCGATGTGCAGAGCCCTGAAGTAGATATGTTACAGATATGAAAACTCGCTCAAGTCTAGGAAGTAGGCAAGAGTTTGTTGTTGTTGTTGCTTATTTGTTTCCATTTCAGCAACTATCTTCCTCATCTGTTGTTCTCACTTTTGCTTGATTTTATATGAAGCAGCACTCTTACTGACTGTATCTCTGTTTTCCTATGGAGGCTGTATTTCATGAAACATCTTCATAATTCTGTGGGTCAAAGCAATGTGGCTGATACTCACACCTTGCAGTTTTTATGTAATTATGAGCCGCTGGGACCAGGAGGGAAAGCATTGCCATCTGACCTCTATGAATTTGGGACCCCCACATCTTCATTGTTATCAATGACTCAGTTTTGCAATAACCCATTTTATTCAATCCTGGCCTGCAGGGAAGAACCACTACTAAGTTTTCTCTCGATGATTTTTGTGTCACTTGGGCCTTATGACTTAAGTGAGTACCGTTGTCTTTCTTGGTCTTTCCAAAGACGTAGTACTTCTGGCTAAACGTAATAACATTTAACCCAGCATGCTTATCTAAACTTTTTAATCCCTTTCTTCACCATCCCTGTGATATGGTCATTTGTCATTTCAGCTTTGTTCAGAATGGGTCATCACTCTGCCCTGGCTTCTAGAAGCCACTCTAGCAGCAAATTTTCATCATTTTTTAAGATTTTGGCATAGTAGTAAATCCCACATTTCAAGAGAGTGGCCCAAAGTTAATGAACTCTCCCTTGTCCCTGTCCTGTGTTCTGTACCCCTTGACCAAGCTTCTTCAACATCTAGTCAGTTACATGCAGGCTTATTCTTGCAGTTTCTAAGGCCCATCATCTTTCCCTCCACTATCAGGTCTAATATGTCCCTGGCTGGGTTGCTGCTGTACCTCAAACCTATTTACTGGCTTGACAGACAGGAATGGATTTGGAAAAGATCCTGTTGAGGGCACATGTTTCTTTGTGGGAGAGAAACCTCTGAAATGTCTTCTCATAGAGCTCTAGTGAGGGATAAGTCAATTCCAGTGGCTCTGAGACTTAAGAGCTGTCCAGCAAAACTTTCTGGAGGCATCTACCTGTGCTTCCATTGCCATTTGCCAGGGCCTAAGGTTTTCCCAACAGGGGCTTTGGCCTTGGCCCATCAAACCTAAATCAGTTAAACTTCAAATCTTCTTTCAAGTTTGACACCTTTGACTATCAAGTTCAGAGTTTGGTTTTCAGGTTTTATGGTTTCCCACTACAAAAGTGCCCTTTTCTAAGCTACCGACTCTGCCCAATTTGATTTCATAACTGTGTTTGGGTATTTGAATCTATTAGACCATTCCTCGAGGTGAACTATCTAATACATATTTCTCATTTATTTATTTATTGCGGGTTCTGTCCCCAGCCTCGCTCAGTGGGTTAAGGATCTGGAGTTGCCCCAAGCTGTAGCATAGGTCACAGATGCAGCTCAGATCCCATGCTTCTCTGGCTGTGGTGTGTGTCAGCAGCTACAGCTCTGATTTGACCCCTAGCGTGGAATCTTCCATATGCTGTAGATGCTGCTGTGAGAAAGGAAAAAAAAAAAAGAAAAAGAAAGGTTGAGACCTAATCATAGGTCTGTTGAATGCTTCCTCTCCATTGCTTACCACGAATTTACTGAAGTCCTATTGATAGCTGTTCCCTTTATGCTAGTATATCATGTCCAGCTATAAGGAAATTACTAAAAGATAAACTAACAAGGAAACAAACACAGAGACAAGAAAACATCAGAATCAGAGTCATAATAAATTTTAAGAATAAGTGACTGGATATAGTTGTTTGAATTAGTCACTCAAAAAAAAAAAAACATACAAACAACTAAACCATTCAAATGCAGAGGCAACTAACTTGGGGGGAAAATTCTTTGTAAAAAAAAAAAATCTTTAGAGACATTTCCTATGTAGTTTAATCAACCTCAGCAATTTTTCTGGCCACTTGTTACTAATGCATGGATGTGAAATTAGAAAGGGTTACACCTTTCTGATAGCATATTCACATTCTAAGAGTATATTCAATATATATAGTATATTCAATATATAAGTCAAATTCTAATAGTATGTTCACATAGTGACACTGAAAGGAAAATGTGTGCCGAATTCATATTTTGTTTAACCATTTTTCCTATACTACAAGCACATTAAAAATAATCAAACATTCTTTTTTTAAAGAAGTTTAGTAAACTGAAGTATGGGATACAATTAGGAAAGTGTTTCAAATATCTAAACACGGTAAGAGTCAAGTGCTCATTATTCAGTCTCCCTTAAAAAACTTCTCTCTTCAAACACCTTGTCTCCTCTGAAGATCAGAAGAGACACAGAGCTGATAATGTTTACGTGATTTTGTTTGGCAAAGTGGATAAACCGATGAGCACATCCAATGTTCTTGTTCATTTTTTTAAAAAAATACAAGAAATAAAAAAAAAAGGCATGCCCTGTTAAATCATTGCTCTGGGAAAACACACTGAAAGTCCTTCTCCCGGTTCTCATTTCAGACAGGCACCAAGTGCATAATTCCTGCTCAGTGAATGGTTTAATGCATTCATACTGCTTCTCTGTTCAAAAAATCTGACAGTGGAATGAGCACTATTGTAATAATATTCCAAAATGAAAATGAAAATGAATGTCAGAAATAATGATAGGAAAGGGTTTCACAGCCTGCCAGTCCAATTTTAACAAGAGTAAATCTGCATTTCTAATAATTCCTCATTATTTATTTCAAAGTACCATAGGCAGAACCTTTGTATGTAATGAAAGAATAAAATATAAGGGTCTCTTTAAATATTTCTTAGAAGATAATAGATACATAAATACATAAACTTATGCACAACTATAAATGTAAAAAAATTTATTGAGTAAAAAATCTTTGAGGTTTTGATTGGAATTGCACTGAATCTAAATATAACTTAGGGAAAGTGGACATCTTTACAATATCATTTCTTCCTACCTATGAAAATAGTATATGTCTCCATTTAATGCCTTTTAATAAAGTAATATCATTTTTTTCAAAAATGTAAATAAATACATAAACTTATTTTCAGATGTGAAAAAGATCAGGAACATTAAGATTTTCCAGAATGCTACTTCTGGTTCTATGTCATATCTGATATCCCCTCCTGCTGGCCCCCAACACACTTGCAAGAGCCTTATATAAATAATCCACTTACATCTTTTAAAAATCATCCTTCCAAACTAACTTTTAGATCACAATCTTAGGACGCTAAGAAAGAATAGAAGCATCAGAGGATAAAGAGGTGAAGGTAGGAAAATAATAAAATCACAACAGACTAGAGCACTGAAACCCATGGTAATAATAAACATATAGGTCAATTGGTTGAAAAGCAATAAATAAATTGAAATTCTATGTTTAAATGACATTATAAATTCATTTTATATTTTTTCTATAGGATAATATCATCAAAAGTAATAATAATAACAATTATTATTATTATTTTATACAATAGCAATAAAGACCTAGGAAGTTGGTGGTGTCATAAAAGAGATATTAAGTGGAGAAAAACAAACATTGGGTAGAATAAGTTTCTGTCTTCTATTCTACCCTTCATAATTTTTAGTATCTGTGATATCATCTTTACTTTTATTTTTTATAGTTTTCAAAGATTTACTATTTATTTTAGGCTTACAATTTTGGGGTTATTACTTCCCAGTCCATGGATAAAATAATAAATATTAAAGGTATATTAAAACATACGAGGAGTTCCCGTCATGGCTCAGTGGTTAACGAATCCAACTAGGAACGATGAGGTTGCGGGTTCAATCCCTGGCCTTGCTCAGTGGGTTAAGGCTCCAGGATTGCCGTGAGCTGTGGTGCAGGTCACAGATGCGGCTCAGATCTCGCGTTGCTGTGGCTGTGGCATAGGCCAGCAGCTACAGCTCCGATTAAACCCCTAGTCTGGGAACCTCCATGCCACGGGTGCAGCCCTAGGGGAAAAAAAAATGAAATAATATACTGATACTTGTCCACATACCACCTAAAATAGTCTTAGGACATTGGTGGTAAATGTACCACTTTTTGGAAAACTCTCAGATAGATTAGCTTGTCCTTTTTTTTTCACCTAGTCATTATGTAATTAAGACTTATTGTGTATAAAACTCTCTATTGGGCACTGGGAAGATAAGGTCTAATTGAACATTATTTTTGTTCTTGTGACTCTCACAATCTAGTAGGGAAGAAAGACACATTAGCAGATTAGACTGAATCATTCCTAAGATCTCTTCCACTATTGAGGTTCTATGATATTCTGTATCTGTGAGGCAAGTTGGAAGCCAAACTTACAAAGTACATAGAGTTCTTTGACTTCTCAGATGCCTCTGAAAGGACTTAATATTCCTCTGATATTCAAGAAGTTGAAAGATCAATTTAGGGAAAAAAAGCCTTGTTCCCTGAACATATTATAAATCTATTAGATACATCGAAATAAAAGGTCACCGAGTCAAGTGAGCCAGACAGTTTATATCCAAGAACAATATTTGTAGTTATGAATGTAATGAAATCTTTTGCTTCAAGAATTAATTTCCCCAATGTATGGTTGGCTGAATAATTGACTCAGTGAAGGCAGACAAATTTTCATATTTCTCAAAAGCAATATTGGCCACTGCTCATTTGAAGGCACCTGCCTTTTTGTGGGATGGCACATGCTATGTTCCTATTAAGCACATTGAGCTTGTGATAGTTGTCTGCAGTGTCAGAGATATGGGAGACATTCTGTCACTCAGCATCAATTTAGAATTTAATAGCAAATGTTCTTGTCATCAAAACGCTGTACGTGGGTCCTAACATGGACAATGCTTCAATTCTGATATCATTGTCAAGTTGTTCTACTTTAAGACAGAGGAGATTGAGATGCTTAGTCCCTAGTGTACACTGCCACTCTGATTTAGAAATTTCCTTCCGGTATTCGAAAAAAGGCCTTTGAAAAGTACTTTCTTTTTCTATTTAAAGTATAAGAAGCAGCTTTGTATTTTGGTCCTATTAACCTCCTTTGAAACCAGATTTGTATTAATTTCACAAGTTCTTACAATGACAAAGTCAAATGAAATGCCTTCCCGAGGAAAAATTATAAGACTAGCTGGTATTGTCATTAACATACCAGAGAATTTTCTGTCTCATTTACCAACTCTACTTTGCCATCCCTCCAAAGAGCTGTCCCTAAAATAAACGGATTGCTTTTGTGGCCTCTTTAAAGAAGGTTTACCCCATATTATTCATGGTACAAAGAATTAGCAGGGTACTTTTAACGCTATATGAACCACTACATGAACCACTATATGAAGTCCTCCTGAAGGAAAGGTAAATTGCTGGTCAGAGAACTCAGGAATATTCATCTAGTCTATTTTCAGCAAGCAGTTACTCTGAAGAGTTGGGGAAATAGATTCGAAATTATTCTAGAGTCCTGTTTGATGAAGTAAGAAAATCTGTTAAGAAGAAGAAAGGGAGCAACACTAAAACATGGAAACATCATCACTCTGTTCTTCTGTTAAATGTAGGGTTCATTCTGGGCATTAAAAAAAAAAGAATTGAATTAGAGAATGTTGTATTGTGAAGGGGAAAAGAATTGAACCTGGGATTAAATTAACTCAAGTTTGTATTTAATTAGTCATTAGAATTTAGTCAAGGTGCTTAACCTCACTGCCCTAAGCTTTCTAACTTGAAACAAACAAGAAGAATATTTAATTTGGCATACTTTGATTGATAAATGCTTAATACATGTGCTAGTATTATTTTCTGGTAGGTCTTGAAAATAGTATCTATTATCAAGACTATTATCACATTTGGCATATTGAGATAAAATATTAACTCTTTAGGCACCAGCAGAACATATACTGATGGTAAAATACATAGGAATGATGCTCCCAAATAGAAGGCGAGAGTTAATGAGGGAGGTCATAGTCTCTTTTTTTTAATTGAAGTATAGATGCTTTATAATATTGTGTTTGTTTCAGGTATACAGCAAAGTGATTCTGTTATATATTTTTTCAGATTATTTTTCATTATAGGTTATTACAAGATATTGGATATAATTCCTTGAGTTATACAGTGAATCCTTGTTCCTTATCTATTTATATATAGCAGAGTTTCGCTGTTAACCTCATACTCCTGATTTATCCCTGCCTGCCCCTCCCTTTGCCCTTGGGTAAACATAACTTTGTTTGCTATATATGTGAGTGTGTTTCTTTTATGTAAATTGATTTGGTTGTATTATTTTTAGATTCTACATATATCTTATAAGTGATATCCTATTATATTTATCTTTCTGTCAGATTTCACTTAGTATAATATTCTCTAGGTCCATCCATGTTGCTGCAAATGACAACATTTCATTGTTTTCATTATTGAGTAAATATTCCTGTGTGTGTGTGTGTGTGTGTGTGTGTGTGTATCAATTCATGTGTGTTTAGACATTTAGGTTGCTTCCATGTCTTCGCTGCTAAAAACATTGGGGTACATGTAACTTTTCAAATTAGCATTTTTGTCTCTTCCAGATATATGTCCAGGAGTGGGATACTATATGGTAGCTCTATTTTCAGTTTTTTAGGGAACTTTTATACTGTTTGCCATAGTGGCTGCAGGAATTCACATTCCCACCAAGCGTGTAGGAGGGTAGGGCGGTCATGGTCTTAAGGATCTTCTTACCCATTGACACAGCCATCCAACCAATAAGCACTTCACAAGATCATGCAATTTCTGGAACTTACAAAACCCAGGCTTTTCATCTCTGAGGAACCTGTTTATGCCTGATTCAGAATCCTCTAAAGCAATTTTAAGCAAAGAATCATAGCTACATGGGTAATTTTTGCTCTTAGCAATTAACCGTAACTTGAAAAGGTTAGGTGGTTTTGGTGCAAGCTATTTAATCTCTGCTCTTTTTTATTTTCTTACCACTTTTATCCATTTTTTGTAATGATTATTTCCCACAATGAACATAATTTCATTTTAGGAAGCATCGCTTGTTAACTTTTCCACGAGTCTTCTTTCTTGAAACAAATGAAATCTTCAAACTTAAGCTAATCAGTGTGAGAAGTTTCCAAGATTTGTTAAGGAAATAAATCAATTTCTCTAATTAAAGTCTCAGGTAGATGCTCAACATATAAAACTGAGGAAAATAAACTTGCTTTGTTTGAGGTAGGATGAGTTTGGAGTCCTAAGCAAATACCCTTTACTGGATTCAATAATCTGCTATTTTAGCTGCCCTAATACAAATTCTTTATTTTAATAACATCACTAATGTTTCTTCCTTGAATTATCTGATCTCAGTTCATATATCCCAGTTGAGTTATCAGTCATGTTCCCCCTTCCCTTCCACCACTTTAACAGCCTAGACTGGCCCATCCTTTTACCGCCCCTCTTGTCTATTGGAACGACAGGAAGACATAAACCATCTTCATTGAGACTTGGCATTCAGATACTAAGGAAGAGATGACCATAATTTTTGAGAATCCAGAGTTTTAAGCTGATAGGCTTAGTGTGCGTTAACACAGGGGAGATACCCAGTGATAAAGATAGCCCAGAGAGGATGCTCTTCAGTCTAGAGTCTTGATGACATAATTTTACTCCTTGTGCCCCAACTTAGACTTATCCTTAGATTTACCAGGATTTTGAGCCAAGAACAATTCTGCCCTGCCCCCTGCCACGTTGCCGCAATATTGGATCATTATTATTTAATTAATTAATCCATTTATCCTGCAATGATTCTTGCATGAAACCTTTCAACCTTTTTTTTTTCACTTCCTTTTCTTCACCTTCCAGTTTACACATACATCCCAGTTTGTCCTCATGTGACAATTTTCTATAATGGCATGCATTCAACAAAAACTGGCAAGATATGTCTGAACAAAAGATCCATACATAATATTTTTCGAAAGAGAAGCTATTTATCTTTCTAAAGTGTTTGTTGTTGGGAGCCAAGAACGTATACAGTTAACTAGCAATGATGGAGATTAGTGCATTATACAAATATAAGGGAACATCATTATTGTTCATTTCTTGAGATTACAAAACATGAATCATTTAAAAATTCACTTTGAGTATAATTTTTTAGCAAAGGAAGAGCAACCCATTTTGGTATTTTCAAATTAGCCTGAATATCAGAGTGGAACAATACTCTTCACACACACTGTCTTACAGAATGTGTGTCCTCTTTGCTAGCCCGTAGTTAGTGAAGACCATTTGTTTTACTTTTTCCATTAAAAAAAAGAAACACACTAATTAAAGGATTTGGGAGATCAAAATATTTCTGTATTTCTATTAGTTCAAAATGAGCATGAGATGGTAACTCAGGTAATTCAAACCTGAGGAAGTTTTGAGGTTATTAAGTAAGCTCTCAGTATTCATTCCAACTTCATAATGTCTTGTCATTAATCCTCTATTCATTCTTCCCTTAAGTAAGTAAATACTTGATATGTGTTAGTAGAGGGTAACTTGATATTTTCATTATTCTGTGGATCCTAAGTATCAAAGTCATCTCAATTCATTTTTTGTTCAACATAAATGTGCCGAGTTTGCATGATAACAAAATCAGAGACAGACAAGGTTCCTGTTCTCAAGGAACCTACCACGTATTCTGCATTCGGTACAGATATTTTGCATTACTTATTGAAATTGTTCTTGTTCTTAAAAAACTCAAAATATGGAGAGAAATATGAGCAATAACCATAAAATTGCAGTGCTATATGATTCATTCACATAATATTTTAAGTGTTGACTAAGTACCAGACAGACACTTATTAGAAATTGAGGGTACATCAATTAGCAAAACAGTTTTTACTTGTATGGTCAAATGAAGACAATTAAATATATGAATAATTGCAATACCAGATACAAGACCGAGAACTGCTTCTGAGAGATCATGAATAGGATGTTTTACTAGTGTACCTAACCAAGGTGTGCATTTCAGGAAACAGAAGCAGCACATGAATTGAAGAATAAATCCAAGCTAGCAGGCAAAGAGTAGGCCAGACGGGAAGAGTGACCAAAGTAGAGGAAATAAGGTTCCTAGGGAGTACTGTTCATGTCACAGAATATAGCTATATTCCAGCTATATATAGCATGTATATAGGACATGTCGTAAATATGTACTAGAATTAATGAACAGAGTCTTAGAGCAGTGGTTTTAATGCATGTGCCCAGGCACCCACCTAATCTTGTACCCTTTATATTATAACATTCTCAAGGTAATTCCTTGGTAAGGCAAAATGGTTATTTAAAAATAGCAGTATATCAGTATCGTAAACCAAATCCAAATGTTTAGCAAATTCTGTCCCACCAGTAACAGTAGCTTAAGTAGAGTCAAGATGCTTAACACAATTAATAATAATAAGAATAAATGTTTCAGTAAATTAATCTTCAAATGCTGGCAAGTCCAAAACTATTAATACTATTTAACACTGAATATTATTAGGATGCTATGAGGATTATCTCATTTAATCCTCTCATCTTATGAGATATAGACAACTTTTCTGGATTCACTTATGAAATAAACTGAAATTTAGAAAGATTAAGTAATTTGAGTAGTCATACAGGTTGTCAGTGGGAAGACTGGCATTCAAAACTGGGCCATTTAACTTCAGATTTGTCTTATTTTCCTTTAAAAAAAGTAACAATCTGCTTTTCTGAAACTCAAAAAAGAATCTCCTGTTATACCTCAATTCCTAAGTTTTTGCCCTGGTTTTGTTCTTTGATCTCTTAATTGGGAAAAGATATTGAGATAGCATTTTTTGCAACTTTCCATGTAAAACGAGACTACAAAGGAGGGGAGCCCCCCCACCCCCACCCCATACAAAGCTATGTAAAAGGAGTCCCTCAACCACAAGTCAGTCTGGGGAAAAAATAAGTTTAAGAGGCTGGAAAGGACATATTTCTCCACTAACTCCTGACTATTGTTGCCTGTCTGCAGTTTTTACACTAGCTTTGGCTTTTATCTAACAATGAACAATTATTGAAAACCAGATTTAGGTAAAATATATAATAATATTATTAAAACTTTATGATGATCATATCAATGAAATTGGACTTAAACTCTTGACTTCTTGTATGTTTTATTATGTCTTTGCCCAAGGGAAGGCAATTTGACTTTCTTGACTTTGCTTTCTTTCTCTCTCCTTTCAAAGCTATGATTAAGAACTAATTTATTTAGATCTGGCTGTGATTAGTTGAATGATTCTGCTCCTTGCTGTAATTAATTTTCAGACACTTTAATTGATAGTACCTGTACTATATTTAATGCATTCCAAGGTACTAGAATGAAAATGTTGCTTGTTGAAATATTCACATATCCACTCCACTAAATAGAATACTGATTTATTCTATATCAACATTCTATTTTTTAAGTGATTATTATGGAGGAGAATACTTAGAGTCAGTTGTATGGTTTATTTCAATACATATTAGGGGAAAGAAGCAGAATTATTTCACACAGTAATACATGGCCCTTGACTTAGAGGCAAGGATTGCTAAAAGATCCTTGGAGGAGTGTACATACTCGCACACACACACGTACAAACATACAAACACACAGATTGGAGGAATTCATCATATAGGTACATGCCATCAAAATTTTTCAGTGCCAGAGTTCCTATTGTGGCTCAGTGGGTTGCGAATCTGACTAGTATCCATGAGCATACGAGTTCAATCCCTGGCCTTGCTCAGTAGGTTAAGAATCCAGCATTACCTTGAGCTGTGGTGTAGGTCACAGAGGTGGCTTGGATCTGGTGTTGCTATGGCTGTGGCGTAGGCCTGTACCTGTAGCTCTGATTTGACCCCTAGCCTGGGATCTTCCATATGTCATCAGTGTGGCCCTAAAAAAAAAAAAAAATTCAGTGCCTAATATACTTTCAAGTTCTATGTTGAATCTCCCCATAAGCTTTTAAAAACACACTTAGATTATCAATTTCTAAATCGGGATTACTAGGATTTATATTTGAGGCTTATACAGAATTCAAACTTAATTGAATTCTGTATACTGGCATACACCTTACAACAGGAATTGTGTTAGATGTATTCAATAGTTATGTCTTTTAACCTTCATAGTACTTTTCTGAGGTTGTATTGTCATGACTATTTTTAAGATAAACATTAATTTGAAACAACTTGTTGATTATTTGTTATAGTTTTATCCATTCTCAAGCATTTCTAAAGTTCAAATCTTTTAAGAAATATAAGGAAAATGTTTTTAATTTTATATTCCTGAATTTTTAATATATTTGAATTAATACCTTCTTGCATTTTTAATTTATTTTTCAATGAGATTTGTACTACAAGCAAAATATCTGTCTGCATTTAGATTCAAACCTACTGTCGGTCTTATTCTTGCATTCATTATTATTGGAAACTGGTGTCCTTATTTCCTTCCTCTTAGGGGATATGATGTTACCAACTCATCAGTTACAGGAACTGTATTAAGTACCAGGCTGCACACTTTTGACATTCATGATCATAATCAAGCGACCTGCTCCCATTAATATTTCACTGAAGGATCTTCCATATTATAATGCTACAGCAAATATTGTGTATTCTAAAGTATTTTTTTCAATCATTCCATTTTCTTTCTGAAAGTATCCTGACAGAAATGCAAAAAAAAAAAAAAAAAGCATATTGCAATGTCAATGTCACATTTATTCCTGAGAGAAAATTCTACATTCAGGTAGGTGTAGTCTCAGTGAGGTTTCCCTGTCAGTTATCAGTGATCTGTTAGTTCCCCTTAATAACTTGCAGGAAGACATTTATATGCATAGAAAATGAATGGTTCAAGAATTTAGGCATTGCCAGACAGACATTTGCTTTTTTTTACTTACTTAATGGACAAGAGGCCAACCTCGGTACATTTTATTTTTTTGAAATTTGATATTTCAATTCCAGATAACTTTCTCCAGACATTAGTGAGAGGATCAAAGCATCTGTAGAAAGTTAGCATACCTCTGACACATTTTTCTTAGAGAAATTACAAGTTCATGGGAAGGGATAGAAATGTGCTGCCTACAACTGCTCAGTGAGAGCCAGTTTCTCACTCCTCCCAGGCTTCTCCCAGATAGAAGTGTATACGTTCCTGCCACTTTGAAGTTAGGTGTGGTCCTCTGAACTTTTTTGCCCAGTGAAACAGGTGAATGAAGTGACAGGTGTGATTTATGTGGAAGCATTTAATCAGTGATGCTTGATGCCCCACCTCTCTCTTCCCACTGTTCTTAACATGCAAGCCCGAGTTGATTCAGAAGTGCAGTGCTGAGCCATCACGTAGAACAGACTGGACTTAGAGAGTCCTCCAACCCAGAGCTGACCCTTTGTGAAAAGTAAAGAAAGCTTTGTTGTGTTGCACTTCTAAAATTTGGGGGTTTGTTATTGACTCATCACAGTCTAGCTTATTCTGTGTGATACTCGCCCTTCACAGCAGAACAGTTCCAATGTGATACTTTGCCATCAGACTTATAATAAAGGTTTCACAATGGTCCAAATTTTAATTGAACAAGACACTCTGTTTTTACAAATTTTAAATAATCTATAAACATCCTCTCTCTTTTCCCCTACATTTCCTTTACAGCTTTTCTACCACGACTAGTGTCTCTCTGTTAAATGGGAGACATTAGAATATGTAGAATAACGGAATATATATTTTGGAAGAAGACAAACACACCCATAAAATGTATCCCTAAGTATCTCATTTTGAATAAAATGAATAAGCATCTATCCAACTTGCATGGCCCTTTCATCTAGGAAATTCACTCCATAAAGAATTGGTAATGGAAATGTTGAATCCATGTCTGTCTGATTCCAAGTTTTATGTTATTTTACTAAGAGCTAAACCTTTTCCTAGCTAATGAAACTTAGCTCCCAAAATTGTCATGAGGATTAAGCGGGATGTAATGTGCAAAGCAACCAGCCCAGAGCCTGGCACCAAGAACTACTCAATAAATGTTAATTTAGCTTCAGAAATACTCAGGATGCCCCTTAAATTTTAATCAGGTGCCCCAACATATCAAAATTATCAAACAGCAGTCTTTATGGTCCTCAGTGATTAGTGTCTTTCCACAATAAATCATAGTGCTCTTTCCAGACCTTTAAAAGGAAATTGCAACTTAATCCTGCATTCTTTTGTTTCAGCTTGCTAAAATCTGAACCTATGCCTGGATATGCATTATGAAATAGCTAACATTTTCAGTGGATTTTGCTTGCATGAGATTGTTTTCTTACTTGAAGCCACTACTTTTGGTTTTATACTGATAAACTATGCAATAGTCTAGTCCCATGTTACTTTTTATTAGAAAATTTGCCTCTCAATAACCATTAGAAAACACACATATACACATACAAACACATACAGTCAGTCTGAATATTCCAACTAATTGAATTTAGATATATATGCTTTTACTTTTATTGATCTGCATTTTGTTATTGATTTTATCTTCAGGTTGTATTTCTAATCTCTCCTAAAAACATTTTATTTTTTGTTTCTTACATTTCTGGGAATAAGGCCAATATCAGAGTTGATATTAGATATTAGTTTAGGAACTATATATTAAGGAGAATGATCAATCCAGTGTGTGATGGATGATATCTATTAGGAAAAATAGCCAGAATTGACATAATGTTGTATTGTTGAATAGACACAGGTTTCTTCTGTTAGTCTCATTGCTATACCAAAATCGTGGGAATATTTGATATTAAAAGCGCGTATTCATTTGTCTTACCTGTTCAGTGTTACTGAATATTTAATACTGAGTTTCTACTTGCAGATTAAGAAATGCATTTACCTAATGCCTAGATTATTAGACTAAGTGTCTTAATCATGATTCTAATGTGCCCTTTGGGTTTATTCAAATGGAACCTAAAGTTCATAGAGAGACTAAGCTAAAACAATCAGCTGGCTTACAACTTACAACCAGTCATAGAACCACTTCGCCAGAGGTGGACAGATCTTTCTAGTCCCTAAGCGGAAATAAGATCCTATTCTGGATACTTCACATGAGCTCTGGACTGCAGCATGGTCTGATGATACCAAGTCCTGCTTAGGTAAAAAATCTTAAATATATCTGGAACAAGGTGAGAGATAATTAAATACACCATCTAACAAAAACAATAGCACACAAAGAGAAAAAAACTAGCTCACTTATCTTGGAAAATCCACTTAAGCCATGTTTTCCTTTTTCTTTTTCTTTTCTTTTTTTGTCTTTTAGTCATTTTAGCACCACACCCGTGGCATGTGGAGTTTCCCAGGCTAGGGGTCTAATTGGAGCTACAGCTGCCAGCCTATGCCACAGCCACAGCAACGCCAGATCCGAGCTGTGTCTGCAACCTACACCACAGCTCACGGCAACGCCAGATCCTTAAGCCACTGAGCAAGGCCAGGGACCGAACCCCCAACCTCATGGTTCCTAGGATTTGTTTCCGCTGAGCCACGGCAGGAACTTCAAGCCATGTTTTTCTTAATTTCCTCCCTTCCCTACTGGGTTGTGGTGATTTCAAATATACTAGCATCAGAGAGGGTGAAGGACTTTTTAAATGTAAGCTAGTCTTGGCTTCCCAGTTGATTCAAGGGAATTTAAATATTGCACAGTTTACCTTGTTGCATTATGGAGCATAAGGATAAACTTCTCCTTTAAGAGTATGGATTCTGATGCTAAGTTGCCTGGAATTTAATCCTAGTTGTTTGATTTGCTAGCCGTCAATTGACCTTGGACATGTTCCTTAATCTTTTTGTTATGGATTTTTCACCTGTAAAATAGGACAGTTATAGTTTTCAATTAAATGACTAGTTATAAAAAATAAGTTGATAAATGAAAAATAATGTAAAGAGTCTGACATAGATTGTATACAATATACAATCAAGAAAAGCTAGCACATTTATTATGACTGTTACATTATTTTTGTTTTCAAGATGGGTATGACCCCAAGCCAAGTTCCGTGGGCTTTTTGTCTGTTAGACATCTTTTTTGCATTTAATTGATGCACTAGACTTGATTTACCACTCTTTCTGCCACTGACCATCCTGCGTGATGGTAGACTCTCCCCATGGTAATCAACTTCATTGTTATGTCCACTATTCAGATTCTCAATCTTGGGACCTAAATGGGCTCTGCTAACAACTTCCATCAGTTTAACTTCATATATTTTAGACTTTGGTAATCAGGCCATTTGGCCACTTTTTAATATAATCCCCAGAGAACTCTTGGCTTTTATACTCCAAGCAGCTTGGAGCAGGGGTATTCTCATGGTAAGATGACAGCACTGCAAATGTGAGGAATACTCTTCCACATTGCTCCCACAACATCCATCGCCATATCCAGTTATTAGGAAATCTGAAAGCAGCTTTTAAATCAGTTTCATTTTTAAGTCATCTTAATGACAGGTGGTTAATACTAGGTAGTGATTTATCATTGAGCAGAAAGTATTCAATTATGTCAGTCTGATAGTATATTTTGATAGATTCCTTTGTTTAACTATTAACCATACTGGCAAATTATTTAATAATTAGGCACAGAATTGATTAATAAGGTTTGACTATTGACAATTAGATTTTACTATTTTAGCTCAACACTCATTGAAAGTTTGTCCACTGTTAGACTCATAAGTTGAATGATACATGCTAATTGATTTGCATCCATCATTCCCTTTCATTTACTCGTATGAGCTGTATTTGTAACCATGGGGTAGTCTGTGGTACACGCTCAAGATGTACTTCAGAAACCAGTCTGTCCCCCAATCTTTGCTTTATTGCTCCAAATTATTAAGCAGTTCCACATTATAGACACAAAGAATGACTTGGGATTCAAATTAAAATAAGTTTAAATAGACTGAAAAAGCTTTCCTCAGCAGACTGATTCTACATTAAATACCCAAATTAATGCACATCACCATTCGGGCAGAGAAGCCACCGTTTTCTAGACTGTGAACTATAATGTCTACTCTTTAAAGAGTATAAAGTTTACATAAAGTATATTAAGTTAACTGCATAGCATATCACTGTATATCTGTTTAATATCAAAATAAAAACTTGTTTAGCCTAGAATTCCTTAGTAATTATGACCAGTGTCCAGCAGGTAATACTCAAATTGTTCTTAAAATAAATTCATATTATCTAAGCTTTAAAATACTCATTCACTCAGTTGTCTATTATTCATTCATTCATCTCCTTTCTAGATTCTGAGACCTGCTTTAATTATCTCTTTTACAGGTATTCCCTTTTTCTTCTTAGCAATTATCTGTATTTTCTAGTCAATCAGCTTCACATACTCCCTTCTGGGTGTGGGTCCTGATTAGCATAAGCCATCATCCTGGCCCCAGTAATAACCAGCTCGGGCTGTATTTGTGAAAGGCCTCAATTCCCCATGGTGATGTAACATCTATTACTATCATCGTATCAGTGCCACAGCAGAAAACAGAAGTTCCTGGAGATAAACCAGTAGAGATTACATAAATGCAGTCAACAGTGTAACCACCATAATAACAATTAATGTTAATATAGGTTGGCATTTATCATTTTATTTTATATCAGATATCTCTTGTCCAAATAACGTTGCATACATAACAAATAACTGAAACCTGAGCAGCATAATAAGCATGTGTTGCTTAGGTGTTGGGGGTAGTCATCTAGGCAGCACTCCTGTTCTTTGCTTGGTTTGTTCCACTATCAGGGGGCTGGGTAGCTGGTAGTTGACTAGGAGGGCCTTTATTTTAATGATTGGAGTGACTCACCTCTGATCATGTGTCTCTATCCTCCTGGGATTGTTGCCCTAGCTTGGGCATTCACTTCTTATGGAGATAGAGAGGAAAAGAGTGGGCAAGCACAATAATTCTTCTAGTCCTTTCTTGGTGCAGTGCTTGCTAAGATTCACATGACCCAAATATGGGGTCAGAGAGGGAGGATATTACAAAATTATAAGGCAGAGGGCATAAACACGTGAAGTGTTTAGGAACTGGAACCATTATTTTAATCTACAACCTACTTTATTTTTTAAATGCCGCATCACAAAAAAAAATTCTATTACTACAATGACCTCAATTTGGTCTTGTTTTTATTCCTTAACCACAATTCTCTGTTTCATATTTTTTACTCTCTATTTCATGGTTCCTCTTCTGTGCTCTTTAAGTAAGCTATCTCAGTTGTTTGTCTTTCTTATCCTTGGGGCCAACTGAGAACATGGTTTGCAAAGAGAAACCTTCTTGGAAAGCTTCTTTTCCTGCAGGAGAACCACCATAAAATAGAGAAAAGGATCATATGAAAAGAAGTCTGGATGGTGAATTTCTATTTTTGAAATCAGCTTCCACTTAATATTTTGAGTTTAGGAACATGCTTAAATACTTAGATCCCAAACTTTTTCCAGTGTGCAATGAATGCCTAACGTTCTTAGCGTAGGATACTAGAGAGGTCATATTTGATAACATATTTGAGATTTAAAGGCTGGTCTAAGGTGTGATAAATAAAAGGGAATGTTTTTTCTCAGCTTTCCTTCTGTGTAGATAGAAACATACCTGGGTTATTTTTCTAGCAGGTGTGCCATCGTCATGCTTAAAAAGAATTTAGTTCAATGAAAAAAGAGCTGTTCTGCTTTCTTTCACTTCAGAAAATATCAACAGGATACAATTATGGACAGTGCTTTCCATTTACACATCCAACTCTGCTAATCTGTTTTGATTTTAATTGTATCTTTTTCTACATGATTCCAAAGTGCTTTTCTTTCTAGCATCTGCCAAGAAAGGTGCGTAGAGCCAGGTACATAAAAGGGTAGTATGACTGTCTCTTTTTTTATGGGACTTGTGTCTTGCCATCTGCTTTTATGTGCATTCACTTACCTGTTAGGAATCCATGTGCCCTCCAGCTAACAGTTCCACATAGAGCTTGTAATAAGACGAACTTTGCTCTAGGATTTATCTGTGTGGATGAAGTATTTCCTAGTTTCCAAGGTCATCTTTCCTGCTCCAGGTACTAATTTGCACTGCTTTTGATCACTCATATTATTGATAGTAGAGTCCTTGATACATGTTATATTGAAATATTACTAATGTATGAACTGTAACATTAAATTTCTAATCTAATCAGTCAAATAGCATACATATGCAGGAGATGCTTGGCTAGTAAAAAGATTAATTGCCATGTGCAATGAAAACCAACTCTCTATAAGGTGAAATATTGCATGTCTCCCACAGAAAGATGGAAGCCTGAACACTCTGTTAAGCTAATGACTACTTCTGCCATTCAACCATATGGATTGCCTTTAAGACAAACCAAAATGAAGATTAAAGGCATGTAAAATCAACTCTCTATTAAAGTAGTTAAGGCTTTTCTCCAGATTCAACTGGAAAATTATGCAATCTGTTGCAAAACCAAGCACTTGCCTCCCAGATGGTGCCCAGAATCTATCTGAGCAAACACTGCTTCCCTGCTCTGTATAACAAACCAGGGATATTTTTGATTCTCTGAGCTTGATTATGCATGTGAAGACATTTACACAGAAAGGACCTTGTAGAGATGCTGTGGATTTGCATTGTAAAACTCCAAAGTCCTAATATACACTCTGAAAGCAAACCTGAAGTTATGAAGTAAAAGATGATGCTGTTTTCTGAGATGTACTATATGCCTGACTTGCTGGTTGACCTTTTTTTTTTTCTCCCTCGAAAACATTCTGTATTTGGTTGATCAGAAAGTAAGGCCATGAGTCACTGATTGTTGATACTCTCTTGTTAATTAATGTGAACCTGATTGCTTTTTTGGAGGCCTATTATGAATTAAATTGCTGGTGAAAAGATACATGCTTTTAACTGTTACTGAGGAAATTTTCAACAGAAAGATCTTTCTTATTGGAATGGATGTCCAGAAAGATTTTAATTTCTTTCTGTATGTAAATATATTTGTTTATGTATTTAGAGAATAGTGATTACTGATTAATACTACTGGGATCAAGGTCAGTCTCCGTTACCCTTCACACCTTTTCCATCAGTTTTGCCTGAGTCTCCTTGCCTTCTTGATGCCTAACACCAACTCTGTCACACTTGGACCTAACTAATTCCATACAGTCTCAAGCTCAGGTCAGATATTCTTATTCCAGGAAGATATTTCTCTTTACTTAGAACTGAGTTAGGTGCATGTTACCTGTTTCCAAGGTACCAAGAAACTAGTCCATATAATACAGACAAATGTATTGTATTGAAATTGCTTATTTGTCTTTCATTTCTGTAGCTTTTTCCCCAGAAAAAAAAGGCCCATGAAAACAACTTATGTTTGCTCATTTGCCTGCTTGATTATTTTTTTGACTGTAGATCCATAAAATAATCAATACATAAATGAATAAACTGGTCTAGTTTATTTATTAAATTATTTATTTATTTATTTATTATGTATTTATTAAAGATAGATACATAAATCTTTACATAGATAAATAGAGATTTGGAATTCCAGCCTCTCTACTCTTACATATAAAGAGCTTGGAAGTCATTACTCTCATCTTTAAAACAAGAAGAAAAGCTAAAAAAACTAAAAATCAATGACTTTTCTTACCTCCATCAGAGGACTTCCCATGTGGCTCACAGCATAACTACTCAGTGTTGCTTCTTAGCTCCATCAGAGAACCGAGGTCATATAACAAATCACCACTCTCCAAATTAGAGAGGCATTGTAATATGGAGAATGCATAGCTCTATACCTTTAACAGAAGCCACTGGAGCCAGTAACTTGTCAGAACACATAAAGAGTACTGCTAGAGGTTGTGTGCAGGCAAACTTGAAAGCCATAACCTCCTGGGAGGGTCAGCCTAAGGAAGGCCTCCATACTTTCATGGATTTTACTGAATGGAGAAAAATCCCCTGAGATTTGGCCATAGTGAGGATGAAGGTAAAATTAATCTCATCCTCTAGAGAAAAACAACCATTTTGAAATATTCCCAGAGCTTTTGCTAAAGGCTGGAGTTCCCACTATGGTGGAGTGGGTTAAGAATTTAACTGCAGCTCAGGTCACTGAAACGGTGCTGGTTCAATCCCAAGCCCAGCACAGTGGGTTAAAAGATCTGACATTTCTACAGTTGTGGCTCAGATTTAATCCCTGGCCTGGGAACTTCCATTTGCCATGAGTGTGGCCATAAAATAAATAAATAAATAAATAAATAAATAAATAAATAAATAGGAGTTCCCGTCATGGCTCAATTGTTAATGAACCCAGCTAATATCCATGTGAACGTGGGTTCAGTCCCTAGCCTCAGCCAGTAGTTTAAGGATCCAGCATTGCCATAAGCTGTGGTGTCGCTGCACGTGTGGCTTGGATACAGCACTGCTGTGGCTATGGTGTAGGCTATCAGCTATAGCTCCAATTCTACCTCTAGCCTGGGAACCTCCATATGCCACAGATGTGGCCCTAAAAAGACCAAAAAACAGAAGTAAGAATAAATAAATAAAGCAAAGGCTTATCTAACAAAGAAAAACAACAACAACAACAACAACTGAGGCTTATCTGTTTTGAGGAAGCAAAATTACCCAATATTACCTATAGCTTTTCTGTTTCACTTAAAAAGGAAAAGAAGAAAGAAGGGAAAGAAGAACAAAAAGCTGAGATGCACCTGAGAAGATCACATCACATAAACACGTGTAACTGAAAGATTGAGACCTAATTGTAGGATTATAGGACCCTTCCTTTTCTCCCAAAACTTAACCAGTATGTGAATAGAGTTCCTGTATAATATAGTAGGTTATAGCTAGAAGAACTGCAAGGCTAGGGCTCTTTGAAAGGATTTTCTAGTGAAACCAAAAAGACAGCAAGGATTTAGATTTCTGACATCTCTATCTAATGAAACTGTAAACATAGCCCAGGTCCCAGGCACATAAACATAAACCCTCTCACAGAAGACTGTCTACCTCATTTCCTTTTACCTGATATATCATGTGGGACTTTCAGTAAGAACAATGAAAATATTACAAAACATGCTTTTTTAAAAAATGCAAGTAAAAACACAATCTGAAAAGACAAATATAACTGTCAGAATCAGATTCAGATATGGGGGAGATTTTTTAATTTTCAGGCCAGAAAATTAAAATATGCCCAAGACATCTAATGAAACATGTAAACAATATGTTTTAAAAGAAGGGTACTGTAAGTAAAGAAATGGAAACTGTAATAAAATATCAAAATAAAAAATGTCAAAAAGAAAATACTAAACACAATAAAACATTCCCAACTTAAAAGCATAACAAAAAAGAAAAGAAAAAGAAAGTCAGGGGATCCAAGAATCAAGGGGAAGTTTTAAAAGTATAAAGTATGCATAATGGGAATACCATAAAGCAAAGAAAAAAATGAGTCAGAAATGGCTGTGATTTTCCAAAATTGATGACAGAAACCAAACCACAAATCCAGCAAATTCATAGAACAAGAAACAGTATAAATAACAACGACAACAACAATTCCACACCTAGGCATATCATGGTGAAACTGCCAAAAGACAGAGAAAATCTTGATAGAAGCCAAAGGAAGGAAAATATCTTCATTATAAAGGAACAGGGATAAGAATAACATGATATTTCTCATTAGAAGCGTGCAAGAAAGGAGTTAAATATTTAACATGGGGAGAAAAAGGCAAGACACCAATTTTGTACCTGGTAAAATTATCCTTCAGAAGTGAGGGTGAAGTAAAATCCAGAATTTTGTATCTAGTGAAATTATCCTTGAGAAGTGAAGGAGAAATAGACTTTCACATATTCAAAATGAGGCAATTTGTAACAAGTAGAGAATTTCTTTACAAGAAATGTTGAAAAGAAGTTCTTCAGAGAAAAGGGAATTCTTACAGGTTAGAGACTCAGATTTATATTAAAATAAAAGGAAGAATATCAAAGTAGGAATAAATGAAGGGCAAATTAAATCTTCATCTTTCTTATTCCTTTATGATCTATGGGGTATCTACTGTTCAGTCACTGGGTGCTTATCACAAAGGGATAAACGGAATTAATGGCAACAGTGTTATAGAGAATGAGAGGGGGGGAATTTTAATACTCTTGTAAGTTACATATACTACCTGCAAGGTGGCATGGTGATATATGAAAGCAGACTTAAATTGTTAGTAAATGCTTGTTATAAACACTGGGGCAACCACTTGTGTGTTTTGTTTTGTTTTGTTTTGTTTTTTTACGTAAAAGGCATATTCTAAGAGCAGAGAAAAAATTATATAAAATTCTAATTTATAACCATAGAATTTGAAAAAGGGGGTGAAGATTTAAAAGAAAAAGGCAGCAGTCACAGAGAATAAAAAACATTTAAAACATAATAGTAATCTAAAGTGATACTAATTACTTTCAATGTGAATAGTCTTAATGCATCAAATGATTGATCAGTGAAAAGGCAGAGTCTTGTCAGATGGATAGAAAACAATACCCCACCTATATGCTGTCAACAAAATAGCCCACTTTAAATATAAAGACTGAGATAGGTTGAAAGTAAACAGATAAACTCTCATTCGTTGCTAGTGAGAATGCAAAAATGGGGGGAGTTCCCTTCGCGGCTCAGTGGTTAATGAATCCGACTAAGAACGATGAGGTTGCGGGTTCGATCCCTGGCCTTGCTTAGTGGG
>PVHT020000180.1:8340849-8361038 GCA_004024745.2 Catagonus wagneri
TGTTTACAGTAGCTTTACATATAATTCCTCAAACCTGGAAGCAGTGAAGATGCCCTTGAAAAGATGAATAAGTAAACTGTGGTATGTTCATACAATGGCATATTATTCAGCTCTTGGAAGAAATGTGCTATCAAGCTATGAAAATACATGAAGGAACATTAAATATACAGTGTTTAGTAAGAAAAAAAAGCCAGTTTGAAAAGGCCACGTGTGGACATATGGTATTATTACAGCTATATGACTTTCTGAAAAAAGGCAAACTATATAGACAGTAAAAAGATCAGTGGGTGCCAGGGATTCAGGGGAGGGCAGGGAATATATATGTGGAACACAGAGCATTTTTAGGGTAGTGAAAGTATTCTGTATTAATTTTAAGGGACAGTGCAACTAAAATTACTCTAAAATATAAAGTCCTTTTAGTGAAAATTTAATGGTGTATATAGGCATGACACATTTGTTAAAAATCCCTAGAAATGTCCAGCACAAAATGTAAACCTTAATATAAGCCATGGATTATAGGAAGAAGAATGAATCAATATTGGGTCTCCAACTGGAGCAAATGTATGATACTAATGCAAGATGTTACAATGAGAGGAAACTCTAGATGTGTGGAGAGTGGTTACAGGGTTGGTAATATAGAACTCTTTGTATTATCCATTCAGTTATTCTGTAAATCTAACAGGTGCTAAAAATAGTCTATTAATTATTAAAATAATATATTCAAAATGTTGACTTTCAAATTGTATAGGAGTTACAAAATATAAAATGTTTTAGACGCAATTTTATTCTTCTACTTCTCTTAATCCTCCCTCAAACAAATGAATTCTCTACAGAATAGCCAAATCAGCAATTAAAATGAGAAATAAATCTTTTTATGCCACATTTAAAGGTGATATGTGATGGGGTTGCAGTGAGAGGAGAAATATATTAATACTTAAAAATTATATGAATGTTTTTCTTAAAGATACTGAAAAGAAATATTTGTCTTCCATAAAATTTTAATATCCCTGAACAAAGAGTTTTCTATATTATCACAATTCATTGCATTTATATATATATATAATAGTTTAGAAACTGTTACATAGCTTAGAAACATTTTTTTAGTGATTTAGATGATACAGTGATATATAAGTTACGATCCCCCAATGGTGGGGTTCATATTCAAGGTGAAATGACACACACGTAAATAACTAGATATAATTTACTATACTATCACATGTATATAATTTATATCACTATGTTAATCTCACAAGTAGTTTAAAATATATTTTCTGAATTAAAACAACATTAGGCATATTATGTAGTAGAAAGAAGGTGTTCTGTACTTTTTTGAAATGAATTGAGACATTAGTGGGCAAGGTAATTGGCCAAGAAAAGTTGTGTCCCCATTTCTCAGGGTGATTTTGTCATTATCTTATACCTACACGCATACACACACACACACACACACTTACACATACATATGGCAAGTATATGTAGCAAGTTTATCTATACCATTTGCTCAGAAGACAGGACATAAAGGTAAAGGATGCTCTAAATGTCCCATGAGGAAGAATAGATTCTAGTGTATGAACAACCACTAAACCATCAAAAGTATTTCAATACAAAATTTACATGCCAAATGATTCTCTTTGGATCACTGACTCTAAGAATATAGCAAGTTGTGGCTTTTCGGCTGTAGAAGAGAAAAGGACCTGGCTTGGCCTTAGAACATCCCACTAGAAGTGTGTTGTAGTCACAGGGATGTAAGTACAGCATGGTGACTAGAGTTAATAATACTGTACTGGATATTTGAAAGATATTAAGGAAGTAAAGCTTAACATTTCTGAAAAGAACAAAAGATTTTGTAACTATGTGTGGTGACACATGTTTACTAGACTTATTATGATGATCATTCTGCAGTATATACAGATATCTAATCATTATGTTGAATACTTGAAGCTGATATAATGTTCTGTGGCAATTATACCTCAAATCAAAACATTAAACTTGAAAAGGATATCTTTTAAAAGGAGTCTACTGCAGTTAATCAGTTGAGATTTAATTAGAATGATTTAATTAGAATAGATAATAGAGACTAAGAAAATAAGGGGCGCCCCTCTAAGACAGCTAAAGTAAAATCAAATGGATTTAGCTACTAATAGAGCCCTTGTCTTCTGTATCCAGAAATGACTCTGTATCTTTCACTTGGATAGTGAAAACTGGTAATTTTTATATCTAGCTAACCAGATGAATTTTCTAGATGATTTGGTATTTGGAATGGCATTTTCCATTCATACACATATCTCAGCCAGATACTCTTGAGAGGCATTATTCCTCCTCTTCCTACAGATCTTTAGTTTAAATTTTAGTAGCCATTGGAATTAAGCATGTTCAGTTTTTGAATATCCATCTGATAGAATAATTTATAGATGAGAAACTTAAGAATTAATAAAATAAAGGGGGTTAGAAAGCCAAGTTATATGAGAAGCTATTAAAGCACTTTTAAATGTGAATTTATGATTATTTAGTATTATATTACTTTTTTTTGCTCCAGTAAAAGATGATATCTGACATTTTATACATTGTAATGCATAGGACCTATTATCATTAATTTAAATTATATTTATTATGCCTATAATACAAGCTCTTGAGATTTGATAATAAATGAAAATTTTTGTTACTATCATATTTTACATATCATCTAGAGATTTACTTTAGAAATGGCTTCCAGCATAACCTCATATCCTTAATATTTTATACAGTTTTGTGAAAGGATCATGAAAAGATATGCTCCTTTTTTTCTTTTTTTTAATAGTGTAGAGGCCTCTTCAAAGGAAAAAAAAAACACTCTTCAATGTGATTGCTTTTCATAAACACAATTCCACATCTCTTGTGACAGAGGCAACCATTTCATGATTTTCTTGCTTTCTTAAGCCATTTTGGACCTGCTTAAGAGGTGAAAAAAGAGATATGGAATGTCTTAAGCACAGTTAATGACATGTGGCCAGGCAAGAGAAAAGAAGGACAAATTCAATGATTTTATGAATAAGAGGTCATAAGAATTTGGCAAATAATGAAATGTGTGCAGGACCAGATATAATAATGGAACAGCAAAAAAGAACCAACCAAAATTTCAAACTTGGATGACTAGTCTTAGGAAGCCAAGAGGAAAAAATAGGATTAGTGAGAATACAAGTTTTATTCTAGATAGGTTGAATTTGATGAGTTATCCAGTTAGAAATAACTAGAAGAAAATTAGAGCTAAAATTATTTAGTTGAAGACTGGAGATGCGGATAAGAAGTCAGCTTCATGATGGTAGATGAAATTAGAAGATAAATTCATTAAAGAAGAAAGCTTAGAGACAAGCGGATGGTGGGAAATTTTTTGTATTTGTAATTCATATCAATTCAGTATCATGAAAGATACTGAAGTAATTAAAAGGAAGATACTGCCACAGCAAAATAGTTTCTTCAGTACTGCAGATCAGCACCAGTGCAGACTATCAATACCAGATTGCATTCTGTCAAAAACTCAATTGTTTAAACATGCTGAAAAACTTGAAGTGCTGATGCAAAATGTCATTGACTAGATTTATATTTTATTTATTGAATTGATTCCATCAAGTTATAATAAATTCTGAATGCTGCTGATAGGATTTGTAAAATAATCAGGCTTTCAACCATTCTAGTCAAAGAAGCTAAAGCAAGGAAACAAATGTAATTTCATGGTTCAATGACCCATGTGTACCATTAATGTAATTAGTCATTATTAAGGTAGCATTCTTTGCTGGAAACAGTAGTGATTCTTTAGGGGCATGATGCTTTCCAGTGCCACCTAAAATGTTTTCATGAATTAAATGTCCCAAATCTTTAAGAATTCATGGATGCTTTTTTCTTAGGTGTACTTGGACTTTAAAAAATATTGCCCTTGAAAGCTTGTTCTAAAAAGACATATAACTTAATCACATAGAGATGACCACATAAAAATGAAAGCATTAAAAAGGAGTTTGAGAATTTCCCATGGTGGCACAGCGGAAATGAATCTGACTAGGAACCATGAGATTGAGTGTTCGATCCCTGGGCCTCACTCAGTGGGATGAGGATCTGGCATTGCCTTGAGCTGTGGTGTAGGTTGTAGATGCTGCTCGGATCTGGCATTGCTGTGGCTGGGGCATAGGCCAGCAGCAACAGCTCTGATTAGACCTCTAGCCTGGGAACCTCCTTATGCTGCAGGTGTGGTCCTAGAAAGCAAAAAAAAAAAAAAAAAAAAAAAAAAATGGAATTTGAGACACACTTCACTTAGTCCTAAATGCTAAAGAAAAGTTAGTTTGATGTTCCTATTTGACTTATACACATGTCTTTGAAAAGAAGAAAATAGCCCTCCCTAGGAGAGATAGTCAGGTATGAAGTAAAGCAGATTGTCATGAAAAATGCCAAGTTGGTGATACCTGCATGATTTAAAATCTTCATGTATTAAAGTTAATAATCAATGGTGTAAAACTCATAAATGAATGGAGAAAGTAGCATATATATATATATATATATATATATATATATATATATATATATAATTTCCCTTTTTAACTTGAGAATATTTTACCATTTCCTCTTTATCATATATAAGTTGAATATGTTCCTTGTGTCCTGCAGTTTCTAGAAACACAATGGTGAGAAACTGATATGATCTCTTTAATTCTGGCAAACATATGTAACTCCCTTCATATCAATAAAAGTATTGATTTATGGGTTAAGAGCCCTGAATATTCCCTTGTCTAGTAATAGAGCTCATCTTCCTGTCTCTCAGGACCTTGGGGAATGGTAAAGTATGAAGGGCATTGATGGCCATGTTTTGCCTTTTCACTTAATTCCTAAAATGATGAGGTGATGCTCAATACGTAGATAAAGAGTTATAAACTACCTCTTCTCATAGTGAGGTTGATTCAGTTCCATTTGGAGCCCCAAAGCCCTCTGAGGCTCAAGATTTCATGTGCCCAATAAACATGGCCCAATCTGTTGTCAAAACTAGAGCTACAGAATTGAAATCCTTTCCACTATGTAGACACATCAGCATCTACAAATGCCTTCACCTCTATGGGAGTAATATATAATTCTGTCATTTATAAAGAAGAATGGTAATTAAATGATTGTTTTTAAAACCTGCTTTTATCTTCTTTCCACTTCTTATTTAAGCCTTTTTTCATCCCCCCTTGTAATAAGAGGTATAATAGACACATCAAAGAGACATTACAACAGAATCTGCTGAGTCCATAGATAAGATGCAAAGCCTTTAAAACAAAATATAAGAATAATCCAGCACTATCTATGTGGAATTTATATTTCTAACATTGTATAACTGTGCTATATGTTGCAGGATAAATTTTCTTAAGGTAATATATTACATGTTATATTTCCATAGCAAGACATAATAATTGCCTGGGTGTTGAAAGACAATTGTGAAAGAGATGTAGCTTTTATTGCCTGGCCAAATAAACAATTACAGAGAGGCTATTTACTGAAGGCTATGTTTATGAATAATATGGCAGGGATTTGTCTAAAAGCATTAGATTGTCTAGCAATACTTTTTATTTTGTGTTTACATATTTAAATTGTATTTTTTTAGCATGCTGGTTCTTTGAATTTTGTTAAATATATGTAAATTGTTGGAGTTCTTGCTATGGCGCAGTGGGTTAAGAATCTGACTGCAGCAGAACAAGTTTCTGCTAAGGTGCAGGTTAAATCCCAGGCCTGTAGCAGTGTATTAAGGATCTGGTGTTGCTACAGCTGTGTCATATGTTGCAGGTCCAGCTCAGATTTGGTCCCTTGCCCAGGAACTTTCATATGTTGTGGACATGGCCAAAAAAAAAAAAAAAAGAAGTAATTGTTTTCTTGGCTTAAAATTTTTTTAATTTTCATTTGCCTTCTAATTCTTAATAGAAAAAAAAAAAAACAAAACTTCTCTCCATATTGATTACCCTAGTTTTTTAAGAGAAAAAAATTATTAAAATATTCCTTTGCAGTTTTAGCTTTCTTAATTTTTTTCTTTTTATGTATGCAGCAGCAATCACAAGTTCATGTGAATATCTGGCAGTGATTGGTCAGTCTGTTTAATGTGATGACCCCAAATGGATAATTTTGACTCCAAAAAATAATTGCTTAGTAAAGCTGCCTATTTTTCTTAATTATGGAGTCAACTAACTCATACTTGCAGTTATATATTCTCCCTATATGAATAAATCTAACAATAAGTGATTTTTCTTTATAATTAATTTTCTTAAGTGTTCTAATATGTTATTGCTAAAAAGTGGGAGGTTGACAAGTAATTGCAAAAACACACAAACATAAATGCAGATTTAAGAATCAAAACAGAATTTCACTGAATTAATGAGGTCGGTGTGCCTAATACATCCTCCATAGTTTATTCTGTGAATTAGGTAAAGAATGTTTTAAAAGTTTAAGGTCTGTTTTCAAAAACTATAGTTTTGAACAAAGATATTTCAATATTTATGGATCTTTGTAAATATTAGGTAAAGTGAGGATTTCCCTTTAAATACTAGCTTTTGAGCTTTATACATGAAATCTTCATTTCTAAATGCCATTCCCAGCTCTTGCAAATGCTGCAATTTTTCTTGCTAACCTATCACACAAAACCGTAATTTAGATTGAGTTCCAGTTGATAGAAATTTTCTTTCTTTACTTTCTGAGAAACCAAGAATTATGTGAATAGAAAATGTGTGTATCACTGTGTTTGATATCCACAGATGCTTGTGCTAGATCTGCTGTCATTAAAAGAACACACCTGCTAATAGTGATGACACACAAATTTACTTTAAGCCATCTATACATTTAGTTCATCCTATGTCTCAAACATGCACATCCCACTTTTTTAATGATAAAAAGATTAACCAATGAACTTTATAACTAATATTTATAACTAATATGTGAAAAGATACTAGCCCTACATTCTTAAGTCATATGTCTACCCCTGTTCCAAATATCATAAGGACAAAGGACACTGTAATTGGTTCATTGTAGGAAAATGTGCCAAACACTGTGGTCAGGGGGTCAGGATTTATTACTTAAAAGGATATTGGCTTCACTAGGCAGCCATGGACAGAGTGGTATAATATCATCAGTCTATTAGTTTTCTTATTGATTTCTAATATTGCTTATTTTATTAAAAGTTTGCTACACCAAGGAGTTCCCATTGTGGCCCAGCAGAAACAAATGTAACTAGTATCCGTGAGGATGCAGGTTTGATTCCCGGCCTTGCTCAGTGGGTTAAGGATCCATCATTGCCATGAGCTGTGGTTTAGGTCACAGACACAGATCAGATCTGGCATTGCTATAGCTGTGGCATAAGCCAGCAGCTGTAGCTCTGATTCAACCCCTAGCCTGGGAACCTCCATATGCTGCAGGTACAGCCCTAAAAAGATAATCCATCAGTCAATCAATAAAAGTGTGCTACACTAAACTCAAGGCAAAATAAATGTCCAGGTGATCTCAAATAGCTAGTACATTGGCATCGATAAATAACAAAGACCCTATTTCACAGTTGTGTGGTAAGCCTTAGAATTTTAGATGAGAACTTGCTGTTATGCCTGGCCTAAAACAGTTAATCATTGTAATTTTGGAAATAAAGGTAAACAAACAGCAAAAAATAGCAGGTCTATAAAATGAATACGAACAAAATTCAATTCTGTGTGAGGTAGTGATCCCACTTAACGTCCTCATGTTGAAGGAAGGGGTAGAAAGACCAATAGGGAAGCTACATTTTTACAGATGTTAAAGATTTGTAAACAGGTGACAGGAGTAGCACATCCTGCTCTGAATTAACTTTGCCAAGCAGATTGCTAAAACTAAAAGAAGAGAAAAATAGAATTCTTAAGCAACCCAGGAGATTTTCCAACAGGAGGGTTGTGAAGGATGTTTGCTGGTACAGATTGCTACATGGGATAAACCTGGTTTTATGTTTCTATTTACATATTAATTGTAATTCAACTATGGCATAATTACGGGGACTCAACACAAAGTTGTACAAAAACACCAATTGCATAAACAATAAGTATTGGGCTTTGGAGGTTTGATACAAAGTTTGCTTAAAATGCTGTCACAGTTCTTGTCTCTTGATTTTATTCATACACAGTTTTCATTTTAATGATTGATTTATTGTTTCTCAAAAAATTGAAATGAAGCTACTTTTGGCAGTAATATTCTCTTATTCCATTATGATTTCACATTGAAAAATCTTACTTGAGGGCTTTAGACGTTGCAGTTAATTTTTTTTTTCAAACAAGGGAGTGGAATAAACAGAATCTCTATACAGGGGTTGGAAATTATTTGTTTTATGCATGGAAATTAGAATAGTATCATGCTAAATTGATATATTCTTTAGGGGTTCAATCAGATAAAATTAAAATATTTAAAATTTCAAACACAAAACAACTATAAAAAGGAATTAGATCTAAACGATTCTATAAATGACATATGTAAATACTAAACAAATATCAAGTTATTTATTGACCATTCCAAGTTGACTTTGTTTGTTATTAGAGTCATTGCATGTGGAAAGAGATGTGATTTTCAATCACAGAATTTTGTAAATATTTCAATTTTTAACAAATATTACTTATTAAGCATATAAGAGATGATAGAAATCTCAGTATAAGACAAGATGAGCTCAGGAGCAAAGGAGACACTAGGTGATTATCTTCCAGATGATTGTGCTAAGTAGGTAAGTAGGAAATCTGAAGCTATTGCAATGAGGAAATGGAGAATGCAAACATCTATCTCTGCTTTGGTTTCAATCATTTTTCTTTCTTTCCCATCGTATTCCCTTTTAAATATTCTTGGCTTATATTTCTCTTCTGGTATGTTTTGTCTATCTCTTACCTTTTTCCTCGATTATAACTTTCTACAAAATCTATTAACAGATATAATATATGATGGAATATTACTTCAATATGTATATAATGAGTAGCTACCTAGAGTATTATTTGAGATTTTGTGGGAGTGCCTAGGGATGAGATGGAAATGTGTAAAGTATTTACTATGGAAAAATACAGAGGTGACAATTTGGTCATACTTCTATTTCTGACCTACTTTGTAAAGTGACCACTTTACTAGCTCAGTAGAATAAACCGATATAACAGGAGATCAGTGTGAGCTTCGTGCCCTCGTGAACAGTGTGCTAAAGTCCTGAACCCGTTCTCAGAATAGTGTATAAATGCATAAAGTAAAATACATAGGATTACAAAGGAAACCAATATGCCCAATACATTGATCAAAATGTTAAAACAAGCAAATTTGTAATCTAATCATATGTGGGAAGTTTTTTCACTGAAATACTAATCTAGTCTAGTAGTGTTATAATAGCAATCATAATTTCAAAATAGCGATGAGGTATGGGAACAAAATTTGTCACCCCAAAACATCTCTTTGGGGAGTTCCGTGGTGGCCAAGTGGGATAAGGATCCAGTGTTGTCACTGCTGTAGCTTGGGTCACTGAGGTGGCATGGGTTAAGTCCCTGGCACAGGAACTTCTGCGTGCCATGGATGTGGCCAAAAAAAGTCTCTTTGGCATGCTTATTATTTCAAACTGAAAACAATCAAATATTCAGAAGGAAACTTTGACTTTCCCCCTAGCCTACAGAATGTAGCTAGAATACCTCTTCAAGGAAAGGAGCTTTGGTCATGGGTGTGTAGACAGGGGAATCTACCAGAGTCTGTGTGTTAAAACTCCTCTCTGTGTCCCATGATCTCTGCAGGCCCAACAAACACTTTTTTAAATCAAACATTTGCTTATCCATCTCTGTGTGAATTGCCTTTCTCCCATTCGAGGGCCCAAACTACCACTCCCAATATCTTCTTTTGTCTTTAGCAGAAGATGGTAATTTGTCAAAATGGCTAAAACCTTCACCATTTAAGGTGAAGGTTTTAGCCATTTTGACAAATTACCCAGTTTTTCTGAGTCTCTCCCACCTATACATGTTATTAAACTTTTGTTTGGTTTTACCCTGTTAGTCTGTCTCTTGCCAATTTAATTTTTAGACCAGCCAGAAGAACTTAGAAAGGTAGAGGGAAATTTCTTCCTCTCTAACAATACCACTAATGATATTTATAGATAGCAACACAGCTATAATTTAATAGGAAGGAATACCAATATAGCTGTGTTTTTCATTAGTGACAGTTGCATGTACTGCTTGCTTACACTGTGGCTTGATAATAGTCTTTGTCCAAATTCCTATTTGAAGGAAGATTTTTAGTTAAAGGCTAAAGAAACTGTAGATGTAATGTTTTATTTTCCATCTAAAGTTAGAGATAACCTTTATTATATGCATGGATCCCATATTAATAACAATTGCTGTAGATATGAAAACCATATTGCTTTATATTTCAGTTGATATCATCAATTTATCTAAGCCAGCGGCTTATATATTGATGGGTCTGCAGATCACTTGGAAGCTTTAGGGTTTTTTGTTTGTTTTTGTTTGTTTTTTAAAAAGAACTTCTAGGAATCGCTCCCAGACAGAGCTCTGGGCAGCGGTATTCTAGGAAAACTATGATGCTCATGCATGGTGGGGAACTTTTTGAAGAGAAGTTGTTTCTTAGAAGCCTGCATGAAAACTACAGTAAAAAAAAAAAATTCTTAGTCTAGTTTATAACACTCCCAATGACAATAACAGCAGCAAGAACAGAAATATTTAATGCATACATAGTTGGACTATCTCTCATCTCTGTGACTTGTGGCAAATTGCCAGAGATTAGTGTGCATGCGAGTGTGTGTGATATTCCTAAAAATGCTATAGAAGTATAGATGACATACGAACCTAAAAAGTCATCTATAGGAGATACAGTTGACTTATTTCTCTAATACTAACTCTCTGTATTAAGAATATAGGACTTAATTACTCAAAGCTTCAGCTTGGAGAGGACAAAGGAGATGACATACATGCAGAACCTATTTTAGTATCTAGCAGATACTCAAATAATGGTTAGGGTAGTTATTATTATTTAATTTCTATTGTAAGATTGAATTTTCTTTTTTCATGTTCATCCCAATCCTGATAAGAATGTTTTTTTAACATAATATGCATCAGTCACTTTCTATTTCTTTTGTCCGTTTCCTAGTTCTTTTATAGAAGGTCATCAATACTCTCAATACCAAAAGGTGTTTATAGTATAGATGTCTACTCTGATGAAGATGGAAGAAGAAAGATGCTTTTTTCATAAAGCCTGTAGCCTGGGAAGATGGCAGACTTGCATCTCAAAAACCATCTCTGAGTTGCCAGTAAGAGGGAAAGTAGTTTTGTAGGGGAAAATCAGAATTTTCAGCAGTGTACATGGCAGGGGCTACATTCAAAACAGTGCAGTCAGCTTTGACAGTCATCTTGAAACTGCTCATGCATTGGTTTGGTTAGTGTCATTTTGATGTTTTAAACAAAGTTAATCTTCAACTCTGGGGTTGGTCTGTTCCCATATCCTTGAGGCCAGTTCTTGGAATTATGCAAACCAGAGATTCAGTACCATTCAGGATGGAGCAGCTTATGTCATGGCTACAGTCCGGTCATCATATAGTTATCTTTTGTCCCTCTGGTGGTGGCTGGCTTTAGCATCTGCAAGACAACTCAGAAATGTGCATTGGGCACTGTGATCTATGTCCTTCAGGAAGGAACTAAAGATTCTATGATTGTTATATGGCCAATCTTTTGTTTAAATTTTTGCCAATTCCTCTATCCCAGCTGTCATCTTTTGTTACTGTACGTTCATATTCTTCTAATCCTTAAGTCTTGAGCTAGCCTCTGATTCATGGGAGGCCCCAGGAGACTAAAGCTTTTCTACTAACAAGAAGCAGGCAGAGGATGTGGGGATAAGTGTCTGTTGCAGGAAGATCCCATAGAATGGGATACACCATCTCTCTTCACCTTCCTGTCTCACCTAAGTCAGCAGAATGCTAAGAAATGTCGGTGAAGGATATAGCGCAGAAACACCAGACCACTGAAACCTGAGATTTAATCATAATATTAAAAAATGTTCCCCTTCCTCCTACCTTATTTCCATACCAAGAGACTCCCGTTTAATAATAACAAGTTATAGCTAAAAGATCTGTGAGATGCAGATTCTATTTGAGGAGGAGTCTTAAGGAAGTCCAAAGACAGCAAGGAAGACAACAATATTAGAGAACTTTGAAGCCTCAGGCACATTCAGCTACAGCAAATATTAAACACAGACCAGCGCCTGGCTACATTAACATTACTACTCCCACCAAAGTCTTACTGTCTTTATTATCCAATACATTATGTTCAGCTTTCCACAAAAAATTACAGATAATGTTACTAGGTGAGAAAAAAATACATTCTTAAGAGGTAAACAAAGTATCAGAACTAGACTCTGATATGATACATTTGTGATTAACAGAGAATATAAAATAACAATTCTTAATATATTGGCAGCACTGAAGGAAAAAAGTAGACAAAATATAAGAATGGATGGGTAGGAAGTTCCCATCGTGGCTCAGTGGTAAAAAGCCTGACTAGTACCCATGAGGATGTCAGTTTGATCCCTGCCCTCGCAGAGTGGGTTAAGGATCCAGTGTTGCCAGTAGCTGTGACATAGGTCACAGATGTGCCTTGGATTTTGGATCCCATATTACTGTGGCTATGGCTGTGGCTTAGGCCAGCAGCTGCAGCTCCAATTCAACCCCTAGCCAAGGAACTTCTATATGCTTCATGTGCAGCCCTAAAAACAAAACAAACCAACCAACAAACAAAACAGAATGGATGGGTAATGTGAGCAGAAAGATGAAAACTCTGAGAAGGAATCATAAAGTAATATTAGATATTAAAGGGGTAGCTAGATGGTTTGTTTGAGAAGCGCCAGTTTAGATCATGGTGAGCAAGTAAGTTTCACACAAGATCCGTGGAAGGTTTCATTTAATCTTCATCTCAAGGCAGATATCCCTTGTAGAAAGAATCCTATTAAGAAATTCAGAACCAGTTTGTATCTTCTGAGCAAGGAAGCCAACATTCACTGGATGTTTTCCATCTTGAGTTAATATATGTATTTAACTAAACTTTATAAGTTAGTTTACTTATAATGTTTAAAATTTGTTAATTTATATTTAACTAAATATTATATATATTTTTTGCCCAGATGATGCCCAAGGAAAATTTAACTGAATACCCTCCTTCTAAATTTAGATACTGTGACTTAGAGATACCTTATCTGCTTCCTTTTGACATTAACAAAACTGATTTGGGTTTTTACATGTAGGGAATGTTCCTGATTCTGTACAATATGAAAGAAAGGAAGATAAAGCTGGTTTATAGCACTGCTGAAAAATCTTTCATTTTCGACAGTCCTTGGGTTCTTTAAATGTCTAATATTCTAACTATAAAATGAGTATAAAATGCTATTCATATCTAGAAAGCAGAAGGCAAATAAAATCTGATAAATTTCCATCATCCTGACAGTTTTATCCTCCTCTTTCTTTTCATCATCACCGTTCTTTGACAGTGCTTTCAAAGTTAAAAAGCAAGTTGAAACTCATAGTTAAAAATGGTCTTCACAAAACTCTACAGATTTGGAAGTTCAGGAGTCATAATTTCCAGTTTTTAGTTGAGAAAACTGAAATTCTGAGAGCTAATGTAACTTCCTATGGGTCACATGACTAGAACTGAAATTGTCTGCAAAGGAATTCAAATGATGCCTCATGAATTAGTGAGAGAATACACTGATCTGTGCATACATGTGTTGATTTAAAATGTCTTTCAGTGTAACCAGAATGTTTTAAACATACCTCAAGTAACTATATCAGCTGAATAGCTTTAAAACACATCCAGCGAAATTCAAATCTTTGTACCTTTGAAAATAATACTTTGCTCTTTCAATAATAGATTGTTTCCCTGAAACTATCATAATAATTTCTGATAAGTGAGGAAAGAATAAAGTCCTTTGAAAGTCAAACAAGTTATAAGCTAAAAAAATAAAATAAAGGAAGTGTTTTTCAGCTATCTAAGAGGTATTGTGCAAGCAGTATTTTTTACATTGAGGCAATCTCCTCAGGAAATGCTACAATAAACCCAATTTTCTTGTAAAAGAATTTTCACTGTTTTTAAATCTCATTTTCTTTTACTTTTTCTAGATTTTTTGGTAATAAAGCTCAGGAGATTGGTGACAAAAACAACATAATGAATTTTCAGGCTGCATAATTTATGACTTCATACTTATAGCGACAGTTTTAACCTCTACTCATATTTACATTTGCCCTCTATTTCCCAGATTCAAATGGTCTTTCTAAGGAGATTGGTTTCATGCAGAGACAGGATAGTAATCAGAAATTTCTATCTTACTCACAATAAATCAGAGTGATTTCGGTCCACATTTGTGGCCACCATTGAAACAAAATGCACCTCCGACTTGGAGATGCATGGCTATTAACTGCTTGAGTTTTGATTTCCAATAAAGATGCCTTTTCAGTTTGCGTAATGCTTCCAAAATAGGGGTGTGGTTTCCTGGCATATTAGAACAATTTGGTTAGCGGCTAAGTCCTTGCTAGTTCATAAAAAAAAATGTTTAAGGGCCGTAATTGTAACAAGTTTTGTGATGAAAAAAATGGAAAATAAGAAAAATGAAAACAGAGAAGCATATATTTTATTGATATTTTAACAGTGAATTGCAAACACAAACACTTCTTAAATTCAGACTCTTCTGTAGAAGTAAATCAGAATATGAAGCTCTCCCCTATCACCTTAAATAGATTGGAGTCATGTGAGGGGATTGAAGCAGAAATGCTATCAACAATAGCAAAAGATGCATAAATTACTTGAAAATTTGAATCAGAGGAAATTGACATTCAAAAGACCTAGGCAGCACAGACAGTCCATTATCCATTTAACCACATAACTGACTCAGACACAACTGCCTGATCATTGCTGGCCCAGATGCTTTCGCTAGCAAACTGTCTGCAACAGGGAGGCATCTGGCTGTAGCAATTGCTAGCATGAGGATGAGATCATTTACAAAGAACCCTAAAAAGACAAGAAATTTTGCTCTTCCAAAGAGAACATTTGGGCAAGTTACCAGAGCAGCGCATGTGATATATCCTGGGGTAAACTGAAGAGCAAGCTGTGCATTGTTATACTTCATGTAAAAATTCAGACTTGTTTCCAGAATTGGACACACCTGATGTTTCTTAATATTGTTTAGTGTAGTAAAATGACAGCTATGTTGATGAGGCGGCCCCTGTGCTGCTTTTGTTATTAGAAATTGATCCTCCTCTTTGTAGTGCCCATTTAAGGGTTTTATTCTTATTTAATTCCTAGAAGTCTGACTTTTTTGAATATGTGGTGTTGTAGACAAAGGTGTGACAGAAGAAATCAAGTCATGTGATGAAGAGAAAGAAGAAAAATGTGAGAATATATAACTTAGTTCACAGCATGATGAAATAGCTTATCAACTCTGAAATAAAGCCATTCACAGCAGCCAGCTGGAATTTCATTAGTGGTAATCAGAACAAAGGGCATATTTTCCAGTAGGATATTCTGATATTACATAAGCATGGCCATTCGAGCAGACAGAATTAAATGGTAGCCATGTCATCACTTGAACTGTCATATTTCAGCATTTAAAGTAAACATTCTAGAAAGCAGGTAGAATACTGTAATGATATTACACCTTTATTACATCCATTACATTTTAGAACATCTACATCACTCCAAGACATTTACTTTTTTACCTTCCAGTAAATCCACACACCTTTCCCAGATTTGGAGCTTTAACAATAAATAGGGCACAGATTATGGGTACAAAGAATTTATTTAGAATTACCATGAAGAGGGCAAAGTGCACTTTTTTAGAGTTAAGAGTTGAGAGTCTATAATCATCATGTCTGGACCCACCAATCCCACTACATCTTAGTTGTCACATGTTTAATTTTTTGAAGGGACAGATAATCTATTATCAATAAAGTGGAATTTGGATGCTAATAAATAAAAGCAAAGCCAGGGTGATCATGATAAATCCATATGTCTGGGGGTCAGTTTGAAACAACAATAACAAATATCTGTGACATTGACTTTAAAGCAGAGAAACCAGAACAATGCTGGATGATAAAAAGCAAAAATGGCCACTTTGTGGTTTAAATACAAAGCACACTGACCAAGGCTGAAACTGTTTTATTTATTTTTCAGGGGTAGGGGGTGAGTATCATAGAGATAGATGCCAAGATTAAATTGCAACATATTGGGTCAATATAAAGTATCATAAACAATATGAGAGACTCTTGAATTACTTTGGCTCATGCAAAAAAGTTTTGATATTGCTAAAATAAAGTCTGAGTGGATAGGCTCACAAAAGAACAGGGAGTCATGAACTTCATTAATCTAAAATACTGTTTTATTGTTCTTTCTCAGTGTCCTTGATTCTATTGATAATATAAGAGAAATTTTCTTTAACTCTTGTCTTTGAGTCTGTTTAGTTTATTGGAGTTTGCTATGGGTAATATTAATCTATTGATGAAATCAAACTTTTCCTCAAGGCACTAATTTTTTTTGGTTTTAGTTATCAGTATATGCCCAATACTTGGCATAAATTAAGTTTTCAATATACGCTCAATGCTGTAGAGATGAATGGATGAGCAAATGAAGAGACATTTTTTACTAAATGTGCAAGAAATAGTGAACTA
Organism: Catagonus wagneri; assembly: GCA_004024745.2. Lineage (NCBI taxonomy): Eukaryota > Metazoa > Chordata > Mammalia > Artiodactyla > Tayassuidae > Catagonus > Catagonus wagneri. The sequence goes on from PVHT020000180.1 coordinate 8,357,513, forward strand.
TTACTTACTTAGCATTTACTGTGTTTGAAACTTTTTGATTATTGATAATTGTTTTATGCCCTAAATTCATAAATATCTAAATCCAGTGTTATCAAGTGAAAGAAGTGAGGTTCTGAGAAGCAGTACTACTTGTACCAACTGACAGGAAGCAACGAATTCAGAATTTGAGCTCATCCAGTCTTTTTTCTCTAACCAAAATTATTAATGTGAGACAGAGTGAGTAGTAACAGAGACAACAGTTTAGAATATGGCTAGAGAGAGGTGTAAGTTAACTGGGTGACTTTTGGTGATTTATTTCACCTCTCTAAACTCAAAGTCCCCAAGTGGCAAGTGGAAGTAGTCATGACTATTTGGAGGGTTATGGAACTAAATGAGTGTTGCATGTAAATTTCTGAACAGGGGTACTGATAATGACAGCAATCATAAACACAATAATAATAATAATCAATTATTATGTAATGGTTGACTTAGGAATTTCTAATTTTTAATCTGGCTTCTTGTTATTGATTTCCAATCAGGAAAGAAGGGATTGATATTAGTGTTTCTTTTCCCTATAGCCCCAGTCCTATTTTGTCAACCAACAAAGAGAGTTCAAAACTGTAGCCCATCAACTTTATTGGTTGTTCAGGAAGGAATAGCCAGGAGAGAAACACCTCACAAAAAAACCTGGTTACCATTTTCAGTGAGGTTTGAGGAACTTCTGTTTATTCCCACAATAATTAATTACCTTCACTGGGTCACCCTTCTTCTGATTTCTCTGTCCGTACATATCCACATTCATTTCTGAGGGCCGACGTGGATCATCTGAGGAGATTTGGCCACTTTATTTGTCTTGAATTCAGAATATTTTTATACTGTTTTTATTGGAGAGATCCATGCTTAGATCATTGGTCTTTAAATAGTTCTCAAAGCATTTTAACAATTTTTAAGAATATTTTCCAAACATATGTTTAATGGAAATGTTACATCTTAGGGATCCATCTTCTCAGAATTCTAGGTTGTCAATAAAATAACAGCTATTCAGAATGGCCAAGAACTTTAGAAACCTGATTACTGAAAAGCAGACTGAGGGGCCAAAGTCATTCTCGTGACTAAGATACTTGACTCATACTGGGAATTAAAAACTTCACATATGATAACCAGTGGATTTTTAAAATCAATATTTAGCTCAGAAAAAAAATTGCAAGTGTCTCCAATGTAATTGCTCTCTTGCTCTTTCTAAATTGTGTTAATAAATGTAAGAATATTATATAAACTATTGTGATTGTTATTTTTCTGCATGGGGAAGATGGCAATTGATGGCAATAATGACAGATTTGGAGAGGTAAATTTCCAGATGGGGTTTTCTTCTCCATTTAGAATGACTTATTAATTTAAAATAGTTTATTGATTCCCTTCTGCAGAAAGAGTTTTGTGTCAGTGAAAGATGAAATGGGGAGAAAAAGGTAAAGCAATGGAGTGATTTCCTCTAAGGGTTCACAGTCATGGAGAAAAAGACAAAAGAGAAGACAGTATATTTCACTCACTGGGAAAAACATTTTTTTTTCTACTATACTGAAGCTATGTACTTGTATCACAAACTTTCAAAGGAAAGAATCTAGTAAACCCACTTCATGTTAGCTGTGCAACCATAGGCAAGTTATTTATCTCCTCTAAGCCTCTGTCCCTTTGCACAATTTGGTTAATAGTAACATCCACTTTCTAAGATGGTTCAGAAAAAAGGAGATAACTTATGTAAATACTTAATATAGTGTCTGATGCCTAGAAGGCTCCATGGTACTAGTGTTGTTGATTATTTAAATAACAGATAATTGGGCTCTAATAGTAATAGTGGGAATGGTGAAATGTCACAAGCATGAACAGAAATATTCTGAGTTCTAATGATACCCAGTTGTGCCTCTAGTAACTTAATTTTAACCAGCAGCTTGTGGCATAGAGGTTTTGACACAGTATTCTTCAGATTTTGTTTTTCAATCTTGTAGCTGCATTTACTAAAACCCTTTAGTCTATAATATGGATGTGTTTGATCCAAGTGCGTCTATTAACTTTGTACAGCAATGAAAATAATTTTATTCTTTTCTGTGTTGAAAAATAAAAGGTACACACAAAGAAAGAGCTGAAAGTTTTAACTGACATTGATCCTCACGTTGGTTCCGCTCCTGTATTTGGGCAGGCATTAATTTAATCAGACCTAGAATCTGCCTGCAACAAGGACTCAGCAGCCTGGGAAATTGAGCCTTCTGCCACCCTCACTTTTGAATATATCATTTGGAATTTGTTGTATTAGTATAACTTTATTGCTTAGATATGAATTATGCATTGCGCGTAAGTGTATGTTTATAAACATTCCCACTTATTTCCATTTGAATGGCAGTATGACACTGTGATAACTAAAGTAGAAAATTTTATACCTATATATATATATTACATGATAGTATTTTATATAGTATGAGATAAATTCGGTTATTTTATTATTTACAAGTTGGGTTCATTTAGGCAATGCCACACCTTCTCTGAGACTCAATTTCTTTAAGACAGAAATAATTATAGAATTGAGGATTGAAGTATGTTTTGTACATGGGCCGTGCACCATATCTGCTGCTTTGGTTCTTATTAGGTAAGTGATTGATCTTGTCTAATTCATTGATTTTTACATATGGAGAAACAGTTTCAAGGACAGAAAGTAAATTAACCAGGGAATTGCATTTATTCCAGGGCAGAGCTGGGACTGAAACTCTGTCTTCGAATGCCCTTATCAATATTCTCTTTAGTGTTAGCATAATGACACATAATATTGGGGATAGTGAGCTAAGCCACAGGGTAGAAACAAACCAAAATGGGTCCTTGATTTCCATCTACCTGTTTCTACCTACTGAAACATAGGTGAGAAAAAATTAAAATACAGCTGTATGTATGAGTCCAACAGGTAATTTACTTGGAGGGTCCATGACCTCTGACTCCTTTCATTTATATCTGTTTTAAATTTACATTTGAATAATTCTTATCATATTCCACGGAGAAGTGAAGGCATGAACCGCATTTGCTACTTGCAAGTCAAAGTTAGAAAGTTCTTAATAAAATGATTGAAGGACTGCCATTTATTTATTATTGTTGTTGTTTTTATTATTTATAATTTATTAGTTATTATTTAACATTATTTATTATTACTGTTATTGTTATTTTGGTATAAAAAAGTTGTATTAGGCAGGACTGTGGCCCCAAAAGTTGTCTGCATTCTATTCTCCAAACACCCGTGGACAGGTTCGGTTACACAGCAAAGGGAAATAAGATTTCAAATGGAGCTGAGGTTGCTAATCAGCTGACCTTATAATGAGATGATCCTAGGTTATTCAGGTGAGCCCCATATATCACAAGCATCCTTAACAATGGAAGGAGGCATGAACTTTGTGAAGACAATCTCTCTTTCCCCCTTTACAGAAATCTAAACTAACTGAGGTTTTGACAGATGATTTTGTTGCAGGGGAGGTAACAAAGTAGAGTCGAGCCTTTAAGGTGTTGGGAAAGA
>PVHT020000180.1:8362038-8400556 GCA_004024745.2 Catagonus wagneri
GGGGTCTAATCGGAGCTGTGGCCACTGGCTTGCGCCGCAGCCACAGCAACGCAGGATCCGAGCCGCGTCTGCAACCTACACCACAGCTCACGGCAACGCCGGATCGTTAACCCACTGAGCAAGGGCAGGGATCGAACCCGCAACCTCATGGTTCCTAGTCGGATTCGTTAACCACTGCGCCACGACGGGAACTCCAGGCAGTGTACCTCTTGACTTATGGCAGCACTTTCTGAGCAGGAGCAAGGTTTTCATACAAATAGCTTGAAGGGAACCAGGCCCCAAGTACCAAGCTTCAGCAGATTCCTGTCTTTTAAATGTACCCCTTGATTGTTGCAGTTTCCGACTTCGGGGCTAAAACAGCAACTACTTTAATGTTAGTAACTTTGAATAGAAGCTCTTAAGTTTAGCCCCACACTTGGACATTGGGTAAAACCAAGCATTCTTTGCATATTTGTTCAGGGCATAATGTCTATGTATGTTTGTGAGTGCAAATGCACAAAAGTCACTGAGATTAAAATTTTTGCCAGTCTCGGGCGTTGCCTTCGTGGCTCAGTGGTTAACGAATCCAACTAAGAATGATGAGGTTGCGGGTTGGATCCCTGGCCTTGCTCAGTGGGTTAAGGATCCCGCGTTGCTGTGGCTGTGGTGAAGGCCGGCAGCTACAGCTCCTGTTAGACCCCTAGCCTCGGAACCTCCATATGCCGCAGGTGCGGCTCTACATAAAAGGCAAAAAGACAAAAAAAAAAAATTTTTTTTCCAGTCTCAGAGGGAGGACATTCAAAGTTATATTTAGACTGCTTTCAATGAGATAGTGAAATGTGACTTTTTTTGCGTACTTGACTTTGCATATACAAAAATTCTATATGATAAATACAATAGTTTTGAATAAAGTTAAGGAAGCTGAAGAGCTAGCTGCATATCTGAATGCCAAAGACAGATGTGTTTGGTACACAAAAATAATTGCAGATGAAAATAAAATAGTTTACTTTTTTGATGGAGAGGGTTGGAAAGAATAAAAGCAAACATATATTTCCTTCTATATTCCACTTAAACTTGTATAATTACTTTCATCTCAACTAATTTACGTTATCCTTCTTCTCCCCAATTCCTGAAAGCATAATCCAGTGCAATTGCCAGCATTTAGTCATGCCCTGTTCCATCTTTGTTTCAGATATTACTCTGCCCCTTCCTTTTAAATAAGTTAAGTGAAATAATGGAATATGGGTGACTTGGGAGAAGGAATTTTTGTTGTCTCTAGAAGGTTGTAAATGTGGAAAGTACTCCATCACAAGACTATGTATACTTTTTTTTTAATTTTTAATTTTTTTCCATTATACCCAGCTGCACAGCATGGTGACAGGGTTACACATACATATATGGATTCATCACAAGTGGTTAGACATAGTTCCCAATGCTATACAATAGGATCTCCTTGCTTTTCCAGTCCAGAGGCAACAGTCTACAACTATTAACCCCAGACTCCCAGACCATCCCACTCCCTCCCCCACCCTTTTGGCAACCACAAGTCTGTTCTCCAAGTCCGTGATTTTCTTTTCTGCATAAAGGTTCATTTGTGCAGTATATTAGATTCCAGATATTAGTAATATCATATGGTATTTGTCTTTCTCCTTCTGACTTACTTCACTCAGTATGAGGGTCTCTAATTGCATCCATGTTGCTGCAAATGACATTATTTTATTCTTTTTTATGGCTGAGTAGTATTCCATTGTGTATATACTTGTATATGAATTTTAATTTTATGAATTGTTAGCTGTTTAGTTTTATCTTATTCTATCGCTACTTATTTCCCCTTACACAATCTGAAATATTTTCCTTCTCAGTACCATCTGACATACATCATTTATTTAATTTACTCATGTGCTTATTTATTGGCTGTCTGTACCCACAAAAGTAAAGTTACAGTGGCAGCAGTATTTGTGTTTTCATGTACATATACAATGCTGTATCCTCCATTTCCCCAGCACTGGAAGAGTACCCACCAATAGGCACTCAATATTTGTTAATTGAATGAATGAAGGAATGTCTTAGATTCAAGCTTTATCATCAGTAAAGTACAGCCCATAAAATGAGTTTCACAAGTTAATTGTGAAAATTAGAATATAGTGCTGCGCCCAGTGCTGCAGGGCAATGGGGAATCCTAGAAGAGGGACAGTGTGGTATAACAAAACACACAAGACTACTTTACATTTGGAAAATGGGGGACCAGGAAGGGGGAACCCTTCTGCCAAACAAAAGGCTTTAGCCCGCATGAGTTTTATTAAGGAAGGTGATGAGATTAGTGGAATTAAGGGGGGGTGACAAGATTAGTGGGCAGAACAGGAATAGGCAGTGATCTTCGTGGTGATATCAAAGGGGGTACCCTTAGGACATAGTGCAGTTGTTTTTGTTTAAGTTGTTTATAGAATAACATGATATCTTGTCTTTGAAGGAGACCCTGTGCTTTAGAACTCTGCATCCACAGACACTTGCCATCTGCAGAGTTCAGCTGTTCAGTGGTCTCCAGCAATATAGTATATTAAATATAAAGTATTTTTTGGTGTTCAAAGTTGATAGTATTTTTGTTGTTGTTTTAAAGTAAAAGAAAGAGTCATATAGAAGAAACAGAAAGGGCTCTAATATAGATAAGAGATAGGGTAGAATGGTTTTATGGGGAAAGGTAATGGAACATAAAGGGATTTGATTTTGGAGGAAGGGTTATTAATAGACTAGCAATATAGCTTCTATACACAAACCATACTGTTGTGTACAGAATTTTCTGCGAGAGTACAAATGTTCTGTGTCCATGATATTCAGTGCAGTAGCTGTTAATCCATCTATGGCTATAGAGTACGTGAAAGGAGAATAGTACCACTAAGAAACTGAATTTAAAATTTTTCTGTTTAATTTTCATTTAAACTCGGTCACGTGTGGCAGTAGCTATTTTATGACAGAGTAGATCTTGAGCAATGGCTCCCCAAATTAAATGGACTTAACGAAGACTAACTTAAGAGCACCCATTAAAATGCAGATTTTCATGCTTTACCTCTGAAGTTCATTGGCACTAGACCTGAGGGTGAGGCCTAGGACTCCACATTTTAAGGAATCAATTTTGGATTATTTATGTGGGTACCTATGGATCTTGCCTCCATGCCAATTCCTAGAGGTCTATTTCTGTCATTCTCTCTGCCTTTGCTTGTACTGTGTCCTCCAGTCTTTAAAATATATGTCACATTAAATGTTACCAGTGGTTTTGTCCCATAATTCAGAAACAAAATCATATCTAGGAAGCAGAGTTTCTCCCTTCATTCTCTTTGATGTTAATTTTAAATAAATCATGATTTATAATCCCATTCTCATCATTCACTTCTAAATTTAATCCTCCTTATTCTTTCAGAGAGTCAAGGCTTTATTATAAGCAGGATAAAGAATCCTGGTAGTTTTGCATCATTTAGACTAAATTCAGTAATGCCCATTGTTCAAATATTTACAAATGTATCCCAAAACACCTTTGAAGATGATAAAATTTTAGACACTGTGGGGCCTTTAAAGGTCCTACACTTTCATTTTACTGATAATAAAATTGATAACCAAAAAGTCAAGGCCAAAGAGCTAATCATTACTGTTTCCTTTTTTTCACATATCTAATCTTTGGAGGCCAAAGGCAAATGGTCAAAGATTAGTGATGATTAACATTTATTGACCACTCCTTTTTCTGAAGAGGGTTATATGTGGGAAATTCAATGAGTATAGAGGTTGTTTCCATCACCTTCCTAATGTAGTTGCAACACCAAGGACATACGGTCTATCAGTTCCTCTGCTTTTGGCTAGAAGGGAAAAAAATGTCTGAAAACTTGAAAACAGCTTATTCATACAGATAGCTTATTATTTACAAATGGAAAAGTCTAGAGAGAGACCGTTGCAGCATTAGTTCAATGGCTTAGTAATGCCATCAAGTTTCCGATGTTTTTCTGGCTTTGTCTCTAGTATGCTCTGCATTTCGATTTTCTATTCTCAATCTTACAAACTCCTGGTGACAAGATGGTTGCCCCAGATTCATTAAACATCTCTTCCAAAGACAGAAAGGAAGAAGGTGGACTATTTCTTAGAGCTATATCTTTATTAGGGGAATAAATCTTCTACACAAGCCTGCAGCACACTTGTGTATGTCTCATTGGCCAGATTTTTGATGCCTGATGACTCTTAACTGCAGAAGAGATTAATAAATAACGGATCCAACATTTCAGTCTCTGTGATGGAATCAATATCTGCCAGAAAGGAAAAAAGGTGAAGGAAAATGGCTATGATTAGGCAAGCATTTTCTTCCAGAAGGGAATATGTTCTTGCTATGGGTAGATTAAATTTTTATAGGAATCCAAAAGATGATTATTAAGACATTGCCATTTTGGAATTTAGTGTGGAAGACTTTCTACCCAGTGGTTGTCAACTTGGAAATTCTTCTCTTCCTTAGAGTATGGGGGAAATAAAACTACAATCAAACAAGAAGAATGAGCAATAAGACAGAGGAGTCCTGAAGTTAAATAAAACAAAGCTCTAACATTTTTTCCCAGAAAAGAATTTGGGGAGGGAGTATAGAATAAATTCTTTATAGCTCTCACTCTTATATTGAGCTGCCATTGAATAAGATAAATAGTCTACTGGTGTGTGATGCAGAGAAACAGTGTGAATCAAAGCAGGCAATGTTACTGCTTTCCAAGGCAGTGGTTTGACTAAACAGAGAGTACTATATCTGGTATTTGTCACTATTTCTTAGATAGGGTATAATTTCTCTTGAAGGACTATTGCACTTAGTCACTTAATGACACCAAGCTTCTAAGATTTAAGATGTAAAGGGAGAATGTTAAAAGTTGTGCATTTGTTCACTGGGAGGTAAAAGGGAGTTTAAATTCCTATTTAGCCTTGGCAATTTCCATCACTGGCAGAGACTATTCCTCTCTCATGTTTTTCTCTTTATTTGGTGCCAGTCCGTATTCTGCTGCTACTTCTCTCACTCACCACTTTAACTGCAGCACTTTATGTGAGGGGCACAAGTGAAGCAAGGAATTCGTGCTGCTCTGTGAATCATCTGTCACAGGGAGGCTTAAATGTGTGTTCTTTACCTGCCTGCAGGAAAATGCAGTAAATGCATTTTGAGTCAGGGAGAGAAAGTTATGTGTTCTGAATAACTGGCATATTTATTACGACTTAAACAGGAAATTGCATATTTGTGAATTGAAAACCACAGCTGGATGCAATAATCAGCTTTGTCTACCTGCAAAATTACAACCAGGGCTATTGGTATATGGTTCATCAGCGAAACTGGTAGGATAAAGCAGACCCAGGTTAATCCTCTGGCTGTTCATTGGTAACTGTAACAACATGAGAAAAGTACATACCACTCTGAGCTTCATTTTCCTCATTGGTAAAATACAGATACTAATTATACACATCAGTGTAGGTTTTAATAGTATTAAATGATCTAATTACTGTAAAGTTTTTAGTTAGGATCTGATATACGGAAAGCCCCTAGTACATTATCATCTGTGATGCTGACAATAATAATACCAACAAAATCCAAACAAGTAGTCAGAAGATACTCAAAGAGCAAGTTTTCCGAAAAGAAAAATTGAGAGCTTCATGAATGTATAAATATAAATAAAAGACTGAAATATATTAAAATGAATTCTGAGGTGCACAGGTATTGAAAAGATGGCTTTGAAAGGCACAAAACCCAGCAAAATTGGTCTTTATGGAGCCAGGCTAAGTGGCTCTCTGCATTTTAGCTGGATTCACTGCCTTGCCATTTCTTAACCATTAATGATTAAGAGGATGGACATTGCCTCATGAATCCATTCGGTTCAAACAAGTTCCAACACTTGGGAGCCCTTTGACCTCAGAAAAACTGTTTAAATTCTCTGTGGGAGTTCCCGTCGTGGCGCAGTGGTTAACGAATCCGACTAGGAACCATGAGGTTGCGGGTTCGGTCCCTGCCCTTGCTCAGTGGGTTAACGATCTGGCGTTGCCGTGAGCTGTGGTGTAGGTTGCAGACGCGGCTCGGATCCTGCGTTGCTGTGGCTGCGGCGCAGGCCAGTGGCCACAGCTCCGATTAGACCCCTAGCCTGGAAACCTCCACATGCCGTGGGTGCGGCCATAAACCCGCGGCCATAAAATGACAAAAGGCAAAAAAAAAAAAAATAATAAAATAAAAAATAAATTCTCTGTGGATAAGATTTTCCATTGTAGGAGTTCCTGCTATTGTCCTAGGGGATTGGGGATCAGTGACATCTCTGCAGCGTCAGGACATAGGTGTGACTTACTGCTGGCACAGTGGTGTTGCTGCAGTTGCAGCATAGGTTTCAACTGCTGCTCAGATCTGCTACCTGGCCTGGAAACTCCGTAGGCCATGGAGTGGCCAAAAAGGAAAAAAAAAGACATTGCATTGTGAATCAAGTGCAATTATATTAGCTATTCTATAGGGTTGCTTCTTAGCATTTCATGAACTTATTGTGCAAGCACTCAGAATAGTGCATGTCACATAGTAAGTATTTAATAATATTTAGCAATTATTAGTGGTGGAAAAAAGAAAATTCCATCAGTTATTGGAGGAAAAATGACCTGGATCCTCACACCACATATTATAGTTTCAAATGAACATTCAATTCAAATCATTTGGGAGTAGAACATGATCTTACTCTGCATACATTAGAATTTGGTGCCAAGAATAAAAAGGGCTTGAATAAAATGGAGCTTTTATATTTTTCTTCTGGAGACACATAGCCCAGGAAGTTTTAGAAAGATGAGAGCTCAAAGGGAAAAACAAAAGGAGCATGTTGTTTCTCAGGCTTGAAGAAAAGAACTGTCGTATGACACCTTTACTGAATCTTGACACTTTTTTTGAGTTCAAATTCCATTTTTTAAAAATTTTAAATGATTTTTATTTTTTCCTTTGTAATTGGTTTACAGTGTTCTGTCAATTTCTACTGCTCAGCAAAGTAACCCAGTCTCTCTCTCACACACACACATATATGTATATCCTTTTTCTTGCATTATCCTCCATCGTGTTCCATCACAGGTGACTAGATATAATTTCCTGCGCTATACAGCAGGATCTCATTGCTTATCTACCCCAAATGCAATCGTTGGTATCTATTAACCCCAGATTCCAAGTCCATCTCACTCCCTCCCCCTCCCCCTTGCAAACCACAAGTCAGTTCTCCAAGTCCAAATCTGTGGAAAAGAAACTATATATTTTTGTGGAAAAGAAATTGTGCTGCATATTGGATTCCAGATACAAGTGATATCATATGGTATTTGTCTTTCTGACTTATTTCACTTCGTATGAGAGTCTCTAGTTCCATCTATGTTCATGCAAATGGCACTATTTTGTTCTTTTTTATGGTTGACCACGTTTTAAGTGTTAGAATTGTTTGGAAAAGCTTTCCTATCCCATTGATCGTTTAAAAATATTGCAGAAATATATGTCTACTTGCTAAAGTTTTGGATACCCAATTACAGTTCTGTTTGCAGAAATCCAAATTGTGCCATCACCTCTAAAAACAGTATGGTTTGTTTTATATTCTGTTTGTGATTCTTTAAGAGCAAGAAGATAATACTATAATAACCGAAGTGTGTTACATCTGAAAAATGAATAACAACTGCCATTATTTTTACCACATTTGTTGTGTTCTTTCTTGACTTAAGACATCCCAATGAAAAACAGCCTTGTTAAAAACAATAGCTTGCCAACCCCTGCTTTTTATTTGGCCTGGTGAACAAGTAATGGAGACGGCAAAAAGAATGAGCAACAGTAACTCTAGGAAGGGGATTTACAAAAAAAACTATTCTTTGGCCTTCTATCCTACATGCTGGTAAAGAAGATGCCTGATAGAATTAGAATCCCTAGTTGCTTCTATTCTTATAGAAAACATAAATTTTATGTTTCGTAGCATCACTTGTTGGAATGCTGAAGCCTGGATAAATCATAAAACTAGAAAGTACTGAAATAGTCTGTTTTCCTAAGTGTGCAGATGTCCTTTATCCATCCATCTATATACATTCTATAATCTTATGCTATAGTAGCCACGAGCTATGACTGTTACTTAAATTATTTAAATTAAATTTAAAGCTTAGTTTCTCGGATGCTTATGTCGTCACACATGACTAGTGGTTACCATATAAGAGAATGCAAATACAGAACATTTACATAGTCACAGATGTTTTATTGGTCATTGCTGCTGTAGACTCCTTAGGACCCCCTACCCTCATAGACACACGGTTCTTCCACCTATACCTACGCTGTCTTGGCATTGTCTCCTTCACTCTATGGAAATTTCCTTTTCCAGTTAATGCAAAACCAATTCACACAGAGAAATAGACTTACTACCCTTTCCCTTTTACCTTCTAACTTTAGATCTGGAACTCTCTTGGAAATGATGGGTTTAGATATTCTTTATTCTCATGGAATTTGTTGGTCTCTCTGCACATATACTCTGTAGGATATCAGTTCCAGGTCCCCTCTCTTTGAAATGATAGGGGCCATATATCTAGCAGAAGCCAGTCTTCAGCTGTTAATTGCTCCCTACACTATCTATGCCCTTGTGCTATCCACACATTGCTCTATGAACTTACATGTTTCCAGACAGCAGTGTCGTTGTTGTTTATCTACAAACCTCCCTCTCTTCTCTCGAGGCTAAAATTCTTACGTGGCTTCCCATTTTTCTTAGAATGAGACTGAAAACATCCAACATATATTGAGTGCTTTACTTTGTGCTAGGTGCTGTTCCATTTGATTCTGAAGATCATTCTTCTAATCCTCAAAACAATCTTAGAAGTAGTTATTATTGCCACTTCCTGTGATCCTGACACATCATATAGAAGAGGAAAGTGAGAAAGTAAACAATGAGATAAATTTCTCAGGTTCACACAGCCAATAAAGTAACAAAACTGACACTGGAAATGAAGGAAATTGATTCCAAAGATAAGCTATCAGATCCTTATACTTGGATTTCTTCACTTAGTAACTGAACTACATCAGTCCCTATGGGTATCAGCATCAGGAGATATGGGAATTTAGCTTTTTGCAGCTAACTTGTTAAGGGGGAGAGACTAAGATAGGAAATAAACTTCAAGTCATTGTTTTCTTCCCTGAATTATCCTTTGTTATTTAGCCTGTTTAGATATTAAATTATAAAGAACTGTAGCAATTGAATCATTCAAAAATGGGTCGTTTATATGCTATTATGTGCCATAATCTCTTCTAGATACTGACAGGTTTCAAAACTTAGAAATTATAGAGGCAAATATGACAATGAAATGCCAAGTTATGGAATCCTACTTGACCATATCCTCAAATGACTGGGATATTTTTTAAACACTGTTGTATTTTGAATAAATATAAATTTTACTATATGACAAACTCTATTGCATGAATCCCATTTCCTTTTAAATGTTATTCTCTAAGTCTGCAGCAGCCTGGCATCATGCAGGCAAGAATAAAGCCTCCATTAACTATTGTGCCCAAAGTTTCATAGCTGTGGCATAACAAGCTTTGGAATTTATAGAACAATTATAGAATTATAGAACAATCAAAGCTTTATGTAACTGCTGCAAATGCTAGATTCAGCACCCCAGGTGGGATTTTAGGAAATGCTAGTGCTACTATTGCAAAGGCTTTTTCAAATTTGTTGTTGTTACTGTTGTTTCTTCTTTTTTTTTTTTAATGTGTTTGGTTGGTTGATAGATTTTGTTTCTTTTGAAGCAAAGTTTTTTCCTCCTTATGTTCCACTCCTGTATAACATTTAAAATCATCAAAGCATCTATATATCTAAATAAAAAGTATTTAAGACATGCTGATTGCTTTAGCACAATTATACTAGCCAATCCTTACAGTAATCCCCATTTGAGAGATGGGGGAAAATGAGGCACATGGGGTGAAATAAGTTACCCAGGGCAAAACAGCAGGTAAATGATAGAGTGAAATATTGAACTCTACCTTGTTGACATGCAAAGCATATGCATTTTGGGGGACGTGCTTTTTTAATGCCACACACATGGCATATGGAAGTTTCCAGGCTTGGGGTAGAATCAGAGCTGCAGCTGCTGGCCTATGCCATAGCCATAGCAATGCCAGATCCAAGCCGTATCTGTGACCTACACCACAGGCCCACAGCAATGCCGGATCCTTAACCCACTGATCAAGGATTGAACCTTCATCAGCTGGGTTTGTTACCACTGAGCCACAATGAGAACTCCTTTTTTACATTTTTTATTTAAAGAATAGTTTGTGCCAATTTCTGCTGTATAGCAGAGTGACCCAGTCATTCATATATTTATGTATACACACACACACATTCACACACATTCCTTTTCTTATATCATCTTCCACCATGGTCTATCCCAAGAGATTGGATATAGTTCTCTGTGCTACACAGTAGGACCTCATAAGCATATGCTTTTAATTTAATTCTATTCTGGTGTCTTCCACTAGATCTCCATTACCCATCCCTTTTTTCTCTTCTCTGGAGCCAGTGTGGCTTGGTAAAGAAATACCATGAATTTTGGCATTAGGGTGGTCTAGATTAGAATCAGATTCTGGAAAAGTAATTGATGTTTTACCATGTCCTCCACTTACTATAATTTATGGCAGCCATCCTAACTTTTAGAAAACTCTTGGAGAATAAAACGAGGTAGCCAATGGACAGGCAAAAAGTCCAGTTCTTCTCCGCCTTCCCCGCAACTTCCCTTCATTCTTCACTCTACTCTCCTGCCACTGCCTTCTCTTGTCTCATCTTTTTCTTTCCACCCTTATTAATCTAATTTCTTTAAAAAGTCAGGTAATGGCGACTTCAAATGTAGTCCTTTCCCCGTGGCTTAATTTAATTGAATAAAGTCACGTGGCATATTAACCTTGAGTCTAGTTCTTCACCTCTAAAATTCAATAGGTATTCTCAAAGATCCTTCCCAGAACTTCCATTTTATAATGTTGATGATATTTGTTTCAGACACGCTGGGCACTTATAAAATTTTATTCTACAGATTGTATCCTAATGTTTTCACATTTCCTGACTTCTGTACCTTATGTTAATTTCTAATCTTTTGTCTACGAATGGCAAGTCATTAAACATTTGAAATGAAATGAAACATCTTGCTCCATAACATTTCAATTCTCCATCTGGCTTTTGCAATTGGAATTTAGTGGCAAATGTGATTTTGAGCTTTGGGGGGTTGTGTGAGCGAACTGTACGGGTGCCATCAGCCCACATGTCTGCACAGCCCTGAACTTTGTAGTCTCCATCAGTTTCTGAGAAACAGATGGCAAATAAAATAAAATAAAATGCTCCCATCATGATGGAGTGGGGAAGGGGGAGAGAGAGAGAGAGAGAGAGAGAGAGAGAGAGAGAAAGAAGGAAAGAAAAGAAAGAAAGGAAGGAAGGAAAGGAAGGAAGGAAGGAAGGAAGGAAGGAAGGAAGGAAGGAAGAAAGAAAGAAAGAAAGATAGAAAGAAAGAAAGAAAGGAGAGTTATGTTGATTTAGAACCATGCAATGCATTTGTACATTTATTGGCCTGGGGGAAAAAAAGATTTCACTGGAAGAAAGATTAGCCTTTGCCTCTTGAGCGAAGTACAGTACAAACTTAAAAGTACTTGAAGACTGAGAAATCATTGAGAAATAACTTGTTTAAAGTTAACTGATGAAGCATACTAGAAATACTGTAATGGCAGATAGGAAAGAATGCCATTCTTTAGTTGTTCTGGTTACTCCTTAATCTATACTCCATAGATGTTGATTCTATTTCACAACCTAAGTCAGCTATGAAAAAGACCTTCAAGGACTATAGCATATACAAGCATGATGAGCCAAGAGTTGGCACCTGAGTGGAAATTGCCAAAAATTCAAAGTATAATGGAAAACTTGTATTGTTACTTGACGAGAAAATCAGACAATTATAATTAGTAGCAGAAGGAATTTGGGGGTTGTTTTGGTCTGCTGTTGCTGTGTCATTGACTACCCTCTAAACAGATAGTATAAAACAATTATTTATTCTTGTTGATGAGTCTGTAGATGATCTGGTGGTTTGCTGATCTAGCCTGGACGTGGTTGGGTGGCTGCATTTCAAACTGTGGGCAAAGCTGGGCATGACTCCTCCTGCATAATAGACACAGACCTATACCATGTATTTTGCATCTCCCATTGGGAAAGTGAGTTAGCCAGAGTGTGTTGTTGTTCTAGCAACGGCAGAAGCACAAGAATAAAGAGGTGGCATTAGTAAGACTTCTTGAGGTTTAGGCTTGTAAATGGGACATAATTACTTCCACCCAGATCTCATCAAGCAAAAGAATTGCATGGTTTCCTGGTTATCTATTTCTGTAAAATGAGTTAAGCAAAAACTTTGGGGTATAAAACAACTATTTTGTTCTATCAGATGTGTCTTGGCTGAGTATTTGGAAAGGCACAGTATGGATGGCTCTTCTCTGTTTTATGATATATGGTCTTCACCTGAGATAATTGAAATGAATGATGTCTTAAAAAGCTGAGCTGGAGAATCCTCTTCCAAGATAACTTCTTCACTCCTATGTCTGCTCTGGGTTGGCTGGCTGGAGATAAAAACCAGCTGGGACTGTAGAAGATAGTGTCTAAACTTGACTTTCACAGCTTCAGGATAGTTGGATTTCTTACAAGGTAACTCAGGGTTTTTCAAAAAATCAGGCAGTAGCTGCATGACTTCTATTGACCTAGACCCAGGTGCTATTCATTATATCTTATGCTATTTTCTATTAGCTGCAGATTAAACACTGAAGTCAGTTCAGATTCCAGGGGGAAAGCATTAGTCCCAACTTTTGCTGGGAAGAAGGTCAAAGATTTGTGACTCTTTCAAACCATGATGCATAGCTGAGTCCAAACTCAAGCTTCAGGGAAATTCACTCTTCCTCTAGTGAAAGAGATTGTAAAGTCATATGACATAAACCATATGGAAATGAGAGCAAGGGCTAAGAAAATCAACATCCATAAGAAATAGACGAAAACTGGCTGATGGCCTGATGGCTAAAGAGGTGGTATTCAGGTGACTAGTCCTGTCATGTGTGGTGGGTATAGAAAAGACAGTATGGTTCTCAACGACAGGAATACCTTAAATCACTTTTTTTTCCTTGCTTTTTAGATCTGCACCTGCAGCATGTGAAAATTCCCATGCTAGGGGTCAAATCAGAGCTACAGCTGCCAGCCTACACCACAGCCACAGCAACATGGGATCGGAGCCGCGTCTGTGACCTACATCACAGCCCACGGCAACACCAGATCCTTAACCCACTGAGCGAGGCCAGGGATCGAACTTGCATCCTCATGAATATTAGATTCATTTCTGTTGCACCACAACCTTAAAGTCACTTTGTGGTTTTAAGATTAAAACCATAAGAATGGGTGTCCAAGTTCAAGTAAGTGTAGTGCTAGACTGGATACCTGAGACCAAAGAAGCCTAGCGACAAGGACTGAGTCTGGAGGGTGTGATTGTATTGTCAAATACCGGATCTTAGCAAACAAGACTGAAATAAGATTATTTTTCCCCAGTGAAGGGAATATCACCATCTTATACTAGTTCTCTGACCTAATATAACTGAGCTCTGGAGCTGGAGTTTCTAGATCAGTAGATGGAAGTTATCAGTAGCTCTAGCAAGGAAGGTATGGAAGGTATTCAAGAGGCCAATACTCTTTAATAAATTATTCATTTCTAGAAATATTTGAATATTTGTTCATTAAATTTTAGCATTATTGGTCAGAACATCTCATACTAGCATAGTGTATAAAATATCTCCTATAATATTCCAGAAACTGGAGTCTGCTGGAACCCATTTTATTGTCAAAAGTTTTCCACTCTAAAAAAAGCAAAAGGTGAAAATACTCAGTGGTATTATTCAGTGATATTTTTATCTCTAAGGCAATTTAAATGACTTATTGCTTTAAACACATAAGTATTTTCATTCACATTAGTGAAATTTCTGCACTAATAAAATATTCCAAATCAGATTTACTAGTAGTAATAAGGAAACTAGACTATCAAGGAGTTGGGGTGGAGATTATAAATCACACAGAAGCCAAAAATGCCAAGAATTTACAGTCACAATTGTAATGTGTTATATTCATTATTGTGATGAATATCACAATAATGATATTTTCAAGGCTTCCTTGTCGAAGCTCAAGGATATAAAAGTGGGACATGACTATTTCATTCGGGAGCCTTTTTTTTTTTTTTTTCTTTCTAATGCAAGCAGGTCAGACACTGACAGAGATTAGCTGTGCAATGTCTTTGGTTGGAATTTCCAAAACAAACACCATGCATAGTTAATGCATATAAGGTACATCTGTTTAATAATAATAACCTTTATTCTAAATTAATTATTTAAAGATATCTGGTGTCTTTATAAGCTCCATGTATAAATCTGTATTTTTAGAAAGACACTGACACAGGGTTCCAGCCTATCCATTAGGGAGTCACATTGATCATCAGAGACCTTGAAGAAGCACTTACCTTGACGCCAAGGTCTTGGTTCTCTCAGGCACAGAGAACTGAAACAGATTATTGTTTTCTGTGCCTGAAATTTTAGTATTTTCTTGTTGTTCTAAATGTTGCTAATTACTGATGCTGCAGTTCAGTGCCCACTGCTCCCGGAAGCAATTCTTGATCCCTGAAGATGTAAATGATCTAGTGGCTCCACTATGAACAATCCTGTAACTTTCATGATGCCTGTTGATGACACTCAGAACTTCACAGCTTCAACTGGATTTTGATAAGCTTTCCTTACCACATGTAATTAAACTCTCTGTTTCCCTTAGAACTCGTTCCATAAGTTTATACGTAGGAAGGGATAAAAAGATTGATGAAAGATAATTTTAAGTAATTAATATATTCATCACTTTCTCTGGTGAACAAAGCATGGTATACATTCTCCCGGTGGCATCTTGAGTGCATACATAAAAATATAGGTTATTTTTATATTGTTATCATTCATTTAAAGTTTAAATATTTTACTATATGTAAAATATGCCTTGATTAAGATAAATAAATACTAGTAGCGGAATTAAGTCAGTGTCTCTTAAAGGCATATCAGCCACACATTACTATTTTTAAAGTGTGTCTTGGAGCTCTGAGTTTCATGCCATCATCATGTGCTGTTTCTTGATATATAGGAGAAATGCAATGTAGGAAAGGAGATATAACAGACAGACACTGAAATAACTCTCTCTCAGAGTTGCATTATTTAGATCCTCGGTATCAGTTGTTTCATCAGATCTTCCAAAACACAAACGCCAGCACATCATGGCCTCTTTCTGAGGTTCCCTGTCTTTTCAATACCTTCAGTATAACGTCTAAACTCCTCAGCATGACATATAAGACCTCTAAACTATATCCGCAATTTCTGCAGTTTTCATATATTCTTCCATACCTCCAGCCTTCTTTGTATATGTTGTTTTCATCTCCTGAAAGGACTTTTCTGCTTTTCATGTTTAATTCTGCTTACCCTTTACAACTCATCTCTAGTAACATTTTTTTTTTTTGTAGCCTTCTATGAACACTTCTATACCTTAGTCTGTTACAAAGACCTTTCTTTCCCAAGGATCCCAAAGTACCAACTGACGTCATAGTGTTACTAAGAGTATTAAATAAAATAATAATTTTAAAGCAATTGGTATAGAGTTGATACTTGATAGATATTATATATTGGTAAATATTATTTAATTATTACATAGTATATACTCTGTTATTCCGTCATAACATATCTTCTAATTATTCACCTATTACCCTGTTAAACTTTAAGTTTAACAAAGATAAAGCTGTGTTTAGCATGTTTGAAAGACAAGAATAGAAATGATGATCAGGCAAAAGGTAATGCTTATAATATTGTTTTATTTATTTTGAAAATTCTCATATGGTTTTGGATGAGATTTTATATTTGAAGAAGCTTCTTTACACATGCTGCATCTTGGTTCAGGTATAACAGTTTGTATAATTTAGGGAAATTTTGATTATAAATCTTTTACCTTGATAAATAATGTATATTGGTTACAATCACCAGCATATTCTTTTCTCTAGGGATACCAACTAAGTTACTTAACACAAAATATAAGTGGTAGAACATTGTTATTGCTTCTAGCATCTTTTTAAGAAGTTTTTGCAATGTGGGAAATTCTCTTTCTGAGTTTTATCCCTGTGGAATCTGGGAATCTGTTTATAGGGTATGAACATTGACATTCAAAGTGGTACAATTCAGATGTTTCCATGAGGATGGGGTATGGCAAGGAAGGATAAGGATCTGGGGTAAGAAAGCCCAGTTTTTCATCATAGATCTATACTGATTGCTTGACCTTAGTGAGGTTACCTAATTTCTCTATGCTTTAATATGCCTATGAATAAAATAATAGTATTTATCTCACAGCATCATTATAAGAATTAAAGAACTGGTGGCTACCGCACATATTCAGTGCTTCTCCCATGGCAGGCACTGCATAAGGTCTCATCATTATTTTTATTTTATAATGATAATAATGAAACTCTGCTCATCCTGCTGGGGTAGAAGCCCCATATCAGGGACCACTGAACACCTGATAATATCCGGACCATTACCCCTCTCTTGTTTGGTCCTTTATTCTTATTGCTTCTACCCATTCCGTCTTTGCTTCTCTGAAGTCATTGATGCATGTGGTATATGTAAAGTGCACACGTATCTAAAAAGATTTCAAGTCCATTTCATCACTGAAGTTTTTATAATAGAGAATGGAGAACATAGATTCCTGTAAGCAGAGTCTAGATATTTGTGATTAAAATATATAGATATATTTCTTATTTATAGCAGAAAGAATTCCACGTCTAGACATCAGGACTTAAATAGTCACAAGCACATGCATGCCAGTTTAGAAGCAGCCTGGATTTCTTTTGCTTGCAAGCAGCTTGTTTTTTCCCCTCTCTTCCAACAGGAAGTCATTTATCATCCCTCTTAGAAGGAATTGTCAGCACAGTGTGGCTTACAAAATGAGAAAAATATAAAACAAAAACACATGCATAAGTCTCCCAGGTAAATACATTTCACAGTTAAATCATTTCCTTTGCAACTTTCTGTACCAAAGGAGTGATTTTTGCCTGTGGTTCTGAATCTGTGTCATGTGAAGGCAGTTCATTTGTGGAAGAGTTGTCCACATGGGTGTGATTTCTGTTCCCTCGAGACTACTTTGTGTATTTATCACCCAAAGCGATTCCAGAAGAAGGATGTTATACATGAACTAAATTCCTTGACCCACTGGATTATATGAACTGACTCCTAAAGTGAGGGAATACTCACAAAAGTGAAAGAGAGTGAATGAAAGAGTCTGTCATAGAATCTTAAGTTTCTGGGGGATGTGTGTGGTTCTACAAAGAAGATGATGGCTCTAGTATCAAGAAGCTTGTGCCAAACCTGATAATGAAACTAAGAAAGAAAAATACACAGTAAAGAATTAGAGGAGGCTATCTAACCCTGGCATAGGCACAATAAAAGCTAACGTGATCCAGCTACCCTGCTAAAATCCCATCCTTGATGATGGCTGATATGTGTAAAACAGGAGTCTTCATTTTATCCCAAAAACAACCCAACAGCAAAGTTGCAGCTTGTATCTCTTCTTTGTTGACAGGGAAACCCATGCACAAAGAAATTAAATAACTGTCCAAATTCACAGAAATTCTACTTATTGGAGACAAGCCTTCTATCCAGACATATTGTCTCTAGGACCTTCACTAGTAATGGCTGTATACTCTTTTCCACTGGGAAGAAAAAGAGAAGAATAGAAGAAAAGTAAGCTTTATTTTGTGGTCTTTATCTTTCTAGCAGTCACATATAAGGTTATTGTATACGTATATACAAAAAAAAAATAATTCTTATCAACCAAATAGAAAGTATCAGTTATGGAGTGTATATCTGTCAATAAGTAATTGTACTTGTCGCAAACTATTGCCTTTGAAATGGATAAGGAATGAGATCCTGCCATATAGCACTGGAAACTATATCTCGTCACTTATGATGGAGCATGATGGAGGATAATGTGAGAAAAAGAATGTATATAGGTATGTGTGACTGGTTCACTTTGCTGTACAGTAGAAAACTGAAAGAACATTGTAAACCAGCTATAATGGAAAAAATAAAAATCATTAAAAAAAAGTAATGGTAGAAAGGACAGGAATAGAAATGGTAACACAAAAAGAAGACAAGCCACTGCCATGGTGCTGAGCAGTAGGCAGTAGGAGGTGGTACAAAAGAGATAACTATTCTTTACTTTCCAGTTATCTGGACCAAGTATTGGGAAGTAGGCTTCAAAATTATAAGCCTTATATGTGACCTGTGTATGAATCCAGACTTTAAGAAAAATGATTTCTTCAGACACAGTTCCATAGCTAGGTCAAATTCCTCTACCATATGTATTTATAGCATCATTATCCTTTTCCACTTATCAGAGCTATCATTCCTATGTGCAAGCTCTCTTATTAATTACCTCGCAGACACGACTCTCATTCTATAAATGTAGATACTACTTCAAGCTGCTTTTACTTCAATGCTGTGTCTCTTGTAACTATACAGTAACTATACAATAAGTATCCCTTCAATAGGTTAAAAGGACAGATTTGATTTTCTGATTTCCAAGCCTAGACTTTGTTAGTGAGAACACTAGTAGACTCGGTCATATTCTTAATGATGAGGAAAGATGGCTGATGGGAAAGAAAATAGACCAGCAAACCAAAAAAAAAAAAAAAAAAGAAAGAAAGAAATATAATGTAAGAATCAAAACAATGAAAATAAAAATCAAACAGGAATGTTTGATGGCCTTGAGATGTTTAGTTAAAGGAGTAAATAGTCTTGTATGATTCAGTAGTCTTCCCTTTAGTGGATCACTATTCGTGATAGACAAGCAAACTGTATGAAGAACAGTTGAAGTTTTTGTAAAAGTTAAATTTCAATAATGGCTCCAGTTGTGTGTATGTGAGTGTACACCCACAGAGAAAGAGAAATTTATTTGTTAAACCACTTTGAGCAGGAAAAAGAAAACGAATGAACAGACACTAACTGTCCAGAGATCTCTTTCAGAAATGGGAAAAATTTTGCATACCAACCCCAAATCTCTCCTAAATATGTAACTTTTGTTCTGTGACATGGTGCCTTAACTACTTCATTGATTTATTCTAAATTTTATTCTTCAACTACTAGTTTAAGAATATTACTTCTTTTTTTCCCACAGAGGCCTGCCATTAGGAGACTAATGATAATTATCAATAGGACAGTATAGCTTCAATGAAATGATTATGTCCGATTTAGTAGATCACATGCTAGGCTGGATCTGTTTTCTTCCTGATACATCATTTATCATACCATCAAAATTATAACCACATCTTAACAAACACAGGCATAGAAATAAAAATAGAATGTTATTAATAATCCCAAAATGAATGGTTCTGATTCTAAAGGCACAATCAATGCCAAGAAGCTCTCCTGTGGTTTTCTCTTATCTAAGATTCAAATAAAAGTCATCTTGATGGAAAAAAAGGTAGAGGTGTAATAAATTATCCCTTCCACATGCTTAACTTCCTGTTTTGGACCAATAGCATTCTTGGGTGCATTCACGTGAACAAATAGCCTCATAAGTCAGACACGTGGGAAGAAATATAAGTAATATAACTTAGTAGTTATACGCAAATATATTAGTTATGGGAGTTTCTGCTGTGACATAGTGGATTAAGGGTCCAGTGTTGCTACAACTATGGTGTAGGTCACAGCTCCAGCTCAGATTCAGTCCCTAGCTTGGGAACTTCCATATGCTGCGGGTACAGCTGAAAAAGAAAAAAAAAAATTAGTTATATACTTTTTTTTTTTTTTAGTCTGTAGAGCTCAATAGCTGACTGATCTTGGAAGTTAATTAAACTTATCAATAATTGAACTCTTTTTCTTTAAAATAGGAACAAAGTTCCTAACTCACTGATGTATTCAAGAAATAAAACCATAATGAATGTAAAGTGTCTAGGACATTAAGTCCAGCAGAAACCCAGCTGTAACACCAATCTTCCTACTCCCTTCGCATGTCCACTCAACCACATCCTTGTCTGTACTAAGTGTGCCACGTAAGAAGGTCTCATTAAAAGATAAGAGGATCTGTGTTACCTCACCTCAAATAGACTTACTGTAGATGTGTAGATTCTCTTACTTTCAAAGAACTATGACACTAGAGATTTGACACTGCAGGATTATTATAGGAATGTAGGAATGCAGTGAAACTTCTCAGGACTGATGTTCACTCTTGCCTTTTTTTTCTTTTTTTTTAGGGCTGCACCTGAGGCATATGGAAGTTCCCAGGCTAGAAGTTCAATTGAATCTACAGCTACCAGCCTACACCACAGCCTTAGCAACACCAGATCTGAGCCACGTCTATGACCTACACCACAGCTCAGTGCAACACTAGATCTTTAACCCATTGAGCAGGACCAGGGCAAGGGATCAAACCTACATCCTCATGGATACTAGGCGGACTTATTTCCAATGAGCCACAATGGGAACTCCCCAGCCCTGCTCTTCCATCATAGATATAACAGTTCTTTAGCACATGATTTATAACATGTTTAAATTTGACTGTTAGTTGATATTTACCTGGGTGTGTATAAGCTTATGAATATGACATACATACTATTACACATGCAAATGATTCTAAAACATACGTATTAGGAGCTAGAGTTCTTTAGGAAGACTACCCAGCTTAGAACCTGAGTTCCAAGATGTAAAAGCAGTATTACTCTTGGTCACTGTGCCTAAGTTTTGTTATTGTTTCTCAAATGGGGATAAGTTTGAGAAATAGGGTAGAGGCGAGAATTGTATATTGTACGTCTATAGCACTAAGAATGAGTACATGATGATAATCCAGCAAGAAGCTTTTCAAATTATGATACTGATCGCTATTGTGCTTTATAATTGCTTTTTGATATTATTTTTGTGGTCGTTATTATTTAGTAGAAATAGAAAAGCAGGATTTAAATCATTTAGTCTCACTGTGAGCTTGAATTTTCACACCTGCGAAATAAAGATGTTGACCTTGCAAATTTATTGTGAGAAGTAAATGAGCTTTTGTCTACAAACTCATTGGTCTGGTACCTGTCACATTGGAAGTTCATACATTTATATATTTATATTGATTTATTTATAGTCATATTTATAAAATATCAGATTAACAATAGCATACATGTTGGATTAAATGTGTTATTTAAATGTATGTTTGCTAGACTCGTGTGTTTGTCCCAAGAGTCTCTGCATTATTTGGTTGTTCATCCTGTTTGTTTTCATGGGTACATAATAGGCATAATAGCTACACAGGAAGAAAAACAGACCTCAAAAATTACCCTTGATGTATATTTCATATTCAAAACTGAACAGAAAAAAGAAAACTTCTTTTTTATTCTCTTGCCTTCTCTGTTTCTATCTCTGTAGAGTTAAATGCTATTCCCTTCCAAAACAAATCATATCATTGACATGACTGTCCAAACCAAATAGTTTTTCTTGAATGTGAATTGGGAACTCTGCTGGTAAGAAGATTCCAACATCAAAATGGCCTACAGGCAGAGACATTTCTTTGTTTCTCTGTTCAACTGTTAAAACTATGGCCTGATTCATTTATATCCAGTTTGTTATGAAAAAAACCTTTTTTACAATGAACTATCTGGCCCTTCAGAGACAGATTTAACTGCTAAGCAATATCCTATTGACAGAGCATAAGTAATTTAGCACTAAATGAGTACCTACAATGGATTAAGCATTACAGTAACCCTATGAACACAAAGTGTATGTGGCTCATACCCTAAGATTTTAATATAGTGAAAAAGACTGGTATGTCAAATAGAGGTGATAGAAGCAATGAGTTCAAAAATAAATAAAATAAATAAATAGGTATAATCGAGTAAAAAGAACATAATATTTCTTGGGGGGTAAGCAGCCTATTTCTAGAAAAGTTGACTGATGAGTTTGACTCTGACTCTATCCTTGTTGTTTTTTAGATGTATACAGAGGGAGAAGAACATTCAGTGGACGAGGAACATCATGAACAAATATTTGATATTGACATGGAATGACAAGGTAGGTTTAGGCACCTATAAACATTGTTAATTGCTAAACCTTATCATGTTAGAGTAAGGAGAGAAATAGGAGACATTAAGGATAAGTAAGAATCAGACACTTGAACAGGAAGCATCTTTGCTTAAGCTGTGGTGAATGGAAATCAAGGACAATGTTTAAGCAAAGAAAACAGTATATTCATATAAGATTTTGGTTTTGATTATTTTCAAGTACAAACACATAGCCAAAGCAACTTTGATAAGAACAAAACCAGAGGTACCACACTTCCTGACTTCAAACTATATTACAGACTACAGTAAAGAAAATAGTATGATACTCTATCAGATATTTTTGCCTCCTTTGTTGTAAATTAATTGACCGTACGTGCATGGGTTTGTTTCTGGGCTTTTGATCCTGTCCCACTGATCCATATTTCTGTTTTTGTGCCACAACCATACTGCTTTTTGTGGGTTTTTGTTTTTGTTTTGTTTGGTTTTTATTATAGTTGATTTACAGTGTTGTGCCAATTTCTACTGTACAGCAAAGTGACCCAGTCATACACACATATACATTCTTTTTCTTATACTGTCTTCCATCATTATCTATCGCAAGAGATTGGATACAGGGTCTCATTGCTTAGGGTCTCATTCCTTATCCATTCAAAATGTAATAGTTTCTATCTATTGCTAATCTAAAACCAATCAAAACTCCTCAAACTCCCAGTCCATCCCAATCCCTTCCCCATCTCCTTTGGCAGCCACAAGTCTGTTCTCTATGTCTGTGAGTATATTACTTTTTTTTTTCAGACAGGTTCATTTGTGCCATATCTTAGATTCCACATGTAAGTGATATCATACGGTACTTGTCTTTCTCTTTCTGACTTCACTTAGTATGATAATCTCTAGTTGCATCCATGTTGCTGCAGATGACATTATTTCTTTCTTTTTTGTCATACTGTTTTGATGACTTTAGCTATGTAGTCTAGTCTGAAGCCAGGAAGCTTGATTCCTCCAACTCAGTTTTTCTTTATCAAGGTTGCTTTGGCTAGTCAGAGTCCTTTGTGTTCCCATAGAATTTTTTTCTTAAAAATTTTATTCTATTCCTGTGAAAAATGTCATTGGTAATCATTGGTAATTTGATAGGAACTGCACTGATTATGTAGATTTCCTTGGATAGTATATGTCATTTTGACATTATTGAGTCTTCCAGTCGAACAACATGGTACATCTTTCCATCTGTTTGTGTCCTCTTTGGTTTCCCTCATCAGTGTCTTATAGTTTTCAGAGTAAAAGTCTTTTGACTCCTTAGGTAAGTATCTTCCTACATATTTTATTCTTTTTGATTCAATAGTAAATGGGAATGTTTCCTTAATTTTTCTTTCTGATCTTTCATTGATAGTGTGTAGAAATGCATGAGATGTCTCTGTGTTAACTTGGTACACTGCAGCTTCACTGAATTCATTGATATGCCCCGGTAGCTTTCTTGTAGTGTCTTTAGGATTTACCATTTATAGTGTCATGTCATCTGCAGACAGTGACGGTTTACTACTTCTTTTCCAACTCGGATTGCTTTTATTTCTTTTTCTTCTCTAATTGCTGTGCCTAGGTATCCCAAAACTATGTTGAATAAAACGGGTGAGAGTGGACATCCTTGTATTGTCCTGATCTTGGAGTAAATGCTTTCAGCTTTTTACCATTGAGTATGATGTTAGCTGTTGGTTTGTCATTTTTGGCCTTTATTATGTTGAAGTAGATTCCCTCTATGCCAGTTTTCTAAAGAGTTTTTGTCATAAGTGAGTGTTGAATAAGTGGTTCTGGGAAAACTGTAGCGCTATATGTAAAAGAATGAAATTAGACCATCTTTAACATCGTACAAAAACAAACTCAAAATGGATTAAAGACATAAATGTAGGTCCAAATACTAAAATACTTCCAGAGGAAAATATAGGCAGAACACTCTTTGACATAAATTTCAAGAATATCTTTTTGGATCTATTTCCTAGAGTAATAGAAATAAAAACAAAAATAAGAATTGGGACCTAATTAAACTTAAAAGCTTTTTATGGCAAAGGAAACCATACAAAATGAAAAGACAACCTACAAAATGGGAGAAGACATTTGCAAATGATGCAACTGACAAGAGCTTAATTTACAAAGTAGACAAACAGCTTATACAGCTTTATATCAAAAAACAGACAACCCTGCTAAATATCAGAAGATAAACAACCAGGAGTTCCCAATATGGCTCAGTGGTAAGGATGTGGGTTTGATCTCTGGCCTCACTCAGTGGGTTAAGGATCCACTGTTGCCATGAGGTTACAGACATGGCTCAGATCCCATGTTGCTATGGCTGAGCTATAGGCTGGCAGTTGTAGCTCTTTTCGACCCCTAGCCTGGGAACTTCCATATGCTGTGAGTGTGGCCCTATAAAGAAAAAATAAATTAAAAATGGGCAGAAGACCTAAATAAACATTTCTTCAGGGAGGGCATATAGATGGCCAACAGGCACATGAAAAGATAATCGATATCACTAATTACTGGAGAAATGCAAATCAAAAGTACAATGAGATATCACCTCACACCAGTCAGAAAGCCATCACCAAAATGTTTATAAATAGTTAATGCTTCAGAGGGTAAGGAGAAAAGAAAACCCTCCTATACTGTTAGTGGGAATGTAAATTGGTGTAGCCAATGGAGAACAATATGGAAATTCTTTAAAACAAAAAAACTAAAAAAAGACCTTCCGTATGACCCTATAGTCCCTCTCCTAGGCATACATATATTTGGAAAAACCATAATTCAAAAATATATATGTACCTAATGTTCATTGCAGCACTATTTACAATAGCTAAGACATGGAAGCACCCTAAATGCCCATCACAGATGAACATATAAAAAATAAGATGTGGTATATATATATATATAAAAATATTACTCAGCCATAAAAATGAAATAATGTCATTTGCAACAACATGGGTGGACCTCAAGATTACCATATTAAGTGTAGTAAGTCAGACAAAGACAAATATGATACCACTTATATGTGAAATATGGAAAAAATGATACAAATAAACTTATATACAAAATAGAAATAGACCCACAGGCATAGAAAAGAAACTAATGGTTACCATAGCAGAAAGGGAGAAAGGGAGGGAGGGATAAATTAGGAGTTTGGGATTAATTTATACACAGCACTATATATAGAATAGATAACCAAAGAGAACCTACTATATAACATAGGGGACTATACTCACTATTTTGTTATAACCTATAAGGAAAAATAATATGAAAAATATATATACACACACACATATATATATGTCATCTGTCTTAAAAAAGAAAGAAATGGAATATCATTCTGTCTTAAAAAATGGAATATTGTTCTGTCTTAAAAAAGAAATAAATCTTGTTGTGTCTCAGCAGTAGTGAACTCAATTGTATACATGAGGATATGGGTTCAATCCCAGGCCTCTCTCTGTGGGTTAAGGATGTGGCATTGCCATGAGCTGTGGTGTAGGTTGCAGACATGACTGTGATACCGTGTTGCTGGGCTGTGGTTCAGGCTGGCGGCTACAGCTCTGTTTCAACCCCTAGCCTGGGACTTTCCATTTGCCCCAGGTGCAGCCCTAAAAATGATAAAAAAAGAAAGAAATCCTGCCACTTGTGACAACATGGGTGGAGCTAGAGGACAAACTAAATGAAAAAAGACAGGGAAAAACAAATACTCTATGTTTTCACTTACATGTTCCTCCTGCTCCCTGACCCTGGTTCTCTGCTTTTCTCTTCCACCCATGACTTCCAAAACCCTCTGATAAGTAGGGGGTATGCACATGAGCACAAGAGGTCAGGGTTGGGCATATCCACCCCATCACTTTTTGGGGTGGAGCATGATAATGGCTGTCCTTGTTCTACGTTGGCAGATCAATGATTAGAGGCTGCATGTCATCAGGAGAAAGCCTTTTGCTTTCCCCCAGTAGTTATCAAGTATATCCTGGCATGGAGGTTTAAAGATCTTTGGATCTGTTGTTGGTTGTCATAATAAGCCTGGAAGAAAGGAAAATACCTGGCTCTACTTCCCAACACCCCACCTCTAGCCAGGGCATAGCATTTCATTTCATCGGATGGTGGATGGGGAACTAGGCACATGTATGATACATTTCACATGGCAAAGCCCATGGACACCTCTGAGCATCCACACTCACCTTCAAGCATCCTTGTGTCCAGGAAGACTCTCTCAGCCAGCTCCATTCTTTCCCGATTCTCTCTTTTCTCTTCCTGAGTGAGACTTGTGTTTGTCCTTACTAGCCAGTTGGTGATATTGTCCAGGAATATAAGAATTAATTTTAGAACATAGAGTCAAATTAAGCATATAAAATAACAAGGACCATATAGCAAGTAAATATTTAGTTACAACTAATGTTCCATTAGGGTAGCATCTATATCTGTCTTGTTAAATACCAAATATCTCTTAACCATCAGAGTGCCTACTACAGATTAGTCATTTAAAGAAAATATATTAAGGGAATGAATTGATGAATGATTGAATGACCAAATGGATGAACATAGGTTTACACAAGGATTAAATGAGAAAATGTATCTTAAATGACTAGTATAGTACCTGGCACATAGGATGAAATTGGTGGTTGTAGACATGGTTTTAGGGAGTCATGGTGCAGTGGAAACAAATCCAACTAGTAACCATGAGGTTGCAGATATGATCCCTGGCCTTGCTGGGCGAGTTAAGGATCTGCTATTGTTGTGAGTTGTGGTATATGTCGCAGATGCCGCTCTGATCTGGCTGTGCTGTAGCTGTGGTTTAGGCCGGCATTTGTAGCTCCACTTAGACCCGTAGCCTGAGAACCTCCATATGTCACAGGTGTGGCCCTAAAAAAACCAAAGACAAAAGAAGAAGTGATTTTAGTGATGGTGGAAAAAGGATGGCAATGGTGACGGTGATGGGACTCATCCACCTTACACAATATATCTTCTACAAAATTACTTTTCTAAAAATACAAATTAACTTGTTCTCTCATGTTCCCTCACAGTGTATGACTTTGCCCACATAGTTTTCTTCTTACTAAAATGTTAACTCCCTCTCATCCTACACCCACCCCTAACTTTTGTTTCCTCGCTAACTCATGCATCAGAAAGTAGTTCCAATATTGCATACTCAAGGAGATTTGATATCTGTGACTAGGTCACATCCTCTTGTATTACACTACTCTTTTGTAGCACATATCAGTGTTGGGATTGATGTCTATGTGATTTGTGCGTGGTTTTGGTCATCTCTCACATTAACTATGTTTTCCACATGGGGCCTATATTTTTGCTCAACATGCTATTCCAACACATAGCTCAGATTCTGGCACGTGTTTGCCATGTAATGCACATTTCCTGCAGAAATTTGTAATTGAAGATGTAAAAATAAATAAGGGTGATTGCAGCAAATGAAGATGATGGTGGATCAACAGAAATAAGCATTTGTCTTAAGCAGTGGAAACATTTCCAGTCCCTTTATTCCCAGTAGATTCTGTTTATTGCTTCTTTTTCAACCCCTTTTTGAATTCTTGTGATGCCTCTTTGGGTCTCTCTGTATTTATTTGTTTGTTCTTTATACAGTTTCTTTCTTCCAAAAAGCCCCCCTGTAGCTTTGACAAATCATGAGAGGATATTCGTTCTTTTGGCTTGCAGAGTTCTGCAATATAGCCTCAGGTAAAATTGCTCAAAGGGCCTAAAAGGAAAGTAAAAAAGAGTCAAATGAACATGTAACACGACATATTTCTACTGTTGAGTGGATAAAATGTAAAGCAAAGGCGAAAGCTGTGTATCAGTTCTAAAGCATGAGGCAAAATGTGTGTGACTGATATTTTACATTGTCTCCTTTGGAAACCGTAATTATTACCACATTTTAATTTGGTAGAACGTTATGGCTATTAAGTTTTTATTAAGTATATGATATTGGAAAAATCTCTTAAGACCTGAGACAGTGTGTGCTGCCGAGGAAGGCAAGGAGATAAGAAAAAGAAGTTTGAATTTTTCCAGCCAATCAAAAGTGAATTCCTGATGGCACAAATTGGTTCTGATTTTGATGTTCTGTTACTGTTGGATGTGACCACAGAGACTAGGTAAACTGCCAGGTCAGTTTTTCTGTAATTTTTTCTTTCACACAAACAGAATCTGCCTGAAGTTCAGAAATAAAATTTTAAAGAGTAGGCAGTAAAATAAATAAAACACAGCTGTTTATACATTAATGTAACTGCATTTCAGACATCTTCTCTAGATTATACCTTTCTTCTTTGTAATTAGGATGACATTTTCTCTGGTGGTGTGTTAAAAATGTAGACTATAAAAACAAAAAGAGAGCGAGGCAATTCTTATGCCAGTGCATTCAAGTGCATTATATTAATCAAATGATACATCTTTACTGCACATCATTTATTCAATTCACATGTCTTCCCCGGACCTCAATTTACTATGAAAGCAGTGCGCCTCTCTCTGCTTTATTTGGGACCAAGCCCAAATGAAGCCATGAAAAAAGGCAATGTGAAAAAAAGATGGACTTGGTTTATTATATGGATACAGGAAGTAATATGACCTCTCAAAGTTTCCAACCGAGGACATGACATTTTCAAAAGAGTCACAAAGAGAGACAGAGGGGAAAAAAGCAACTCTGCAAAGTCACCTTTTCCATTTTTCCACCCATTTAATATTGGTGTATTCATAGCTGGTTACAAGAAAAGGCACAGGAAAATCACACTAGGGAACAGTCATTCACTTTGGGTGATTATCAGAAAGCAGTAATGGGGAAGTTTCCAAAATGCCAGTGTACACAAGATATTGTGATAAGATTAATGAGCCTGGGGGAGAAATACCTTCTAGGAGGCTGGCAGTTGCCAAGAGCTCTGACATTTTACCATGTGGCCAGTCTCTTAAACTCCTTCATATGCTTGTCCTCCACTGTAAATTCAGAAAGGCAAATGAAGGCAAGAACAACCATTCGTTTTTTTACGAATTCAAGTTTTTCCTAGTCTGGCTTTTGGATCTCTAACAGATGCTGCCAAGAATACTTAGCCTTCTTGCTGATTTTGTGTCTGTCAAGCTCTCCAGGAAAGGATTTGAGTTCTGTGGAAGAAGGAGATCTCAAAACAACAAAGCCTCTGTACGGCTAAGCACATTTATCAGGTCTAATACAGCTTCTAGTTCTTCTCCCTGCTGCTTAAAGTGTTCGACCTGACTTATTTTTTTCCCCCAAAGTTTATTTATTTATCCTTTGATCATCCACTCTTAGAGCATTTTTTCCTACCTTTCCAAACTTGCCATCAGACCAGAATACTGTCTATTAACTCTTCATCCCTATGGCCACCTAGACAGGCAAGCTTATGTTTCTATTTCTATCCCCCTTCCTTCCTTTCTTTCTTCCCTTCCTTCCCTCCTTCTTTCCTTCCTTCCTCCCTCCCTTCCTCTTTCCTTCTCTTCCTTCCTTCCTTTCATCAGACTCTGATAAATAAGGGAAAGTTGAAGGATAATGTCAAAACTATAACATAAGGAAGTGTCAAGTATTTCAGAATTACATGAAATGATCACAGTTCTTATCCCCAGACTGTGATTTCTCACTGCCCTCAGAAATAATAAGTGGATATTTCTTTTGACACATGTTCTAATTTTTCCCCCTGTGCTCTTATCTAACCATGTATTTCTCTCTCCTACAATCTAAGCACCATGGCATTTTAATAATCCTTAAAATGAATGTGTCTCATGCAGGAAAGCAGCTTGGCACAGAACAAGGTGCTTCCTTATTCAAGTGGTCAATTTTCATAAGTGTTGAACCCCACTTGCCCCATTCATTCCACTGCAGAATAACTCTCACTTCCCTCCTCTTTGACCGGTTTTCCTCAAGTCCAGAAAACTTTTAGGATCTTCAAGCTGTTGACTTGGTAGGTCAGAAACTGGCCTGTAACTAGGAGCTGATATCCAAGTCCCTTTCTCCCCCCGTCCTAGTGACAGGGTTCCTTCCCCACCCTCCCTTCCTCTTCCTAAGTCTGCCTTCTGCTATTCAGACTACCCTTTGCCCTTTGAGGGTTGCACTCCCATCAGCATTTGACCCACAGTAAAGAAATCCCCCTGTACTCCTGGAGCCAGATGCTCTGTGAAGTCCCATTGGATGATTTGGTATTCTTCTTGGCCCTTTCCTACATGTCTCTTTCCATTGCTTGTGTACATCGTGGACTTCTCTGTACTTCAGTTCAGAAATAGGCATTTTTGTCATTACAGAAAAAAGCTATTTTGATGCACATGAAAATCCTTCCAATAGGGAAGTGAATACCTCTAAGGACCTATTTTTAGCATCCCCCATACTATTATCCGCTAGACCTCCTCTGCCCCGGCCCCTCTCAGATTATCTCTAAGTATGTCTATGCCTGCAGGTTCTGCCTTACGCTGTGAGTAAGTGAGTGCCAGAAATGGGGCAAGAATCATAACAACTGGAATTTTTAAAAAATATATTATTCGTGTGAGATACTACTAATGCTTTAAAATATTATATCTTTTAATCCCTCTTTTAATTCATCATAGATGAGAAAACTGAGGCTCAGAACTTAATCTACCCAAGGTGGCAAGGGGATGAAGTGGCAGAGCCAGCTTTCAAATTAAGTCTTTCTAATTCCCAAGGTCCTTGTTCTTAACCATAATGTCAAAGCTGTATTGGAAATGCTTACCCCACTCCAAAGAGGTCTTAAAAGGAGAGACCTACTTTTTTGAATCTGTGCCTAAAGGGCACTGGGAAAAATCAGTTGAATACCCATCAACTAAAGCAGTGCCTGGAACATTGCGGATACTCCATACATATTTATTGGGTAAGTGAAATCTAAAGTGGACTAATAAAAAAGATAGACTTGGAATCAAATGTAGGAGACGTCTAATCTGCCAGGTTTCTCTTAATCCCTTAACAATCAAGTGTGATCTGTAGACCAGTATCAAAGCTTCTCCTAAGAAAAGATTTTTAGGAATGCAGATTCTCAGGGCCTCACACCAAAGGCAGCAAATCCACATCTCCAGTTTTACAAGATCCTCAGGTGTTTGGATGCAAGTTAAAGTTGGAGAAGGACTGGACTAATCTTGGTTGAAGCACCTAGAGAGAGAATGACTTTGAAAGTCTCTTTATCTACATTAAAAAATTTAAGTGTATGTGTATATATGTTTATATACTTATATATATATTTAATCACATAATTAATATGTGTAAATTACATATATTTAATATATATATGCTTTTTTTTTTTCACTCTGCCAATTGAGCAGCATCTCTGGGATGAAGACATGCTTTCCAGGACAAGCATCCACTTACAGTACTTTATAAATAAAAGCATAGTTGAAAAAGATGGGATGTCTTTATAGGATAGAAAATTACACTTCTATACATTATGAGCTTTAGTTCAGGAACTAATCTATAGTGGTCTACCACTGATAATATTGGAGAAATATATCATGACCAAAGGTAAATGCTACATCAACAAGTGATTTCTCTTCCAAAGTTTTACTCCCTCTCCCCTGCCCCACCAGCAACAAATTAACATCTTCACATACATGAGATCTTCGCATACAAGTAGTTGAGAGAGAAAGGAATTGGTATAAAGAAACTTAAATTTCTCTCTCAGGCTGTGTGAGGTCTTCAAAACAATTCTCATTTAAAATAGAAAGCCATATAACCAAATAATATGATATTCTGTTATTGGTGTAGCCCCCTTTTTTGGTATATTTATCTATAATTATCTAAGAAATTTAGAAAATGGTAAAGAATGTTTGTTTATTGGTGGAGGTAATTTTCTGTTAGTTTTCTAATTATATAAACTCATAAACTTAAAAAAAATAATTACTTGAGAGGCATTCAGTATCCACACTTTTAAGAAAACAAATAACAATAATTTCTTTCAAAGTCATCAGCAGAATACACAAAGCTAGTGCAATTGTGGGCTGAAAGAAAAGTCGAGAAAATTTTCTATTTTGGCACTCAGTTGATAGGATCTGTTTTCTGATCCCTAAAATAATATTGCTCGGCCTAAAATAGTGAAGTCAATTCTGGCTGTAATACTTTAAAAATATAAAAATATGGGCAAATTGGAATTCCTTTAGTGATGGGGTATCAGGGTTGTGAAGGTAAAACTGAGAAATGATGGAAGGAAAGGAGACTATTTCAGATGAAGAACCGGGACTATTTCAGATGAAGAAGACTTTCTAAGAGAGATGCTTATCTGGCATACACTATGGAAAGAGTGATTAGAGGTCCTATAAATGACCTCGTGGTATAAAAAGGCAGTCTGCAGTGGCAGACGTTTGTGTGTAGTGTTAGAACTATCCAAGAAAGTCTTGCTTCAGAAAATTTCACTGAGAACAAGGAACAAACCTCCTACAATGCTGGGGAGAGGGGTGGTCAGGCATTTAATCTCATTCATCTTTATATCCAGGGCTTGTTATTTACTCAGTGGATGATCAGGAATTATGTCAATGCAAACCTGTTATTTCTTGCTTCCTCTGGGCCTTGGGTTTGACCCTCCAGTGTCAGTTCCTCCCATAGATCTCAGAGATGACCAGAGACAGACTAGTCTTTAGGTCTTGCTAATGAATTCAGGTGCTTTGCCCTTTTAACTAGATGGGCACTCTTTCTCAAGTTCAGTAGTTATATTACACTATACACTACCATGGTGTTCACCATATTTGCATGAATTCTCTATTTTCCTTTACTCTGACTCCCTTCTTAATGTAAATAAATGTATCTTGAAACCTTATATTACTACAGAAGATAAATTAACAGGTGTTAATAAGCTGTTAAAGACATGTTAATATAAAACTGGAGACTTCTTTTATTAATGTAATTAGAATACATGAGAAAGAAAGGGAAAGTAAATTTCTCAGCTGTTCCACTGCATTGAGTTTCAGCATCCATATACGATCTAAAACAATTTTTTAAATTTATTTTTATTTTTCCACTATACATGGTTTACAGATTTTGGTCAGTTTTCCAGCTGCACAGTGTGGTGACCTGGTTACACATACATACATGGATTCGTCACAAGTGATTAGATATAGTTTGCAGTAGGATCTCCTTGCTTTTCCATCCCAGAGGCAACAGTCTACAACTATTAACCCCAGAACCTCCTACCATATCACTCCCTCCCCCACCCTCTTGGCAAAAACATGTCTGTTCTCCAAGTCCTTGATTTTTTTTGCTGTAGAAAGGTTCATTTGTGCAGTATATTAGATTCCAGATATTAGTGATATCATATGGTATTTGTCTTTCTCCTCTGACTTACTTCACTAGGTATGAGGGTCTCTAATTGCATCCATGTTGCTGCAAATGACATTATTTTATTCTTTTTTTATGCCTTAGTAATATTCCATTGTGTATATATACCACATCTTCCTAATCCAATCATCTGTCGATGGACATTTGGGTTGTTTTCATGTCTTGGCTGTTGTGAATAGTGCTGCAATGTACATGCGTGTGCAAGTGTCTTTTGCAAGGCGATTTTTGTCCAGATATATGCCCAAGAGAGGGATTGCTGGGTCACATGGTAGTTCTATGTATAGTTTTCTAAGGTACCTCCATACTGTTTCCCATAGTAGTTGTACCAGCTTACATTCCCACCAACAGTGCAGGAGGGTTCCCTTTTCTCCACACCCCCTCGAATATTTGTTGTTTGTGGACGTGTTAATCATGGCCCTTCTGTGGCGTGAGGTGGTATCTAGTGGTAGTTTTGATTTGCATTTCTCTAGTCATCAGTGATGTTGAGCATTTTTTCATGTGCTTGTTGACCAGCTGCATACCTTCTTTGGAGAAATGTCTGCTCAGGTCCTATGCCTCAAAATTATTTTAGATGCCCATAGGACATGGGCATCTAAAATAATTTTGACTGTCTCTTATACTGTTCATGAAGTGTTCTAATTCTAGGAAAATATGTTTTTAATACCCATTGACCTGAAATCTTTGGAGCTGGAATATAGTAGAAAAGTATATATATTTTGTTCTGACTTATATTCTGTAGCCTTTCCCTTTCACATCAAACTCCTCTGGAGTTGTCCTTGGCCCGTGCTGGGCACCCATTTGTTATTTGTTCTTTGTTGTATTTGACTTGAACCGATGACCCTTTCATTTCCCATCAGCACTTCTATTATGAAACCTTCTGGTCTTTATTAATTTGTGTTGCAGCTTTTATATCCCAGAGTCCCCAACATTTCATTCCACTTAAGCTACGCTATATGACAAAATCCTAAGAACCTACTTCTAATACTTACCTGCTTTCTCTAGATAAACTCTGACTAGTTACCAGTAGTAAATGATTTGGTTAGGATGGTATTAGAGATGAATCTATTCTATACAGTCCGGGAACGGACCTGTCATTGAAAGGGTAAATTCCATTCCCATATTAGCCTTCTTTTTTGAGTCATGTGCTGTGTGTGTGAAAAAAAAAAAAAAGCAAAATGATTAATAACAGAGTCTTGCCTGCAAAAGGGGACCAAATGTTTTATGCCGGGCATTCTAATGATAAATGCTAAATCTGTCTCTATGATTTTACCCCATTACTATTGGAATTCTGCTGCTTCCAGGAACTGTGTGATATTCGTAAAGAACATAGGCCTTTGAATCTGACAAGCCTGAGTATGAGTCTAAACTCTCAACCAATTAACTGGGCTCGTTGATAAATCATTCCCCACTTTATTTGCTTTCTCAAAATACTGAAATAAAAATGTCTTCATGCGTGGTCAGAAGACATCTCAACATATGTGCCAATGCCTTTCAACTGAACTCTGTTTAATACCTGTAGGGGTTTACAGAGTAGGTCTGAATACCTGCATGTCTCAGAGTGGTACGCAAAAACAGTAATGTAAAGGGATTGTTGCCAAAACTTAGCCTCTGGAGACAGAGTTCTGGGTGAAGGAGGAAAAAGATAGCTTTTACTGCTTTTCCAGGCAAAGGAGATCACAGAAGCCTAATGCCTTAAAGACTGTGTCCTCCTTTGGGAGAGAAAAGGAGATAGTCTTATAGTTTGGGAGTGGAAAATAGCACTGAAGAAAAGGATCAGAGTAGGTACAAGTTTGCATTCTTCAAAGCTGCTGTTTAGCGACCCTAGGACTGGTTCTGATAGTCCTTCTTTCTGGAATGAAGAATGCTTCATCAGGTAGTTAACATCTTTCATTCTTTGGGGTGGTTCAGTTCTGCAGAAGAGCTCAAAGATATTGTTATGTGTACCCCTCGGCGGGGAGCTAGGACTCTAACCCAAGGCTGCCCTGCTGTTTCTTGACTGCTCCTCTCTGGCCTCAGCATCCACCCCCTTCCGTGATCAGCAACTGTTTGAACCTAATCTTTGGAACTCAAGGAAGGTCGTGGCAGCTGAAGCTTATTCCTTAAAAACAAGAAATGGGGGACACAAAGGCTCCTGTGCCCAGAAACCCCACAGGGAGGGCCCTGCTCAGATTTAGGGGCTTAGAAAGTTAACTGGCAAATATTAAATACCTCACCCTGTGGGCAGAAGAAGTAAAAGAATCTCAGAAAATTAATCATACATAGAAATTAAGGTTGCTATCTGTCACCTATGAAATGTGAAAGCACACTGGGCTCATCATAAGGACTGTTTTATGAATACAGCTATCTAAATAACGAACACAAACTGCATTTGCAGAAATAATATCCTCCAAAGAGGAAACCATATTATTTGTCTTTTTTTATTACTGAAGTTTTACCTTTCTTGACCTTATTTAACACCATCTAATTCTTATGAAAACAACATGTAAAAAGCAGATGAAAACTGAATATGAATTATATCTAGCCTTCTATAATGCCCGGGTGTGTATGTACTCACACCAAACACACACATAAACACACAAATAACTTGCAAAAATGCTACTTGATATTCTGACTATGATTTAAGAAAAATAAATGTGTTTTGAAATTACTGTTTGGCAGTTTAGAAAATAGGATTTAAGACTGATTTAAACAGGATGATAAGGAACTTTCAGCACTTTCCTATCTTGTTTTATATAGGCTTTGTGTGTGTGTGGAGGGGTTGCCCAAAAGTGTACCCTAAATAGATATCTACATGTTTGACATAATGAAACAATGTCATTACTCTATCCTAAAAAATTCCCAGTGTAATAATAAGCTAAATAACTTTTCACCCACTCCAAATGTCTGTGTCAAGAAAGGATGGAGAATTACATAGATTAGAGCTATTTCCTAGCCCTCAGACTTCCATATCTGGAAGTCGTTTTTCATAGTACAGTCTATAAATTGGATGGCATAATTTGATGATGGACGTAGAACTGTGGTATTAGTTTTTATTTTGACAAAATCATTAAACATCACATAGGTTGAAAAATGAATCACGGGGCCTTAAGCCTGCCTTAGAAGATTGCAGTTCATAAACTGAATTGCTCACACGGGCAACATTTTGGTGGGAGTTATAGATTTTCTAGCATATCTCTGATAGATAGGACTAATATAACTTCAATAAAAACTCTGGATATGTCAATATAAAATTTTCCCTACCATTGAAAGATGTAAGGTACTCCAACTAATAAATCGGACGACAACCTATTCCTTAAGGTATACTAACATACATATTGGGTTACAACAAGCGACAGAATCATTGAGGTAATAAACCACTGTCACAGAGGGGCCATTGGAGAAGGTTTCTCTCCTTTGCAAGAGCCCAGCATGATGACTATAGGTATAACATACCCTCAGAATATTAATTTCCAATAATTAACTTTGGTATATGTGAAGTGATTTATATAGAACTACTTATAAACTGTACCTGATTGTCATATATGCCACTTATATCTGTGACACTTCATATGAATCTCATCAACTAATGGAGATGTACAAATCCATTAGGGGCCTTCAACTGTAAAACGTATGAGTTGTGCACCCTGAGTTTAATGTAAGAGTCTGTCCATGATAGATGAGCTTGATACCTAAATATCTGGTTACTGCTGGTGGTGGTCTTGGGTGGGTGAGGGGAGTTTCATAAATTAGGTCTGAGGGTCAAGGTAGACTGAAAAAGAAAACTAATGTATACATTTTCCCCACATGTTGTGGTTGTTAGAAACTATATATTACTTAACTTTTCATTACTTGAAAATTGAAGATGATAATGAATATCATAGGGAGACTCTGGGGGTTAAATCTTGAAGCAGGTAGCACAATCGGTGGTAGCTTAGACATGTTAGTTTCTTTGCTTCACCTATGCAGGTCACTTTTTACCTTTATGACATATACTACTCTTGACAGTATGCTTTATTTGTGATTCATTGTTTTCTGTTTATTTCTGGATAATCATTCCCTTCTCCCTTTGTATTAGTCAGGGTTCTCTAAAGAAACGGAACCATAGAGAGAGAGAAAGAGAGAGAAAGAGATTTCTTTCAAAGATCTGGCTCACAAGGTTATGAAAACTCATAAATCCAAAACTTGTAGTTTGCATCCAAATATTATCTGCTTTCAGAACTCCTTGTTTGAGGAGGTCAGTCTCTGCTCAATTAAGGCTCTGGACTTAGCGGATAAGGCCCACCACATCACGGAGGACAAGCTGCTTGACTCAAAGTCTACTAATTTAAATGTTCATCTCATTTAAAAACACCTCAAAGAGGGAGTTCCCATTGCAGTGCAGGAGAAACGAATCTGACTAGTGATCACAAGGTTGCGGGTTTGATCCCTGGCGTCACTCAGTAGGTTAAGGATCTGGCGCTGCCATGAGTTGAGGTGTAGGTCGCGATGTGGCTTGGATCCTGCTTTGCTGTGACTGTGGTGCAGGCCTGCAGCTGTAGCTCCGATTTAACCCCTAGCCTGGGAATTTCCGTATGCTGCGGGTACCACCCTAAAAAACAAACAAAACAAAAAAACACCTCATAGAAACATTTAGAATAATGATTTACTACATGCATACGTGGTTACCTTGGCTCTGCCAAGGTGACACATAAAATTGACTATAACATCTTTT
This sequence comes from Catagonus wagneri, assembly GCA_004024745.2. Classification (NCBI taxonomy): domain Eukaryota; kingdom Metazoa; phylum Chordata; class Mammalia; order Artiodactyla; family Tayassuidae; genus Catagonus; species Catagonus wagneri. Next base: position 8,400,126 of record PVHT020000180.1, read on the forward strand.
TAGGCAAAAATCTGCAACTGTATCTCCTCATCAAACATCATTGCTCTTTATCCAGAATTCTACTCCTTTGCAACTGAGCTTCAAAGTTACTACATTTTGTCAGCTGTTCTACCTCAAATTATAAAATAATCACTTTTAAAAAATTAAGTGACTAGCATACATTAAGTGAATTTAGCACACATTCAGTCCTTGGCCTGGGAACCTCGGCATCCCAGGGGTGTAGCCAAAAAGAAAAAGAAGGAGATAGTTTTATTTGTAAATTCTGTGGGCTCTAGTCAGGCACTTTGATTTTCAGAGGTCTAAATTTACATTATATCAATCATATTAAAAAGCTCTTAAATACCACTTTTTATTAAAAAAATTAGAAGACCTTTTATAGTTTACTTTTCTGATAATTTGGCCATGAATAACTTATTTTTTTTTTTTTTTTT
>PVHT020000180.1:8400656-8435818 GCA_004024745.2 Catagonus wagneri
CATGAATAACTTATTTAATTTAAAATTGGGTATGCTTTATTAGCAGATATAATGCCCACTTGACAGTTACTGTAAAGTCAGAAAAGTTAACCTACATGTCTTCAATGTGATAGGTATTTTGTGACAGGTAATTTAAAATTTTTTTTTCATCAAAAAATTAATGCATTTTCTTAATGTTATATTTGAGACACTTAGATATTTATTGATTCATATTCGTGCTCGTATTTTACATATTATTAAACCTCTTTGTCTTAATATCTGTATTTGAAAATTGAGAATGTTAATGGATATCTCTTAGGGAGGTCACAGGGGTTAGTCTGTGAAAAAAATAGCACAGTGATTTAAATCTAAAATTTTCAAGGAGTTCCCGTCGTGGCGCAGTGGTTAACGAATCCGACTAGGAACCATGAAGTTGTGGGTTCGATCCCTGCCCTTGCTCAGTGAGTTAACAATCCGGCGTTGCCGTGAGCTGTGGTGTAGGTTGCAGACGCGGCTCAAATCCTGCGTTGCTGTGGCTGCGGCGCAGGCCAGTGGCCACAGCTCCGATTAGACTCCTAGCCTGGGAACCTCCACATGCCGCGGGTGTGGCCATAAAATGACCAAAAAAAAGGCAAAATAAAATAAAATAAAATTTTCAAGCCTTTATTTCCTCAAAACAAAGTATATCTGACCTTGCAGCAATTCCTTTTTTATTTTGTTTTTCTCTTATTCTCTGGCTTTTTCTTTCAGATTCTCTGTGAAATGCTCATGGGTTGTAGGCATGGTGGTGGTCTTGATCAGTGGAAAAACTCAATTTAATTTTTCTGTGAAATTGAAGAAATATGTATTCTGTTCTCTGTTGAACACAACTCTCCGCCTTTCCAGTTATTGAGAACAAAGATACTATGATCTTAATGACTGATATCTCCTTTAATTCTGAAGATAGGCATCCAGCAAGTTTATAATTGTCATTGGTTTGGACTACAATATAAAGAGATTTAAATCCTTCCATATGAGGCAGAAGCACTATTATCACCTTCTGATCATAAGGATGATCTTAGAAGACAATCAAGATTAAAGATAAGAGACTTAAATGACTCCTTTCTAAATTTTTCTCAGCAACTCTGTTACATACCAGCCTTTCAAAGTCTGATTGCATGTTTCTAGAGAATACATCGGTTCTAGAAAATCTGCCAATCCCTAAAACTCACACTCTAGATTTAGTTTTCCTGAGAGATCACAGACAGGGATTGTTAGGGAGGAATAATTTTTTCTTTACCCTTCTAGTTTCTCTGGTGGTCCTAATGATAAAATTGGCATCGACAGAGCAACAGGAGAAAAATCAAATTTAATTGCATATGTACATGGGCTCCACAAAGTCAATGAAACCTAAGGACAAGCTGGGCAATTGAAGTTTACATGCCATCTTCAGCTAAGGCATTGCATTGGGGCCTGGAGCTTCAAAGGGGTGGAGGGCGATTCACAGCATTATAAGGGGAGAAGATGTTTGGTGATTAGATGTTTTTTCTGCCATACAATTACGTCATTCAGAGAAAAGGTTATCTCTTGTTAATAACTCTTTCTGGGCCAGGCCCACTCTCTGAATTATTTTAGGTAGTTGAGGGTGAGGCAAGAGTTTTTCTTGAGGTGGTTGGATCTTGTCTGCTTTTGGCTCGAAATAGTCTTCATAAAGTGCCACATTCTGGGGAGGCTCATTCCTAACCACTTCAGGCTCACATCCTTGCCAGTCTTTGTCCTCACTTGGTAACAAAAATCACTTAAAGTATCTATCTTCTGTTGCCGCTTTCGCTCTGACTCAGTTTAGTCTCTCAAAACTTTTAAGTTTAGTTTAATAAATCCAACTATGTCCAATGTTCTAGGAATCAAAAGGTATCTAGGAGGGAGGGATAGCCTCAAGTATCTTAAATCTGAATTGAAGCGATAAGATGTCAATGCCCTCTGGAATTCTAACTTTTAAAGGAAGAGATGAAATAAAACCACAACAAAGAGTAATGCACATAAACCTAATATTAAATTTAAAATGTAATAGTGGTTTAAACACTTGGAAAAATAATCACAGAGATGAGATTGATTTCCAATAAATAAGTAGAATATCGCCCCCCCCTCACCCCCACCCCCACCAAGATGCCCTCATCATAAGCCTCACAACTTGCGAACATGTATTACCTTGCCTGGCAAAAGATACTTTGCACTTTGCAGAGGTGATAAATCAAGGATCTTAAAATAGGAAGATTATCTGTGGCTATTCAGGTGGACTTAGGGTGATTACAGAGGGCTTTTTAAGAGGGTTGGAATCAGAGAGTGTTAAAAGGCAATGCTGCTGAGTTTGAAAAGGGAAGAAAGGAACCTGAGCCAAGAGATTCAGGCATTCTCTAAAATATGGAAAGGCAAGGAAATGGATTCTCCCTTAGAGTTGCCGGAAGGAATGCAAGCCTACTAACACCTTGATTTTAGCCCAGTGAGACTTCTGATTTGCAGACCTCTCAGATATTAAATGTATGTTGTCCTAGGTCAGTTTGTTTCTGAAGCAAGAGGAAACAAACACACTATTCAAGAAAACTTCATAGAGAACCTGGCATTTAGGTTAAGTTTTCCACAGGCAGAATGGAGAGAAAGGCCCACCACAAAGGTGGTGAGAACCATAATTACTGCTACTGAAGGAGGATATTTTACTGTATCCCAAATAGTACAGCATGAGTGATAGTAGCAATTGATGGGAATTTATAGGATAAAGTCTGTCTAGTGTTAACTTTTTCAATTTCCATTTATTCAATGGAAAGCCATTGAAAACTGGGATGTACATTCACCCACTCATGCCCACACCCACAGTTTCACCCATAGAGGCAAATATGCAAATATATGCAAACTTTTGCATGACCTACTAACTGCCATTGTGAGCATTTGATCATTGGTCTCCTTTGCTATCATTACAAGTCATTTGTCAACTGTCATAATTTTTATAGTTATTATCGTTTCCATTGGTATCTTACAACAGAATCCTTTCATGCAATGCTAGTGAAGGTGCTTGAAAACAGTCATCCAAATTTTGGGAATTGCCTTCAGTATCCTGGGGTGATATAGGAAAGAGACAGAAGTGAAAATACTTTATGCGTATAACATTGCTAAGTGATCTTTTATTTTTGGCTTATTTTCCTCATGTGTAGAATGAAACTAATAAATACTGTCTCAGATGCTTTTTGTAGGCATTAAACGATACAGTTCACTGACATCACATAGGGGAGAAAAGAGGGAAAGAAACAGATCCCAGTATTTATTAAGTGCTTATGACGCTATGACTTATGCTGTGTTTATTTCTCAACTGAATATATTTTTGATAAAATTTACCCTCTAATTTCCCTAATAAACTTTCTACTCTGAAGTCCCCAAGAATGAGAAATTGCTGATTAGGGAAATGCTGGTATCTGTTTACAAATAGACATTTAATTTTATGGTAGAAACGTGATCGTAGTAAGCAAGAAAAAATCACTTGTAAACAAAAAGTTGCACATTTTTTCTGTTGGAAGGAATTGATCTTGGGTCACTACAACTTTCTTATCCCTACCATATGTTGATTTAGAAAAAAAGGAATTGCAAATTAAACAAATTATTTTCTCTTGATAAGACTAGAATGGTTTATTTATTTATTTATTTATTGTCTTTTTGTCTTTTTAGGGCTGTACCCACAGCATATGGAGGTTCCCAGGCTAGGGGTCTAATCGGAGCTGTAGCTGCCAACCTACACCAGAGCCACAGCAATGCCAGATCCGAGCCACGTCTGCAACCTACACCACAGCTCACGGCAACTCCGGATGGTTAGCCCACTGAGCAGGGCCAGGGATCGAACCCACAACCTCATGGTTTCTAGTCGGATTCGTTAACCACTGAGCCACGACGGGAACTCCTAGAATGGTTTATTTTAAAATATGAATTTTTAACATCATTGCCAACAACAACAAAGATTAAAGTTCCAAATTGCTAAACAGTTCTACAAAATGGTTTAGTTAGCATTCTGAACTTTCCAAAAGAACGACTGACAATTTTTTTCCAGGCTAGTAGAAATGTTTTGCTTCTCATTTAGTTTAGGGATTAAAAAGGAATGGAGATTTAGCTAGGATGACCTAAAATACAGAGAATTAAGAAGAGACAATTTTGAATCTGTGTAGGCATGAAACATGACATGAGAGCAGGGGGAGTTCTAATTCTATTAAATGCAATGTCTTCAGAGAGAAAATTGAACTGGTCAAGACTCATCAGATAGTATTAAGTGAAAGAAGATGATTAATGGCATGTCACAGAGATCGATAGGTGCCCACCTCTACCCACCTATAGGCATGGCTTCCCATCACAATGGACAGATGTGTAAATCACAGGAAATTGGAAAGAATAGTCAAGTTCCTTTAAAATGGCATTATAACGCCACTCTTGTAAGCTTTTCAGCTTATAGCAGTGATTTTATAAAATAAAGGAATTTAACATCCTTTTTGCCTAAATGGTTGTAATACAAATGCTCCATTATGAAAACAGATTTAATATTGACCCATTACTTTGTGTTCAGACTTAAGTTAATGCAGTCTGCGCATGGCAGTACTGGATATTAACACATAGATTAGCTATTTACTGTTAGAAAGCTGCTATTATTAAATAAGTAATATTAGATGCCACTACCGCTTTTAATTTTATTGTATCATTTTATTCTGGCAATAACTTCTAAAGATGGCAACATTACTACTGTTCTAAGACTGAATTTTAGGGAGCTTGTTACTGGCTGACATTCATGCTGCTAAAATAATAGCAGAGTTGAGATTCTAATCTTTGTTTGTCTCGTCTTAGAGTTTAAGATTTTTAACAGCAATATACAAATACACATGTACACACAGAGCCTATCCAGTATATGCGTGTTTATATGTAGGTAGACATGTATGGATGTAGGCATGTAGTATGTATGTATGTATTCATGTATCTATATATCTACCTCTCTACCTGTCTATACCTGTACTCTTGGTTGGAATCGTACTTATGATCTTACAGAATTGTCCCTCACCAGAATCATATGAGGAAGTGATAGGTGCTATTCTTCAGGTGAGAACAGAGTGGCCTTGGACAAGGAGAGCACTCAGGCAATAGGGAAAAGCACGAAGAAAGAAAAATCGCTAAGGTTTATTTCTACTATGAGGAGGTAAAAAGAACCAAGGTTGCAATTTAAAGCCCCATGTATCTTTCAAAGCATTCTAAGAGGCACATTAAACCAAAGTGAGAAATTGATATGAGATCTTACTGAAGCAGTCAGAATTTCCAGATTGAGGGAAATAAACTCGTAAACTGATACTCAGTTCTTTGGATATGACAAAATCTCATTCTTTGCCCCTGACACAAACATTCTTTTTAAATATAAGGCAGTTTTCCTAAAAATGCAGTTGTAATTTTTTTTTCCATATAAGTTCTATATAAGTGTACTTAGGTCTATGAATATATGTCAAGATACATATCTCTAATACAGATCCATAAATTCTCTATAGCACCGAGACTTTGTGATGAATGGAGTAATGAGGCAAAAAGACACTGGAAACCTGAGAGTGATAGCTTTGGGTTCAAATCCTAATTCTTAGTAAGAATTAGCATTTTCATTATGAAAATGGAAATAGTATTACATATCTTTTAGATTTATTATGAAAAAGTAAAATTATTAAAATATACATACAGTCCCATGGTAATGATAGGTCTTATTATGACAAAGTTTTGTTGTTCAAATCATATAGGGGTTTCAGGTGGTGAGTGGAAAGAGATACAGTGTGTTTTTGTCCAAGTTAAGACTTTGCAGCAAAAGATGATTATTTAAAGTCACCCAGAGGTGAATCAAGTAACAGTATCCATGGAATGTGAGCTGCTATCAGTGCATGCATTAAATTACCTCTGACTTCTACTATGATTTGAATTAACATACAACAGCATCTATCGCTGAACCTGACTCATCCTGCACAGGCAATATTTCGTAATTAAATCTATATCTGAATTTATTGGCCATATGCAATGTCCTGACTTAAAAGTACAGGCTTCTACCTGTGGATACAAAGACAAATACAATGTGATTCATATTCTCTGTCAGAATACCAGACAAGAGAGAAGTGAAATTCAATTTGGCAACTAAATGCATTGTGTTAAGTATTACAATAAAGATAAGTATAATGTTCTTTGGGGGCAGCCAACCTTAACCATTGAAAAAAAATAGACTGTCCTCATCCTAGGACCATGTTATTCCTTATAATTCTGCATCGCTCCCACGTTTACTCAGAATTAAAGCCAAAATCCTTACAATAGCCTACAAACCCACATACAGTTGTTTTCTCCATAGAGTTTTATGACTTTTAACTCCTACTCTTCCCTCTTATCACTCCAATCCAACTTTTTTGCCATTCCTCATACACGGCACATGTACTCCTATCTTAAGTAATTGCACAAGCTTCCTTCTCTACCTAGACCCCTCTTCCTTTGAGACTCACTGGTTCATCCTCTCAACTCCTTCAAATCTTTATGCAAATGTCACCTTCTCCCTGAGGCCTCCTCTGATCACCCTGTTGAAAACTTCTATCCATCCAACCCTCTCAATTCTATTCCTTACCTCCTCTCCTCTTCTGATCTTCTCGCAGACTTTTGAATATACTTATTTTTATGCTTATTTTCCTTATTCCTCATTAGAATATAAAACTCAGAAAGACAGAAATTTTTGTTTTGTTCATTACAGTGTTCTAAGTGCTTGTAATGGTTACTCGCACTGAGTAGATACTGAATTAATATTTATAGAATGAATGGAATAACTATGTTGATTGTCAAAGTTATGTACAGCTTCATAGAGAGGATTAAAATGGATGTGGCTCTTATTAATGAAAGAGTATTGACCAGTTAAAGAAAGAAATGCTTTCAAACAGAAAAAAATAACATGAATATATGATGTCTTTGGCTGGATATTAGGTTTTTTGGGGGGAAGTGCCGTTAAAAAAAAATCGGACTAGGAAGTTAATAGAGTATCTTATACATCAAGTTAGGGAGCTAAATTTTTATCTTGAGGGATTTTTCAAAGTTTTAAGCAGAAGTGGTATTAGATCCATCTTTAAGCGATGTTCCTTGGGACATTCCCGAAGTGATAACCCTTGAGAAGATAGTGATGATTGAAACTAGATTAGCGCTGGTGAAGATGAAGAGAACTTGATAGGATTAAACAACATTTCTGATAGAGACTCAACAGATTTTTTTTTGTAATTGAATGGCTACAGGAAGGAAAGGAAAGAAATGAATGGAGAAATTGGAGGAGGTTTTCTTGGTTAAAGAAAGTGGGACTTCAGTAATGATTAAGTAACATTGACACTATGACATGGAGAGCAGTAGACAATGGGTTTAAGTTTAAATGGGAAGTGAATAAAGCTTACAGCAGTGGAACTGAAGGAGGTGACTTGCATAAAATTCTGAAACTAAAGGAAGGAAAATTTAGAGAGACAATTAAGATTAACTGTTATATACCTAGCAAATAGAGTCATGCACATAGATATAATCAATGAATGAGAGATAGAATAGAGAAAATGATCAAGAAACATCTTTGGAGAATAACAACTATTCTCCATTCTCATATGAATAGACCATCGTATGGCAGATTCATGCATAAAGGGTCATGAAAGAACAGGGGAAGGAATGTAAGTAAATAATCACTAGTCTATTAAGGAAAGTCTTCACAGAGGAGATTTCAAAGTTCTCAGAAAGTAAAGAAATTTTACTGAGGTTTTTTCAGACAAAGACCCATAATTATGCATGCAAGTATCATATGACAATCTAGGAGTAGTTTACTGCAGCTGATACACAAGGTTGTAGGTTTGGGGACAGACCTTCAGACAAAAAAGTCAGCCTGACTTATAAAGCTCCTGCACGGCCTGTCTGCTGCCCTGAAATATGTCATTACTTCTCATTGTGAGTGGCAAGCTTGGAATGAGTTTTAAAATGAGTGAAATGGTAATATTTGTTTTTTTAAAAAAGATAACTTCAGAGATAGACACATGGAGAGGGGAATCAGGGAGTCACATTGGGAGAGATGATAATAATTAAGGTGAGAAGGGGTGAGGATCTGAGCCCCAACAGGGCCGTTAGGGAGGGAAAGAGAGGAGATTACGCTTGAGAAGTCTTGGAATGAGGGGCACTAGGACTGCAAACATGAATTTTGTGGTAGATGAGGGCAAGGAAGAATTGAGGATAATTACAGCTTATCAGGAAAATTGAAATACATTTAAGTTTGGATTGAGCAGATATTGAGGGTTTCAAATTAGCAGATTTTACCAACTGGTATGAACCCTGGGTGATTCATAGGAATTGTGCTCTATTAAATTTAGGTATTATGATTTACAGCATGCATGGCATAAGTCAACAACTGTTATACCATTACCAATAAGACATTTGTGCTGTGACTTTTCTTATTAGTGTAAGTCTTAGGAAATGACTTAAAATAAACTGCAATTCATATAGATTACTTTGGCTCTTACAGAATTGTGATATGGGGCAACTGCAAAAAAATTTTTTTAATTATGAATTATCACTGAAATCTCTACTCAGGCTATGATGGAGTAGCTAGTACCACACGGAACCTCTCGTTCAGAATGACCTTGAAATCTTTTGAAGGCATCAGAAAGCAAATCAAAACACAGGAGAAAAGGAGAGTGTATTGAGGCAAACACAATATTTGCCACTATTTTCATCTATTCTTTTTCTGTCTTGGGACATTTCCTAGTTATCAGGGTGAGGCAAAGACAAGCTGTAGCCCAAAGCTTGCAACAACAGTCCAGGACTAAGTACACACACACACACACACACACACACACAGACACCCCCCCGCCAGGGTTTCAAAATCTTGAGGAATTAGGATCCCTGGGGTGGGGGAAGAACAACAAAAAGTACATCGGTTATTTTATTTTGTTTACTTTTATCACAGGCCCTTGCCAACCTATAGACTCAAAGAATAGGATGACACTTTTTCTGAAAAGCTGGTACTTAGAGATTAAAAAGCCTAGCAGAGTTTTAGCAACCTCCCAAGGCTGAGGAAGAAAAACAATTGAACTCTAGGCCCTGCTAGGGACCAGGTGTCCTGGTAATAAGCACATATGGCTTTCAGGCTTTCAGTTTACATACTAGAACAAATCTATTCTAGGAATAGGGCAAATGGGAAGTGGAACAGCTTAAACTCAGACTTTGAAGCAATTCAAATATTAATTGGATAAACCAATCAGGCTACATTCCAGTGGTGTCCCAACAAAGCTAAATGAATGATCTCTGAAGGAAGACAGTACCATTAAGACTGTCTATGATTTTTCTTATACATTAGGGCATTCAGTCAAAAATTACTAGGCAGAGCCCTGTGCTTCCCCTTAGGATACAGAAAATTGCAGGAGGTAATGACCTACCTTAGTGATGAAAATATGCTGAATAACCTACAAAATCACATTTATAAATCCCAGGAGGGACCTGAGGATGTAAAGAGACCTAATGAACTAACTTGAGAGTGGGAAGCCCGTTCTGGGAGCAAACAAACGCATGTTGTTGTGACTATTGGTGGAGCCATGGAAATGGAAAAAAATCACTATAGATGTGGGGGGGGGAAACAGCAGCTTAACTTTTAATGAATTTTCAAAGTTCAAGGGTAAGCTGACGTGGCAATTTAGATCCCCTGGGAGCCATAGACAGAAAATAAAATCAACGCTCACCTAACAATTCTTTTCATCCAGTGCTTTGAATAAAAAATTGGAGTAGGAAAGGGACTCAGTAGGAAAGGGACTGAGTGTCAGCAGGTTTTCTTGTAGACTGCTTGGCCCTCATACTTGGACCTCAGCAGCTGTGCTTTAGCAGGTGTTCTTTTTAGTTCTTTCTCTAGGACCCCTCTGCCTCATTGATAGGAGGCCTTGCATTCCTCTGCCTGTTCTTGCTCTGTCTTTACTAGTCAGCAGACACTGAGATAATAACAGTGGCAGAGACACACCAAACACTCAGAACGGAAGCTCCTGAAGGAACGCTTGAGATTCCACCCTCAAATCTTGGAAAAGTGTAGTGAACTAAGTCTAAATAATACTGAATGAAGACCAAAGAAATCTATTAAAAATGACAACAAAAGTTGAAAAAAAATGGAGGATCAGTAAAAAAATGGAGGATTGGTGATAAAACAAAGTCATTGATCCAAAATGAAAAGGGGACAGAGAATTTTCTTCTGTGGCTCAATGAGTTAAGGATCCAACATTGTCATTGTAGTGGCTCGGATCGCTGCTGTGTTGCAGGTTCGATCCCTGACCCAGGAAGGTTCACATGCCAAGTGCACGCACCACCCCCCAAATATATAAAATGAAAGTACGGTAAAAGATAATTGTAACTAAAACCATTTTCATTCCATCGGAGTTCTCATTGTGTCTTGATGGTAATGAACTCAACTAGTATCCATGAGGATGTGGGTTCGATCTGTGGCCTCACTCAGTGGGTTAAGGATCTGATGTTGGCATGAGCTGTGGTATAGGTTGCAGACATGGCTCAGACTCTGCATTGCTGTGGCTGTGATATAGGCCAGCAGCTGCAGCTCAATTTGACCATTAGCCTGGGAACTTCCATGTGTCACATGTGCTGCCCTAAAAAAGGCAAAATAAATAAATAAATAAAATATTTCAACAAATAAATAGGGACAGAAACAAATCTGACAAATAGAAAAGAGAAAGTAGATTTAAATCCAGCTAAAGTATTTATCACTTCAAATGTAAAGGGATTTAAAATCCTATTTTAAACGCAGAGATTGTCAGATTTTATTTAAAAGACAAAAACTAGACCCAAGTATATGCTGCCTAGTACCTCCCCCAAATATACACTTTAAATATAAAGACAAAGGTAGGTTAAAAGGGAAAGGATGGTAAAAGAGAAACTATACTCTCATTATTGAAAGGAAAACTAAACTGGTTATATTAACATTGGAGAAAATATATTTTATTTTTAATTTATCTTTATTTACGGGTTTTTTTGCTTATGGCAGTTCCCAGGCTACGATCGAATTGGAGGTACAGCTGCCAGCCTACCCCACAGCCATGGCAATGCAGAATCTGAGCTGCATCTGAGACTGACACCACAGCTCACAGCCATGCCAGATCCTCAACCCACTGAACAAGGCCGGAGATCGAACCTGCGGCCTCACGGATGCTAGTTAGATTCGTTAACTGCTGAGCCATGAAGGGAACTCTGAAAATATATTTCAGAATAAAGAATATTACCAGGAATAAATAGGATTACCTATCTATTTATATGTATCTATTTATCTATCTACTGATCTGCCTACCTAGCAACCAGCCTAATTATTTCTATTAATTTATCCTGTTAATTTAGTTAGGAAAAGCTAGGCAATACAATTTAAAAGGCAAACATCTTCCTCTGCAACTTTACTCAAAAATGTATCTAACATTACTTGTCAGTAGGGAGATGCAAATTAAAACCATACCCAGGTGTATTACACACCTACAAAAATTACTAAAATTGAAACAAAGGTTAAACCCAACAGAAATGTAATCAAATATATATAATACATATTCATATGATATTTCCATAGTAACTTGAACTGGAAACATCGCATGCTGCTACATTCTGTATGTCACAGCATCGATGAATATCACAAACATAACATTCAGGAAAAGTATTCAAATGTATACATAATATATGACTCCACTGGTAAATTTTTTTAAAAAAGACAAAATGAATCTATGTTGAGACATCACTGGTACACTTTCCTATGATGACTGGAATGGAGCATCGAGAAAACTTTTGATTTGCTAGTAATGTTCAAATTTGATATACACTGTGATTAAATAAGTATATTCACTTTTCAAAAGTGAAATGACTTGATCCACATATGAACTGTGCACGTTTTCTAAATGTTTTATTCCACAAAAATATATGTTGTGTAAAAAGGTATCTAAACAATATTCAATATCAGATTTTATCAGAACAATGTCCTTGAACATTTTTTATTTGATAGAATAAACATTTTCCTATAAAAATCTGTAAAGGATATATAAATTTAAGATATTTGCCACTTTGTTCCTAAAAAATAAAAAATTTAAACTGTAGTTTCTATGGTTTTGAAAAAACCACAATGGTTATGTTCTTTATTAAAAAAAATCAGCGCTGTGATACAGAAATTGGATATGAAAAAAATGATAATAAGAATTTAGTGTCATGGGGGAAGTTACATGTCATTGCAAAATATAAACACCATGATGTACATTTAATTACAAAATCTGCTTCAGTCTACTTTCCTTTCATTAGCCATCTTAATTTCAAATGGAATAAGCACTCCAACTGAGAGAACAATTTTACTTTTGTATGCTTGGTGTTCTTTTTTCTTTTCTTCTTATTAACTAACATGTAGTTTGGATCACCACTGATTCTACCTTTTAAATTTGCACAAATTATTTTACATGTCACTTGAGTTAAAAATGCATGCCAACATTAAAAGAGAGAAAGTAATATTGCTGAATGTTTCATGGTCAGCATTTCCAGTTCTGCTTGCATGTAAATACAAATGACACCCTGTCTCTCGTTACAGACCATGAGGCTTAAACACTTGAACAGTCTTCTTTTCTTCATGCTAATTTCTGCCCTGTGTGAAATCCCATAAATGTCACATCTGCCACAGTTCCTTTCTCAGTCTAACATATGCTTTCAATGGAGCTAAATGTTCATCACTATCAAATGAGAAAATGTATGTGGAAGTGCTTTGAAAGCTATAAACCACTAAAAAAATAGATACAACATTCTGTTGTCACTGAGAGGCCCTTGGTTTCTGGCCTAGCAAATTAGGGCCATGGGGAATTCCTGGAGGAAGGGAATGTTGTTTGTTGGAAGAGAAAAACTTGCTTCACAAGTAATTCTCAGAGACCAGGTGCGACTGAGCCATTGCAGATGTGTCAGAATGGATCTATTTGTACCACTCGCTTTCTCCCTGGAGACTGAGGAAGTTTTGAGTATAGACAAGAAAAACCCAAGCAAGATATGGCTTTCTCTTCCAGTTATAGGGAGAAAGTTTTAAGCATAGATACTTATATACCTTCTTCGATGGGTGTCAGATCTCTTGGTCTCTGTTTAAAGATAAAGCTAAGATACCAGTGATAAAATCACCAGAATATAGCTCAGAATTTACTGAACTTTGAATCTAAAAGGCTATGAGGCTTAATTTTTCTCGGTAAGATACTTCTGGTTAACCTGCTTTTCCTGAATATAAACCTTTCCCTTTTCTCCCACCAACACCCTCCGCATCCCAACACAGAAAGATATTTAACACTCAGGAAGGAAGATGATCTGGCAATTAAGGCGTTTAGATATCATTAGGTGCTCAAACTGTTTCTTCCTGTTATTGCATGATGCTTCCTATCGCGGTAGATGAAATATCTGAAAACAATCATTGCTAGGAAGAACTTTAAGTAAAATCAGATATAAGCAACTAAAATCTTGAGAAGCACCGAAGCTTCATGAGTAATTCTTAAATAGCATGGTGTGAATGCTGCCTTGCTCAACTCAGTCTTTCAAGATGTTAGTTTCATGTTTTATTTAAGCTCAACATAAATGTTAATGTGGTCCTCATCAGATTCCTTTTATCTAACTCTGAAGACTGATGTGTTGATGTTGTAATATAGGAAGAGGGCCTTGGGGATAGACTTTAAATGCTCAGCCAGGTATTTCTGTGAGGGGTCGTAAATGAATTTATTTTCTAGGAACTAGGCTGTAAGTTTGTTTGTCTCAACGTACCACCTTGGTAGGCACCTCTGCTGATCAGTGTTAATTAGTCTTCTATTGTCCAATTTGTAATGTAGATATATTTTATGGAGATATAACTGTTGAAACATAATTGTGTGTAATCTTATTCTAAAAAGATTCTGCTGAGCAAGTGACCAATAAATTGTATGTATTGCAAACATTAATCAAAGAGAATGTCATTAGAAGCTTACTATAGCAGAATCTCCATTGAGAAAGAAAACTACTGGTCTATCTTCATTATGAATTGTTACTATTATGATTATTTCATGATTCTACCAGTCAATAGCCCTCATGAGATATTTAAGTCCCTGAGTTACTTACAAATTAAGTTTTGGACCTCAAGTCATTTGTAAATCAATTAGTCTTTGTTTCTTAGCTTAAAATCTGCTTTGAACTACAGTGTTATATTTGGTACCAAGGGCCCGTGGCTATTCTGAAGGGTGAATTGCCATTAGATCTGAAAATTAGGGAGTTAAACACAGAAGATATTTTCATGATGTCTGTGGTTGGTTCATTTTTACTAAAACATTATTTCCTTAGTGTCATGAGTTACTTAATGGAAACCTGACGAGGACGATGAAGCTTTTTAGGTGGCACTTGAGAAAACATGGAACAAACATCTGGTTAGATTTATAAATGCAGCATTCACATTAATTTTATTAAGTACAATTTTTCTAAGATTTTCTAATTTTGGAGTCTACTGAATGCTCTGTATGTATCAGGAAAGTGGCTCCAGTGGACTCTGAGCAGTTCTTCCCATAATACTGTTCAGTAGGTCTCACATATAGGATGTTTATAAAGTAAGTGGTCATCCCCTAAAGTTAAATCACTTCTTTTGGATGGGTAAAGGGACGTTCCTATAGGCCAGGGACCACCTTTATTAACAATATATTGTACTGAAGAGCACCTAGTCAGAATAGGTTGCTTAGTTATTTTGTGAAAAAGAAATCCTTTGGTCAACCAGTGGTTATCTTCCAAGGGTTATTGAGCTTGAACTAACACATGCATTTCATCTCTGGCCAAATAATTTGCCTCTCTGTACCATGACTTAGAATGTGGTTTTCATCTGAACTTTATGAGACTGCAAAGGATTTGGAATTCAATATGTCAAAACAGAGCATCTGCCTATGTGTTTGAAGGCCAGGAGACAGTGAATCTTTTGGTTTATGTTTATTATTGTATGAGAATTAACCACTCTCTTTTTATGACACTTTATTGTCCAAAGATAGAAACCACATTCTAGTAGAAGATAGATGAAATCGGTCTAATGGGAGGGATCCAAGGGCAAGGGAAGGCAAAGTCTCTTTATCATCATTAAGAATAATAATAGTAATAGTTGCTAATATATGTGGGAGACTAACTTTTGGACTAGACACTTGGATAAACAGTTCATGTGCACACACACACACACACATTTAACCATCACAACAACTGTATGAGTTTGGGACTCATAATTCAAATGTTCCAAATGAGACAACTCAAACCCAGAGAAATCAAGTAATTTGTCCAAGGTGACATAAAGAGAAATTGTAGCTACTGGATTTGAAATTAGGGACTTTTTATTGAGGAATAGTTGGTGTACAGTATTACGTAAGTTTCAGGTATACAATATAGTGATTCACAATTTTTAAATTAAAAACATTGTATTCCATTTGTAGTTATTATAAAATATAAGCTATATTTCCCTGTATTGTACAATATATCTTTGTAGCTTATGTACTTTATACATAAGAGTTTAATACCTCTTAATTCTCTACTTGCTCCTCTCCTCTTCCCTCTCCCACTGATAACCACTAGTTGGTTCTCTGTGAATCTGTTTCTTTTTCATTATATTCACTAGTTTTATTTTGTATATTCCACGTATATGTGATCTTTTACAGTATCTGTCTTTGATTTATTTCACCTAGCATTATGTCCTTCAAGTGCATCCATGTTTTTGCAAATGGCAAAATTTTAGTGTTTTTTATGACTGAGTAGTATTCCCTTGTGTATATATTCCACATCTTCATTACGCATTCATCTTGTTGATGGATATTTAGTATGATTCCATGTCTTGACTACTGTAAATAATGCTGCTAGGAATATTGGTGTGCATATATCTATTTGAATTATTGTGTTCATTTTTGGGGGGGGGGATTGCTGGGTCATATGGGAGTTATATTTTCAGTTTTGTGAGAAACCTCCATACTGTTTTCCATAGCAGCTGCACTGATTTACATGCCTACCAGAATTTTATGAGAGTTCCCTTTTCTCCACATTCTCCACATGTGGTCTTTTTGATGATAGTCATTCTGACAGGTGTTAGGTGGAACGTCATTGTGGTTTTAATTTGCATTTCTCTGATGAATAACAATTTTGAGCATCTTTTCATGTGAAATTAGAGATGTTTAACTCCAGTGTGGTGGTCAAGCATCTAAACAGATACTATATTATGTCACTTTGCTACACAGACCACAGAGAGTATTAGAATTCAGTCGGAAAATGGTTGAGATATTTGAAACCATTTGTCATCAGTAGTGCGGTCACTAAAAGTTTCAATATATCATATTTGAAGTGGTCTTTGAATATATGCTTGATCTGTGGGTCATTCAGGTCACAGCATAGAACAAAATGGGAGGGCTGAGTAACTATTCTTACTAGTTATATGACCTTAAGCAGTTCCCATGACTTCTTTGGACTGCAGCATCCTCATCTTTAAATAATGAAGAGACCAGACTAAATTATGTCTAATTCCTTTCCAGCTCTGACCTGTTTCTAGAAAGCTGTATCCTTTATATTCTCAAAGGGACAAAGACCTAAAAAATAATAATAAAAGTAAATGTGTATAAATATCCTTATAGATTTTGCTAACCTTGCACTCCATGAATAGCTTCTCTATTGCATTGTCTGAAATAGCATCATGCATTTTTCCCCTCAGCCCTGTTGACACATGCTAATTAGAAGAAAAATGCCGTTGTTAGTGAAGGGGCCCTCTTCATCTTCCACTTCACCATATGACTCCTGGGCTCAAAGAAACATTTTATGGCATTTTTTAATATGCTGTTCTTTTAACCTATTGACCTTGTCTTGGGCACTTTATTTTCTGTCTTCAGCTTCAATATTCATTAGTAACACTGTGACAAAAAAGAATATGAATGGCATTAGGAAATTGAGCCTTACTCAAGCTAAGAAAATGATGCTAGTACTTGCACACTGCAATGTAGCATTGATGTTTCCATATAAAAATCTTGTTTCAAATGATCATGAAAATATGTGGAGACTTTTCATGTGAACAGCACATTTAAAGACATATACATTTCTTAAAATAATAATAAAGGCATGATTTACTTCCCCATCCCAAGTTAAAACTTCATTATGTGTCAAATATATTATTTGGAGCTGGTATGGGGCGTGACATACTAAATGTTCTGACCGTTGTATTGTATGCATAGATAATATATAGCTCATACAACTTTCATAAACTAACTCTGCTGATTCTCTTCTAATATCTCTCTAAAGACATTTGCGGTATCATTCTTCATTTATTTTGCATGCTGCTTTCACCCATTGTGGATAAACATGAATAAAAAATTCTAGAGGTACGAATAGTTATCTTTGCTGATGCTTGGTGAGGTTTTAATAAAATATACATGACATCAGCATCTGGGCATATATCTATGAATCTAATAGCAGTGAAGAAATACAGAGGTAATTATGATCTTTTATGATGATGGAGAAATTAGCACCTCTGTAATATGCGATGTAAAGTAGTGTGAACAGAGTATCCTACTTGTCCTTGAAACATCTGATATGAATGCAAACAACTAACACACACAGGATTCTAATTCTGAAGACCCTATTCAGGAATGTTCAGAGATGCAAAAAGTGGAAAGAAAAAATTTGTATAATCTACAAGAAAATCCTCAAGTTAGTTAATAACTGGTACCTAGACATATCCCACCTGAAAACAAAGGCTCTCAAAAGAGAGAAGGTCTGGACTTCCTGGCTTTAAAAAGGGATTCCTTCATTTTCCCCCACTTCACTGGTATTCCTCAGTTCTGCCTAAAATGCAAAACTCTTCATGTACCATGAATTAAGTTTTCTTTAAATTATTTATGTATGTTCCTTAGATTCCTTGAGTTTATAAAACTAAATGAAATGTATGCCTATAATTTTTGGCTTAAGAAGAACACAGTCCATTTCCAAAACAGTCAGTTCCAGTTTGGACTAACATGAAGATGTTTGAATCATTAAAGGGCATGATTATAGCTCTTAGCAGACGAGGAACAATCAAAACTCTTTGTTGTGGGGAAAAAGATCATGAACTCCTCAGATGCTCTGCAGTGTTCACTGTGGTTACTTCTGTGTGATCAGTGATTTATTTTTTGCATTTCTGTATTTGATACATTTTAATGTAATTTTCTATTACAAATTTACAAAAATGGTAAAGTTAGTTGAAAAGAAGCTAATAACATTAATGGGAGCTCTATATGATAAGTATACCTTTCTTTGCTCAAATTAAAAAACTCTAAGTATATGCCATACTATTTATTTGCATATATAACATGAAAATGTTTAGTATATGTTATATATGAGAAACTGTGGAAAGGGTCATGTATGAATAAACTCAAATCTGTATGGTATTTCTGGAAGAAAAGATTATTCCTATCTTATAGGTGAAGAAGCAGATTCAAAGACTTTATGTACTTTGCAAGCAGTAGTATCCCTAGATCTATTAAAATTTGTAGCATATCATTTTTAACATTCTTTTTTCTATTGGAAGAAACCCTAAACCATGCTCTAAGGTGTTTTCTTCAATGAATAGCTTTAGACCATAGCCTGGCCAGAAATATTAGTTTTTATTTCAGGCAAAGGAATCTAAAGCTTAGTCAGAATGTAATTTTTTTTCTATTTCTTAACCACTTTTACATCGAGATGTGTTAGTGTGGATCCATTATATGATTGTTGGAGGTGGCATGTAACTGGACAATTCTAGTCATCTGGTTTTGGCTTACTACCTGATGACAAAGATTTTTTTTAAATCAATGCATCCCTTTTATTAAATCAGTCATGCCTCTTATAAATTTGATATTTCACCCCTAGATCTACTATATGGAGTCACATAAATGTCTCACATGGGAAAAATACTTTGCTTTATTGTGTGTATTTAAATGTTCTAACCATCACCCTCACTAGCTTAGATGCTCTCAGGATGTTTAACCTGAAAATAAACAGACATTATTATTTTATTGATTTCTCATATATTCTAGCTTCTACATCATTATCCTCTTGTTAGTTGTCAGGGTTAAGCATTAGTTAGGCTCTGAAGTTGAACCAACTGGCAAGAAATCTCTGCTCTGCCCTTATAGCTCTGAGACTTAAAAGAAATCAACTTAGCTTTGTGTACTTCCTTTGCTTCATTGTAAAAGAGAGGTAAAACTAGGCAACCTGCTTTACAGAGTTATTAATACAATGTAATTAACTAATTTACCTTGATGTAGTGTTCAGTATGTTAACATGTTAATTGTTATTAATAGCCCCCACAAGTTTTTTTCAGTTGTCAAAAACCAACACACAGCATGCAACCTTTGAAAGTGTGGTGCCTCTTCTCATTTTAAAACGTTCTGCTTGTTCTTGAGTACCATCTTGATCATCAGGGAAGATCACATTTTCTGGGAACAAAGGGCAAGAATTGAATTACGTCAGCCCTCTGGGCCCTAGGTCCACAGACCCTTACCTCACACATTGAGAGCACTGTACATAGTGTGTTGTAATTTCTTGTCTCTACCATTTGTCTTTGACTCAGCCTCTTCAGAGTTGGAACTGTATTTTTTTTCTCTCCATTCCCAGCATCAGACACATAATAAGCCCACCAAAAATAGTGGATAAATATAACATCATTACAGCTTATCAAGTATGGTATAATTAGAAGAAGAAAGTCAAAGATGGTACCTTCTTTGATTTTTTCACCCTATTCTTCTCTTAATGCAACCTAACATTTTAATTTTAATCAGATAACACTGGCAGCAACTGAAACACCTACTTCCTTGTGTTTCGATAGTCAGGACATGATCAAAGCTTATAAAACAAAAACTTACTATCAGAATCAGTCTTATCATATGGAATCTTAGTTGTTGAACAAAAATAATCCAGTATTTCTTTCTGTTGTTCATATCTGTGATGACCAAAAAAATGTTAAATTGTAGTAATTATAATTCTATCCTGGGCATTGTTCAGTTGTTCAGAAGAGATGTTAAAGAAATGAGTCAAAGAGCAAATGGGAGATTGGAGATGTTTGGACACCTATAAGCCCCTTTCTGTCTTTGAAATTTTAGCCTATGCCATCAAATCTTGAGCAATATAAATGGCTCTAATTAAGCTTCTTTCTAGACATTTGAAAGGGGTGATTATTAGCGAAGATCTAGACCTTGATAAGTTGGATCACTACCATCACAGTAAAAACATGTTCTGTAGTAACTCGTATGTTTAAAAAATGCCTTGACTCAATGTCCCTGCCACTACCATCCAATACTCTGTGACTCTTCATGGACAAATGACTCAAAAAATGCCTAAAGCTATAGGTTTCCATTCTTCATCCCCATTATCTACTCAGTACAGTCCCACTAGTATTGTGGCCTCCACTATGTCATTGACTACTATATATATCAAGATCTACATCTAGATATATATAGTGGTAATTATCAGCTTCACCACACTTGACCCAGTTAATTACCTCTTCTTTATGAAGCACTTTCTTCTTTGGCTTCTCAGGATTCTCTATCTCCTGATTTTCCTCCTACTTCTCTGGCTACTGATTCTCCAGTTCCTCTGCTGGCTCCTTCTACCTTATGTTTAAGTGGCGAAATAAATCAGGGATCAATCTTTGTGCCTTTTCCCCAAAGAAATTTTCAGTTAAAACTGTTCTTATTCAAATCTATTACTGTAAATATGAATCATTTGTTGGCAACATTTGAACGCATACCTCCACCTTTAACCTCTCACATCACCCGCAGACTTACTTGTCGATTAGCTCTTCTGCATCTCCACTTGGATATCTCATTGACATCTCACACTTAGGAGTAGCAAACAACTCTCAATACCTTATTCTCCAAAACTGATCATCCCCCAGTGTTCTCATATCAATAAATTACACTGATATTGACATGGATCTTTGGACCAAACCTTGTATCACTCTAATTTTCAGTTTTTCACACCTCTCATATACAAGGCATTAGCAGTTTGATTTTACTTTCAAAATATATCCTTTATCGTCTTTAAAAAAATGAAGTATAGTTAATTCAGAATGTTGTATTAGTTTCTGGTGTATGGCCAAGTGATCCAGTTTCTACACACACATGCACACACATATATAGACAGACATATACACTTTCATATTCTTTCCATTATAGTATATTATAAAACACTGGATATAGTTCCCTGGGCCTTACAGTAGGACCTTGTGTATTTTTTGCTTTTTTTTAGGGCTGCACCCACAGCATATGGAGGTTCCCAGGCTAGGGGTTGAATTGGAGCTGTAGCCACTGGCGTATGCCACAGCCATGGCAACGCCGGATCCTTAACCTACTGAGCAAGGCCAGGGAGCGAACCTGCAACCTCATTGTTCCTAGTCAGATGATGTTTATTTTTATATATAGTAACTTGTATCTGCTAATACCAAACTCCTAATATACCCTCACCCTTTCCCCTTTGGTAACCATAAGTCTCTATGTCTGAGTCTGTTTCTCTTCGTAAGTAATTTCATTTGCATCATATTTTAGATTCCACTTATAAATGATATATGATGTTTATCTTTCTCCAGCTTACTTCTCTTGGTATGATAATCTTGAGGTCCATCCATGTTACTGCAAATGGCATTATTACACTCTTTCTTAGGCTGAATATATTCCATTGTACATATGTATTCCATCTTCTATATTTGTCACTCTGTCAATGGATAATCTAGGTTGCTTCTATGTCTTGGCTATTATAAATAGTGCTGTAATGAATACTGGGTGCGTGTATCTTTTCAAAGTATGGATTTCTCCACATCTATGCCCAGGATTGCTGGATCACATAGTAGCTCTATTTTCAGTTTTTTAAGGAAGCACCATAGCATTTTTCATAGTGATTTTACTAATTCCCACAAGGAGCTTATGTTTTTTTCTCTCCACACCCTTTACAGGATTTATTATTTGCAGACTTTTTGGTGATGGTCATTCTGATTGGTGTGAGGTGGTATCTCATTGTACTTTTGATTTGCATTTCTCTAATAATTTGCACTGCAGTCTCTTTTCATGTGCCTTTTGTCTATCTGTATGTCTTCTTTGGAGAAATGTCTATTTAGGTCTTCTGCTCATTTTTTGATCAGACTGTTTTTGTTAGTGAGGTTTATGAGCCTTTTGTATATTTTGGAAATTAATCCCTTGTTGGGTGCTTCTTTTGCAAATACCTTCTCCAATTCTGTAGGTTATGTTTTTTGGTATGGTTTGTTTTGCTTTGTAAAAGGTTATAAGCTTGATATGGCCCCATTTGTTTATTTTTGCTTTTCTTTTTATTGCCTTGGGAGACTGACCTAAGAAATCACTGCTGTGATTTATGCCAGAGAATGTTTTGTCTATGTTCTTATCTAGGAGTTTTATGGTGTCATGTCTTATATTTAAGTCTTTAAGCCATTTTGAGTTTATTTGTTTTGTATGGTATGAGGAGTGAGCACTCTAACTCCACTGATTTACATGTGGATGTCTGGTTTTCCCAACACAACATATTTGAAGAGATTGTTTTTTCTCCATTGAATATTCTTGCCTACTATGTCAAAGATTAATTTCTGGGCTATTCTGTTCCATTGATCCATATATATTTTTGTGCCAACATCATACTGTCTTGTTTACTGTAGCTTTGAAGTATTGTCTGAAGTCTGGGAGGGTTATGCCTCCAGCTTTGTACTTTTTTCTTAAGATTGCTTTGGCAATTCTTGGTCTTTTCTGGCCCCATATAATTTTCGAATTATTTGTTTTAGTTTTGTGGAAAATGTCAAGGGTAATTTGATAGGGTTTGCATTAAATCTGTAGATTGCTTTGGGTAGTATGGCCGTTTTAACATTATTAACTCTTCCAATTCAAGGGCATGGGATACCTTTCTATTTCTTCGAAGCATCTTAAATTTCCTTTATCAGTGCTTACTAGTTCTCATCATATAAATCTTCCACCTCCTCAGTCAGATTGATTCCTAAGTATTTTATATTTTTTTTGGATGTGATTTTCAGAGGGATTTTTTTAACTTCCCTTTCCTTATATTTCATCATTAATGTAGAGAAATACTACAGATTTCCATATGCTAATCTTTTATCCTGCTACCTTGCCGAATTGGCTTATCAGTTCTAGTTTTTGTATGGAGTCTTTAGGTTTTCCTATATATATAGTATCGTGTCATCTGCATATGATGATAGTTTTACCTCTTATCTTCTAATTTGCATACCTTTCATTTCTTTTTCTTGTCTGGTTGCTATGGAGAGGACTTCCAATACTATGCTGACTAGAGGTGGTATGAGTAGGTATCCTTGTCTTATTCCAGATTTTAGCAGGAAGGCTTTCAACTTTTCACCATTGAGCATTATGTTGGCTTCTGGTTTGTCAAAAAATAGCTTTTATTGTGTTGAGTTATGATGTTCCCTATACACACACTTTGGTAAGAGTTTTTATCATGAATGGATGCTGAATTTTATCAAATGCTTCTTCTCTATCTATTGAGATGATCATGTAGTTTCAAAACATATCTTAAATAAGACCCCTGTACAACACACATACAACTATCAATAAGCCCTTTCCCCATCTTCTAGACTATCATATTTCTTCTAACTGCTCTCTTCCACTTTTTCCTTTGTTCTGTTTTTTTTTTTTTTTCCCTACACAATACTCAGACTGGCTTTTTTTGAAATCAGAAATAAGGTCAAGAAATTTTGCTGCCAATGTTACTCCAAAGAATTTCCATAACATTCCTCACACTTAACTCCTCACTGTCCCTGTAAGGACTTAGAGGTATTTATCCTGCTTATTTCTGGATCACTTACCATATTCCTTATTCATACCTCTCTAGCATTCTTGCCACTCATTGGATTATACAAGCTTATTGGGCTTCTTGCCTAGAATAACTTTCCTTGGGTATTTATTAATATGTTTCCTTTTCCTCATTTATGAAACTACTGCCATCTCTTTGAGAGGCCATCCCTGGACAAACCTGCTTAGAGTCCACTGTACCAATGCACTGTAGTTCTACATCCTCCTTCATTCTCCTTCATAGTCATTTGACAATAAACAGTCCTCACTGCCTGATGATTTCTAATTTATATCTCACCAGGTAGACAGTAAGTACCATAAAAAGGAATGCTTTCTTCTCTGTCATGATCACTATTATAGCATCAGCCCATGAAAAAGTTTAATATTTATTGTGTGAATTGATCCATGATAGATTAAGCACTTCTTAATGTACAAGCTGATAATTTCAGTCAGAGATGCTGATAACCCTCTGCACCTGAAGTTTTAAAAATCCCATAAGAGTTCTGTTATTCTAAATGTTGATCCTTATTTGCTTTTCATCATGTTTGAGCAATTTTAGCAGATCAGGTACATGCTCCATTCCCCTTCATACACTGAAAAATGCCTACCACCAATACCTTCTCTCTGTGGGGTTGCTTTTAAAAACCACCCTCTCATCTTGACAGAAAGAGATCAATTTCCAGGCTGAGTTATCTAATAATAGGAATGACTAGCTTCAGTGTCTTCCAGAGATGAAATCTCAAATATTTTATACAATTTTCTACGAAATACATAAAGAGAGAGTTTTGCAGTTGGCCCTCAGGTACATCAGACATTCAATTGAGCAGAATATCAATATCATCTTTTTACATATTCTAATTGAAACATCATCATTTATATTTATACATGCTTGCATGCTTATGTACTTAGTAATATCTACTGAAACTATTACATCCAGAACTAGTAATTCCTAGAAGGAACTCTACCACTATAAATATTTCTTGGAATTTAAAAAAGAAATATAGATATATCCATGCATTAAAAAATTCTTTATAGTCCCATTTTATTGTATTAACTTAATAGCAAAATATTCCCTAGATTTAAAGCTCAAACTCTAACTGCCATCCAATTATAAACATTGCTATTACTTAAGCCAGAAAAATGTTTGATTTTAGATATTAACTTGGAATAAAATAAGGTACTTTAAGTGATGAAAAAGCCCATCTTTGAAAAGGAAATGTTTTGCAGATTAATGAAATTATGTGAGAGGCACTTTAGTCTCCTCAGAAGTATATTAAAGGGGAAATCAATATTATTAACTGATTTAGAAATAGCTAAAATGGAACTTCTTAAATAGTAATTGCTATTTTAAAATACTTAAAGGACTCCAAGTACATAAGGTAAGAGCAGATGATTCCTTGTATGGACAACTCTCCCTGCTATTTGGTTAGTGACAAGGAATCCCATTCACTGTTTCCATTGACAGTCATTTTGGACATCATTTTCAGAGACCACCTGACCCAGACGGTTCCCCAGTCTGTTGCCTTACAAGCTTGTGTTTGCCTATTACTGCAGAGTAGGTGGTAGTGTGCCAGGCAGGATAGGCAGTAACACAGTAACTATGAATGCATTTTCCTCAAGCATACATTTTACTAGGAGATTTTAGAGAAAACTAATGTTTTTTTTATATTTAAACTAACATGGCTTTATTATGAGTAGACTATAAAATTTACATGAATTTTTCAAATACATCCAGAGACTTAAAAGAAATTCCACTCTTCTAGTGAGTTGAGAGCCTCTGGAGATCCTCCCTCTCTCCTTTTTGCTATTATAATAATTCAGTGGGAGAGTTTGTGAAACACTGCATCACTCTTTGATATTCTGCGTTAAAAAGAAATGAATTTCTGTCAAGATGGCAGCTATACATAGTCTATGGAAGCTTGCTTATTCCTCTTTCCTCAGGGCCAGTTCCAGCCCAGACTTTGGTTGGTGGAATTTGGTACTCGGGAAAGTCCTTCCCTTTTCTTTCTCTGCCTCCTCTTCCCTTCCTTAGTCTCTGTTTGTTCTCCTTCCTTCCTCTCTCTTTTCCTTCTCTTATTCTCCCACACTTTCTTTTTTCCTTCCTTTGAATATTTATTGGTCACATCATATCTCAGGCACTGTGTTAGCACTGAGGTTGTAAAGATGGAAGATAAGCTTTACATAATCATTGAATTCTTAAGCTCTAAGATAGAATGATCTTTGTTTTTCTCTTCATATTTATGTCACTAGTGCCTCATGCAATGTCTAGCACGTATAAGATGCTTAATGTTTATGAATAAGAAAATCAAGGAATGCCTGTTGAATATAAAGTAATGACCAATAAGGAAGTTATTAGAACATGTGCATTTATTTGATCCTATATTACGAAACCTGAACTTATTGATAAGTGAGGAAAGAAGAACTGGGGTTAGGACTCAAGAACACACTGCTGCTTCTCAGAAAATATACACAGCACTGAATATTTACTTTGCTTTTGAATAAAGTCTGGTAAAATAAAGGAGTGAGCATCCAATCAAGGAAAAAAGCACAAAGACAGGTAGGAAACAGCCTGATGTGTTCAATAAATGATTAAACTTTATTTGAATATGGCTTGTTGTGCAAAGGAGATGGGTGTACGAGAGTTAAGTGAAAGTTGGCTGGTAGAAAAAATGGAAAATATCTTGACAATCAGAACAAAATGACATTGCATAATTTTTGCATCCTCCTCTGGCGTCTATACCCTTTATGCTTATTTTATTCTCATATTTTCATAGGTTTGTAGCTAACACAATTACCCTGTTTACACCATTATATGTTCAATAATGGCCGAATGGGATTATGACTCAAATTTCATAGGGACCATACATATTACATTAGTATGTGGGAAAGCTGGAAATAACTTCTGAAGAGCATAGCAGATGGTTTTTAGTGCTCCTTCACCTTAGAAGGACTCAACTCCTTTCAGCTGTTTCCATACAGATGTACAGGTAGAAGTTTATGGGTGATATTTTTATGTAGTGTCCTTGTCTCTGATAATTGTCTTTAAAGTATTTTGTTCAATATGGGTATTGCTGCTCCAGCTTTCAATTTCCATTTGCATGAAATATCTTTTTCCATGCTCTTTCAGTCTGTAAGTGTCCCTAGAACTGGTGGGTCTCTAAAAGACAGTATGTATATGGGTTTTGTTTTTGTATGCATTCAGCAAAACTCTGTCTTTTGGTTAGAGCATTTAATTCATTTATTGGTAAGTGTGTTCTTAGTACAGTTTTATTCATTGTTTTGGATTTGTTGTTGGTCTTTTTTCTTCACTTCCCTTGTGGTTTGATGACTATCTTTACTGCTGTGTTTGGATTGCTTTTTCTTATTTGAGTGTGTATCTAGTGTAGATTTTTGGTTTGTGAATGCCATGAGGTTTGATACAGGAGTCTGTATATATACAAGATTGTTTTAAGTTGCAGGTCTCTTAATTTAAAGTATGTTTCTAATATCCTGCATTTGTATGCTCCTCAAGATTGCTTGTATTGATATCATATTTGGGTGTGGATGATTCCTTACTTTTACTGTTCGCCTTTACCAGAGAATTTTGTTTCTCATTGTGGTCTTTTATTTTCCTCTTAGAGAAATTACTTTAGCATGTATTGTAAAGCTGGTTTCATGGTGCTGCATTGTCTTAGCTCATGCTTGACTGTAAAGCTTTTGATTTCTCCATCAACTCTGAAGAAGAGCCTTGCTGGGTAGAATATTCTTGATTGTAGTTTTCTTTCTTTCATCATATTAAGTATATCATGCCAGTCCCTTCTGGCTTGCAGAGTTCTGCTGAAAAGAAGCTGATTGACTTATTGGGGTTCCCCTGTATGCTATTTGTAACTTTCCCCTGCTTTCAATATTTTCCCTTTGGAGTTCTTGTTGTGGTTCAGTGGAAACAAATCTGACTAGGATCCTGCATGAGAATGCAGATTCAATCACTGGCCTCGTTCAGGATCTGGCATCATTCTGAGCTGTGGTGTGCCAGTGACTACAGCTCTGAGTCGATCTCTAGCCTGGGAACCTCCTTATGCCACAGGTACGTCCCTAAAAAGACAAAAAAATTTTTCTCCTTAAGTTTGGTCAGTTTGATTGCTGTGTTTCTCAAGGTGTTCCTCCTTGGGTTATTCTGTATGGTACTCGTTATGCTTCCTGGATTTGAGTGATTTCTTTCCCATGTTAATGTTTTCAGTTATTTCTTCAAATATTTTCTCTGGTCCTCTTTTCCTTCTGGCAGCCCTATAATGTTGGTACATTTAATGTTGTCCCAGAGTTCTCTTAGTCATTTCATTTTTTTTCTTGTTCCATGTCAGTGATTTCTGCCATACTGTCTTCCACCTCACTTCTTTGTTCTTCTGCCTCTTGTATTTTGCTATTGACTCCTTCTGGTGAATTTTTCATTTTGGTTATCATGTTGTTGATCTCTCCTTGTTTGTTCTTTAAATCTTACATTTCTTTGTTAACATTTCTTGTAATTTATCTTTGCTTCTGTTTTTTTTTTTTTCTGATAGTTTGGATCATCTTTACTATCATTACTGTAAAGTCTGTTTCATGTAGGATGCTTATCTCCACTTCAACTAGCTGTTTCTCTGGAGTTTTAGTCCTAAACCTGAAGCACATTCCACTGCCTTTTCAATTTGTCTAGGCTTTATGGTGATCTCCTTTATGCAGGCTGCAGGGTTGTAGCCTTATTTCTGCCCCCTTGTGGGTGAAGCTGACAGAGGAGTTGGTGCAGTTTTCCTGATGGAAGGGACTGGTAACCACCCATCACTAGGTGGAGCCGATTCTTGTCCCTCCAGTGGCTGGGGCTTTGTCTCTGGGTATGATTAGAGGCAGCTGTGTGCCTAGAAGGATCTTTAGGTACCTGTTTGAAGATCAGTGGGGCTGTGTTCCCACCCTGTTTGTTGTTTGGCCTCGGGCTTCTCAGTCCTGATGGGTGGTGCCAGATTTATCTAAAATGGCTGCCTCCAGGGGAGTACATGCTGAAATGTCCTGGGACCTCTGCTTCCAGTTTCCTGCCCCCCATGGTGAGCCACTGCCTCCCCTTGCTTTCCCAGGAGACCCTCCAAAACCTGTAGCTAGGACTGGCCCAGATTCTTATGGGGTCCCTGCTTTGCCCTTGGACCCAGTACATAAGAAACCCTGTGTGTGACCCCAAGAGTGGAGGTCCTATGCTTAAGCCCCAGTGGCCTTCAATTTCAAATGCTCCCGGGGCTCCTGTTCCCAGTGCCAGCCCCCCAGGCTGGAGAACCTGACATGGAATTCAAACCCCTGTGGGAAAGCCTCTGCAATATGGTTATTTTCTAGTCTGTGGGTCACCTACCCACCAAGTATGGGATCACTTACATCGTGAGAGCACCCCTCCTGCCATCTCATTATGGCTTCTTCTCTTTGGGTATAGGATACTTCTTTGGTAGCTTCCAGTCTATTGTGTTGATGGTTTCAGCAGTTAGTTGTGATCTGGGTAATTTTGTGACAGCAGGTGAGCTAAATTCCTTCTACTTGGCCATTTTGTTTCCAAAATACATGGGTTATATTTTTATTTTTTTAAAAGATACAGGCATAAACTATACAATGTTCACATGTTGGTCAGTTGCATAGTCTTTTTGTTGTTG
This sequence comes from Catagonus wagneri, assembly GCA_004024745.2. Lineage (NCBI taxonomy): Eukaryota > Metazoa > Chordata > Mammalia > Artiodactyla > Tayassuidae > Catagonus > Catagonus wagneri. The sequence goes on from PVHT020000180.1 coordinate 8,430,133, forward strand.
CTGTAACAAATTGCCACAAATTTGGTGGCTTAAAACTTATTATCTTATAGTTCCCCTATCTCAGGTTCTTAAGCTAAATCACACCTGCAGAGTACTTTTGCAATGAAGAGTAGCATTCATAGATTCCTGAAATTAGAACTCCATCTTGAGGAGTGGAGTGGGGAATTAGTCTATCACACATATGTATGAGTTTGCATATATGTTTTTATTATTGGACTCATCAATACTAAGGGCCAGGGAAAACAAGCAACAACAAAATTACTTTCAGATATATGGTGTTGTAAAGCCAAAGTTTGATTCATCTCTTAACATATCAGTCATTTCAACCTTTTTTGTTTCCTTCAGAAAGTACAACTTTGATTAAAATTGAAGAATCCTTTAAATGGAAAAATGTGTATTATACTCAACAGGTTGAGAAATTTTATTGCTTTGACTTATTCAGAAACAAGGTTTATGTATTAATTTATAAATGTCTATTGTCTTTGCTACTTTGTATTATTGTAATTAATACATTTTTTAAAAAAATCTATTTCAAAATTAATCATCGAAGCCCCCTTTTGGTTTCCCCACTAGGATGTGAATTTTTTTTTCCTTCTCTGCCTTATTCTGTTTTACTCTAAGCAGTGGATCCTTAACAGGTTTTTGTATAGACAACATGGTGAGTATTCTAAAGATAAAATAATCTATAATCTATGGATGAGGTTGAATGTTCTTTATTCACCTCTCTGAAGATTTGTCTGGGGAGACATTTTGCTGACTTCTCAAATTTATCATTTATTTTAACATATTGCTTGATTTTTTTTTTTTTTTGCACATACTAACAATGTTAACTGCTGGTGCCAAATACCATGCTTAAATTTTGTTTAGAAACTTACATGCCTTTCTCCAGATTACATTAAAAATATTACATTGCTATGTTAGAAAATTTAACATTTTTTCTCACTTTTGAAGTTTTCATTTTTTTCCTTGTGTGAGGGAATGGGAGAATAAAAAGTGTCAAAAAGCATCAAACTCAAATGCAATCTACTTCACAGAATTGTATACTTTTTCTCAATAAGCTCTGTAAAAATATGCACTGTTTCTATACTTTTTACCAAATTTTGTGTTAATTTAAAAGAATTCCAAAATAGATATACTCCATATGTCTGTCTTCCTCAGTTGACTCTAAGCTAAGGTCCTTACATATAGATGCCATGGACTATTGATCTTTTTATCCCTAGCATATAGTATCATTCTTGGAATGTACAGGTTCTCAGTAAATATTGCTCTTATAAACTGACACAGATTCAGAGAGAGAAGCTTTGGATTAATCTGACACTTCCCCCTCCCCACTCAATACCATAAATCATTTGTTTTCCATTTTCATGAAACTTTTCTGATACCTTCATGGGGCAAGAAGGGACAAAGAAATATTTTATTGGCAGGTAAAGGTGGTATCTGATTTTTGAAGCCTAAACTCAAATGTGAATGCTTATTAGAATTACGGGCACATACACATTTTGGGAAGCAACAATAAATATGTCATTCTGTGATACCAATAAGTCACTTTTAAAGAAACTTTTAGAAATATCTTCTTGCAGCTCTCAGATGCTTTCCAGTCCTTGACAGCATCCCAACCATGTATCTGCCTATATGTGCCAACTGATGTTTGGCAAACTTGTCATTAAATTCCAAAGAATGAATAGTTATCCCAGAATTTTCCATACTTTTTTGCAGTAATAGAAATGTTGTATATCTTTGCTCTCTGGTACGGTGATCACTAGTCCTATGTGGCTTTTGATTACTTGAAAGGTGGCTGTGAGAAAGGAATTAAATTTTTGAATTTTATTGTATTAAAATTAAGATTTTAAATAAGCACTCACATATGACAAATGTCTACCATATTCATCAGTGAAATGGAAACTTGGTTAAATATAAAGCATGTGATCATCAGGGCAGGTTACAGTAATAATCCATTCATTGTAACATCCTGTCATTAAAAGTGACATCATGAGGATGTCAATTCTGCAAGCCCTAAAGTAGTTCAAAAAAAGTTTTGAATAGTGAATTATAATAACTAAATTCTAGGTCTCTGTGTTCCTTGCTTTAATAAGTTTATTTTTCATTTGTATACAGGAGATGGGACTCTACCTGCATGCCTCACAGGGCCTTTATGGTAAGAACATTTACATTTTAAACATTATTAAGCACCTGCTAATTGCTAGATATAAGGAAACAAGTTGTTGAGTTTAAAAGTAAAGTAGGGTCTCTGGTCTCAAGCTCATAGTCCAGCTTTAACACTGTCTGTGAATATCTATTTAATATTTATAAGATGCTATGGGAAGTAAAATATTATTTTCCATTATTTAGCTACTATAATGACTCCTGTATACAAAGGTCAGATTTCCAATAGCATGCAATATTGGAAAGGCATCAAGTCATAAAAGACCAATCTGAGAAAAGCTGAATGTTCTAAGACCACAGATCTCTCTAAGGGAATAGTATTAGACGGATCTTCTCAGTGATTGAAGCCAATAATAAGAAATAATATCTGATCAGTGCTTTAAAGTTTATGAAGTATAGTCCATAATATGTAGACCTGCATTTAACGCTTGACATCTAAAGTCTGGTATTGTGGAAAACAAGAAAAAGTAGAGAAAGAAGAAAAGCAATTTGGAAAAAAACTCAGTGTAGGGAAGAGGTCAGACCACTAGCAAGGAAGAAATGAATAAATGACAGATGCCAAATAAAGTTGTCTTTGTTCTTTTCACATGACAAACAGAATATAGAAAATAAAATATCCCTACCAGGTGAGACCATGTTCTCCTTTTATCAGCCACCAAATGCAATCCTGGAAACAAGTCTGAAGATTTGAAGATGTGAACATTACTGAGATCGTAGTTACCACACCTACTTTAATAGGTCTGAATGCATCTCTTAACAACAAAAACAGATTATTGTGCTCTGTTTTTCATAAGCACTTATTCTCTGCTCAAAAATGTTTATGACTTTTAAACAGAATAGCTCCTTTTTTACAGCCTTTTGAATGAATAACCATGATCATCTCTGTCTTACAAATGAGTATATTGGGTTACTAACAGGTTAAAGAACCTATTATAGGCTAAGAGACTATTAAATGATCTTAAAAATGTGCTTCATTATAGATGACATGTGCAACAGTTTAAAACTATTTTTATCAAAAGCAACAAATAGCTAAATAGCTTTTCCAAGTTTAAAGTAAGTTTTTCTTATTGGAATACTCAGAGGTCTGGTATATTTTTTAAACCACTTGGAGGCATAAGCTCTGCTTTTTGATGAGCTTCTAAAAAATCTCTGCCTTTTTCACTGATGGCTCCAAATTGAATATATGCCATCAATCCAACTGAAACCCCCTTCTTCAAATTGAAATATTGTTTTTTTTTTGTTTGTTTTTTGTCTTTTTGCCTTATCTACGGCCGCACCTGCGGCATATGGAGGTTCCCAGGCTAGGGGTCTAACAGAAGCTATAGCCGCCAGCCTTTGCTACAGCCACAGCAACACGGGATCCGAGCCGCGTCTGCAACCTACACCACAGCTCACGGCAACGCCGGATCCTTAACCCACTGAGCAAGACCAGAGATTGAACCCGCAACCTCATGGTTCCTAGTTGGATTCGTTAACCATTGAGCCATGACGGGAACTCCGAAATATTGTTTTTTTTTAACTGCTAACTTTGAATAGGTTGACAATATTCTTCTCTTTCCTTGAAATTGTTACTTTGGGATCTCTTACTTATTTATTACTACCTATAGTTCTGCTTCCGCAAGATGTGCCTCAGAAAGCAGACACTCTTACCTTAATCTTCCATCGCTGAGATCAACTGATGATGTATAGGACCTTATAAACTTGCAGAGGTCAGCATGCATTTTCCGCAAAAAGCCATCTGGTTTTAGGCTTTGCATTATGGTATCCATCTCAGCTATGTGACTTTGCAGTGAATTTAGCTGTGGACAATACATAAAATTTTATTGTAATATAGCTGTGGCATTTGTTTATGTATGAAACCTGGCTCCTTAGATTTGGCATTTAGGTTGTAATTTGCTGACCCCTGAATCCAACTGAAGCATAGAGAGAGCTCACCTTCACCTACAGTAAAAGTAACTGAAATTGAGTTCTATGTTTTATGTCCCTGATCCTTTTTTTTTTTTTTTTTTTTTTTTGGCCAGGCATCTGATGTATCTGAAAGTGCACTCATACAATGACCTTGAGGCTAGTCAGGTGCAGACAACCATGTTTATGGTAAATCTATAAAGATGGGACACATTTCAGGAGCAGAACTGGGGATGATGACATTCACTTCCCCTCCTGCTCAATTTATTCCTTTTTTAAAATCTTTGAAGGGTTGTGTAATTTTATTTCAATAATTGGTGGATTTCTTCATACAATTCACCTTACTGGCCTTTAGGCACTAGTTTAAATTGCTTTAAAATGTAGATATAAGAAGCTAGGAAAAATTAGGATTCAGTTCATTCTATTTGCAGCAACAAATACAGGGGAAGAAAGAGTCATGGAAAAATGCTGAGATGCTGATACCTGGTGGCAGATAATGATATGTTACTGTATTCTGGATCAGTTAATTTCTATGAATCTTCTCTCAACTATTTATTTTCTCAGGCTCTAGAGAAAATGGAGGTATAGGTATGCTACCTACTGGGTTAAGTGGTACTTACTTTTATTTCTTATAATCTGACCTTTATCAAGATTGACGAGGAGGTGTGCACGTTGCTTCAACAAATCTTGGAATGCCAAGTCTGTATTCACTCTCCTGAGTCCTCTTGTGATATGCTAGGCTATAATCATCCAGCCTCTGAGCTATCATCATGTTGGTTAAAGATTTAATCCTCCTGTGACTAATCCTGGACTTCAGGGACTGTCAAGATATTTTACATCTCATTTGAGAATGGAGAGAAGTTGTTCTGGAAAGAAAAGGCACAACAACTTAGGGTGCTATGAAATCACTATTCCTGTTGGGTTTTTTGCTTCAGAAACTAAGATCAGTTAATCATTCCATAATTAAGTGGAAACATGTATATCAAACCACCAGACATAATATTAAGCCCTAGTGAGAAAGTGTTGAATCGAACAGGCATTGCTATACTCTCTTAGAGCTTGAGGTCCAGTGGGAGAAAAAATATATATACCGTGTTATGAACACACCTGAACCACAACTGTTGGCTGTCATTTGTTTATTGCAGTAGAGGATGCTGCATGTCAGGAAGACTTCCCTGAGGAAGGATGTTGAATCCAGGACCTGAAAGATGAGCGGGGAGCACCAGACCAGAAAAAGGCAAGGACATACTAATCAAATTCGGTAGCCTGGGTCAAGTTCTGGAGATGTGAGACATAGACAGGGATGCAGAGATACAGAAGGAAGAGGAGAGGAGGGCACAGGAGAGGTGTTAAAGAAATGAGAGGTACAGAGAAATTAGGTGAGAAAGAGTCACAGAGAAGCTATCAAAGATGAGGCTGCAGGAGTTCCCGTCGTGGCGCAGTGGTTAACGAATCCGACTAGGAACCGTGAGGTTGCGGGTTCGATCCCTGCCCTTGCTCAGTGGGTTAACGATCCGGCGTTGCCGTGAGCTGTGGTGTAGGTTGCAGACGCGGCTCGGATCCTGCGTTGCTGTGGCTGCGGCGCAGGCCAGTGGCCACAGCTCCGATTAGACCCCTA
>PVHT020000180.1:8444512-8463665 GCA_004024745.2 Catagonus wagneri
GTCTTTTAGTTTCCACATGTAAGCGGTATCATTGGGTGTTGCTGTCTAATTGTCTGACTGGTTTCACTTTGCATGATAATTTCTAAGTCCATCCATGTTGCTATAAATGTTGGTAATTCGTTCCTTTTAATGGCTGAGTAACATTCCATTGTGTGTATGTACCATATCTTCCCTATCCACTCTTCTGTGGATGGGCAGACTTGCTTTTTAAAGAATGTTTGAGCCTATATGATTAGCAGTCTAAAACAAGGAGATATAGGAAGGTGTTAACATACTTGGAAAAACAGGGCAACCACAAAACAAACACATACAAGAGATTCACAAAAACAAAAAGAGAAGACAAGCATAAAATTTTAAAAACATCAAATAATGAAAAGAAGAAAGGAAAAAGAAACAGAATCAAGAGGAAAACAGATTTAAAATGGCAATAAATATGTATGTATCAATAATTACCTTAAATGTCAATGGACTGAGTGCTCCAATCAGAAGACATAGAGTAGCAGAATGAATTAAAAAATAATAATAATAAGAGCCTACAATATGCTGCTACAAAAGACCCACCTTAGGACAAAGGACAAACACAGATTGAAAATGAGGGACTGGAAAAAAATATTTCAGGCAAACTGAAATGGCAAGAAAGCAGAAATTGCAATACTCATGTTAGACAAAATAGAATTTAATGCAGAGTAAATAAATAAATATAAAGTAGTTCCTGCTGTGGCATAATGGGTTAAGAATCTAACTGTAGTAGTTCAGGTTGCTGCAGAGGTACAGGTTTGATCCCCAGCCTGGCACAAGAGGTTAAAGGGTCAAGCATTGCCACAGCTGCTGCAGAAGATGTAGCTAAAGCTTGGACTCAATCCCTGGCCTAGGAATATCCATATGCCACAGGAGAAGCAATTGAGAAATTAAAGATAAAGGACAACTATATAATGATAAGAGGATCAATAAAAGAATTTTATACTCACCAAAATATACGCAATAATATGGGAGTACCCAAATACAAAAAAAAAAAAAATACTGAGACATAAAAGAAGAAACTGATGGGAATACAGTAAAAGGAAATTTTAACACCCTCTCACATCAGTGAACAGATCTTCTAGATATAAAATCAGTAAGGCCACAGAAATCCTAAATGACAATAGAACAGTTAGACTTAACTGATATTTTCAGGACATTACATACAAAAACAAAAAGAAAAAACAAAGTATACACTCTTTTCAAGTGCATATGAAACATTCTCTATGATTGACCACAAAACTAACTTTAACAAATTTAAGAGTATAACAATTATTTCAAGCATCTTCTCTGACCACATCATGAAACTAAAAGTCAACCACAGGAAAATAAATGAGAAAATATCAACAACATGAAGACTAAACAACACACTGCTGCAAAACCAATTGGTCAATGAGGAAATAAAAAAGGAAATGAAAAAATACCTTGAGACAGGAGTCCCCATTGTGTCACAGCACAAACAAGTCCAACTAGTATCCACGAGGATATGGGTTTGATCCCTGGCTTGGCTCAGTGGACTAGGGATTCAGCTTTGCTGCGAGCTGTGGTGTAGGTTGTGGATGCAGCTTGGATCCCAAGTTGCTGAGGCTGTAGCATAGACTGGAAGCTGCAGCTCCAATTTGACCACTAGCCTGGGAATTTCCATATGCCATGGTTGTGACCCAAAAAACCAAAAAAAAAAAAAAAATACCTTGAGACAAATGACAATAAAAAACAACCATAGAGAATTTATGTAATGCAGATGGAAAAATCAGTTTTTAGAAGAAAGTCATAATAATATAGGCCTTCCTCAAAAAACAAGAATACTCTCAAATAAACAACCTAACTTACCACCTAAAGAATTAGGAAAAGAAGAACCAATGAAACAAAGTTAGCAAGAATTAAAGTAAATATCAGAGAGGAAAAATAAAATAGAGATTAAAAAAATAATTGAAAAATATCAATCATACCAAGAGCTGGTTCTGTGAAAGAGTAAACAAAATTGGCAAACCTTCAGACAGGAACACCAAGAAGAAAATAGAACCCAAATAAACTAAGAAATGAAAAAGAAGAAATCTCAACAGATATCACAGATTTTTTTCAAAGAGAGAATATTATAAACAATTATATGCCAACACATTTGACAACCTAGAAGAAATGGACAACTTTCTAGAAACATACATCTCCCCCCCCCCAATGAATCAAGAAGAAACAGATTTTTTTTTTTTTTGCTATTTAGAGCCACATCTGTGGCATATGGAAGTTCCCATGCTAGAGGTCAAATCTGAGTTGCAGCTTCCAGCCTACACTATATCCAAGGCAATGCCAGATTGGAGATGCATCCATGACCTACACCACAGCTTGTGGCAAGGCCAGATCTTTAACCCACTGAGGGAGGCCAGGGATTGAGTCTGCATCCTCATGGATACTAGCTGGGTTCTTAACCCTCTAAGCCACAGTGGGAACTCCGAGAAGAAACATCATTTGAACAGACCCATCACTGAAAATGAAGTAGGATATGTAATTTGAAAACTTTCTACAAAAAAAGTCTGGCCTTATAGGAAAATTCTACCAAACATGCAAAGAGGAACCTATTCCCATCCTGCTCAAATTCATCCCAAAGATTGATTAGGAAGGAATACTCTTCCCAAAGACAATTTTATGAATCAACCATCCTAATCCCAAAAGCAAGTCTCTGGCCTATTGACCATAAAGAGATGAGATGAAGAAGACTCCAAATTTACAAATGTAACTGGGAAAATATCAACTGGTATTACACAAATACAAAAAAAGTATATAAGATAATAGTATGAATAAGTATATGCCAACAAATGGTTAAGAAGAAATGGACAAATATTTAGAAATATATAGCCCATCAAAACTGTATTAAGAAATAATTTCAACAGACTTATCACTAGAAGTGAAATAGAATCTTTAATTAAAAAACAAACAAACAAAAAACTAAACAAAAAAATCCCAGCAAACCAAAGCCCAGGATCAGAAGACTTCACTGAGGAATTCACAAAGAAGAACCTATATTGATCCTTCTCAAACAATTCCAAAATACTGAAGAGATTCTGGAACAAGTTGGTGGACTAGAAGGATGTGAGCTCACCTCCTCTCACCAGAATTACAACTAACTACTGAACATCATCAAAGAAAAATAGACTGGAAGCTACCAAAAAAGATACTTTTCTATACCCAAAGATAAAGAAGCCACAATGAGACAATAGGAGGGGCTCCTTTGCTATATAAACAATCCTATGCTCACCAGGTGGAAAACTCACAAACTGGAAAATAACCGTATCACAGAAGATCAATCACAGGTGTGACAATTCAGGACTTCACATGAGGTACTCCAGGCTGGGAGGTCTGGCATTGGGAAGAGGAACCCCTGGAGCATTTTGGGTTGAAGGCCAGTGAGGCTTGAGTACAGGAGCTCCACAGAAATGAAGAAAAGAAAAGCCCCACCCTTGGAGGCAGCACACAAGTTTTCATGTGCACTGGGTCCCAGAGCAAAGAAGAGACTCCATAAGAACCTAAGACAGACGTACATGTTGGTCTTGGAGAGTCTCCTGGGAAAGTAGGGGTTGACTGTGCCTCACTGTGAGGGCAGGAAAGTGGAGGCAGAGGTCCCAGGGAATATTTATCTACATGAACGCCCTGAAAGCTGACATTTTGGAAAAAACTTTGCCCCACTCAACATCAGCCTACAGGCATGAGTGCTAAGAAGCCCCAGACCAAACAAACAGGGTTAGGACACAGCATCACCCGTTAGCATCCAAGTTGCCTAAAGTCTTCCCAGGCAGACAGCTGCCTCTACTCACACCCAAAGACACAATCCCATCCACCAGAGGGACAAGCCTTGGCTCTGTCTTTCAGTGGGCAGGTACCAGTCCCTCCCATCAGGTAGCCCAAACAAACCTCTGCATCTACTTCACCTACCAGGAGATAGACACAAGAAGCAAAAGAGGCTACAACTATGAGGGCTGCAAGAAGGAGACCACGAATGCAGAAAGATAGACAAAAAGACAAGACAGAGAAATATGCTCCAAAGGAATGAGACAAAACCCCAGAAAAACAGTTAAGTGGAAATAAACAACCTATATGAAAAAGACTTTAAAGCAATGATAGTTAGGATGATCCAAGATCATAGGGGAAAAAACTAGAGGCAAAGATCAAGAAATGTTTAACCAAAAAAAAAAAAGATTTAAAGAACAAGCAATAAGATATGGAACAACACAATAAATGAAAAAGAAAATTTACTACAAGGAGTAAATAGCAGAATTTAGGAAGCAGAAGAACGAATAATCAAGATGGAAGAAAAATGGTGGAAATCAATGATGTAAATGGAATAAGAAAAAGAATGAAAAGAAATGAGGAAAGTCTAAGAAAACTCTGGGACAACATTAACACACTGACATTCATATTATAGGGGTGCCAGAAGGAGAAGAAAGGGCCAGAGAAAATATTTGTGAAGATAATAGCTGAAAAGTTCCCTAACAAGGAAAAGAAACCACTCAAGTCCATGAAGTACATTGAGTACCATATAGAATAAACTCAAGGAGGAAGACCCCAAGACATATACTAAGGAAACTATCCAAAATTAAAGACAGAGAATAGTTAGTGAAAAATAGTTAGGGAAAGTAGTTGGGGAAAGCAACAAATAACATACAAGGAAACCCTGATAAGATTATCAGCTGATTTTTTCAGCAGAAACTTCAGGCCAGAAGGGAGTGGCATGATATACTTAGTGTATTGAAAGAGAAAAACCTACAACCAAGAATACTCTACCCAGAAAGCCTCTCATTAAGATCTGAATGAGATTTCAAAACAATTTTAGACCAGCAAAATTTAAGAGAATTCAGCACTACCAAACTAGCTTTACAACAAATACTCAAGGAACTTTTCTACATGGAAAAGAAAAGGCCACAAAACGAGAAACAAGAAAATTACAAGTGAGAAGACTCACCAGTAAAGGGAAACATATAGTTAAGGTAGGAAACCAGCCACACACAAATATATCAAAACCAGCAATTGTGAGAAGAGGAGAGTACAATTTCAGAATACTGGAAATGCATTAGAACTTAAGAGACCAACAAATTAAAACAGTCTTGCATATATATAGACTCCTATATCAAAACCTCTGGTAACAGCAAACCAAAAATCTACAGTAGATACGCACACAGGTAAGAAAAAGCAATCCAAACAAAACGATAAAGGTAGTCATGGAATCAAAGGAGAACAAAAGAGGAGGGGAAGAAAAAAAGACTAACAAAAACAAATCCAAAATAATTAACAAAATAGTACTAAGAATATACATATAAAAATTACCTTAAATGTAAATGTACTAAATGCTTCAACAAAAGACATAGACTGGCTGAATGGCTACCAAAACAATACCCATACATATGCTGTTTACAAGATACCCACTTCAGTTCTAGAGACACCTACAGACTGAAATTGCAAGGATGGAAAAGATATTCCATGTCAGTGGAAATCAAAGGAAATCTGGAGTAGCAACTCATATCAAACAAAATACCCTTTAAAATAAAGAATGTGGCTCAGTGGGTTAAGAACCTGGCTAGTATCCATGTGGATGGAAGTTCAATCCCTGGCCTCGCTCAGTGGGTTAGGGATCCAGTGTTGCCATGAATTGTGGTGTAGATCACAGATTCAGCTTGGATCCCACATTGTTGTGGCTGTGGAGTAGGCTGTCACTGAGCCTCCAATTCAGCCCTTAGCCTGGGACCTTCCATATGCCACACATATGGCCTTAATAAAGTAAAAAATAAAGAATGTTCCAAGAGACAAAGAAGGGCACTAGATAATGATCAAGGGATCAATCTGAGAAGATATAACAACTGTAAATACATGTGCACTCAATATATAAGGCAACTGATAAAAATCCTTAAAAGGAGAAATTGACAAAAACACAGTAATGATAGTGGAATGTAACACCCCATTTACAGCAATGAATAGATCAAGACAGAAAATCAATAAGGTAACACAGGCTTTAAGTGATACACTAGACCAGATACACTCAATTGATATTTATAGAACATTCCATACAAAAACAGCAGAATAACACATTCTTCTCAAGTGCACATGGATATTCACCAGGATAGACCACATTCTGGGCCAAAAATCAAGCCTCAATATATTTAAGAAAACTTAAATCCTAACAAGCAACATTTCCAACCACAATTTGATAAAACCAGAAGTCAACTACAAAAAAAAATATTGCAAAAAAAGAAATACATTGAGACTTAGCAATATGCTAGTAAACAACCAATAGATCACTGAGTAAATCAAGGAGGAAATAAAACAATATTTAGAGTTACAATAAAAACACAACTACTCAAAACCTATGGGATACAGCAAAAGCAGTTCTAAGAGGGAAATTTTTAGCAATACAAGCTTACATCAAGAAACAAGAAAAAGCTCCAATAAACAACCTAACATTACACCTAAAGCACCTAGAAAAAAGAACAAACAAGATGAATTTTTAGTAGAAGGAAAGAAACCACAAAGATCACAGAAGAAATAATGAAATAGAGACAAAGAAAATAATGGAAAAATTAATCTAAAAGCTGGTAGTTTTAAAAAGATCAATAAAATGGATAAAACCTTAGCCAGACTCATCAAGAAAAAAAGAAGGCTCAAATAAATTAAATTAGAAATGAAAAAGAAGTTACAAGGACAACACAGAAATACAAATGATTATGAGACAGCTAAAAGCAACTATATGCCAGTACAATGGACAACCTAGAAGAAATGGACAAATTCTAAGAAAGGTTCAATCTTCCCAGAAAGAAATAGAAAATATAAACAGATTAATCACAAGTACTGAAATAGAAACTGATTTAAAAACTTCCAACAAACAAAACTCCCAGACCAGATAGCTTCACAGGCAAATTCTAGCAAGCATTTGGAGAGAGTTAATACCTATCTTTCTGAAACTATTTCAAAAACTTGCAGAGGAGGGAACATTCCCAAACTCATTCTAGAGGCCACTATTACCCTGATACCAAAACCAAAGATATCATAAAAAAGAAATTTATAGGCAAATACCACAGATGAATATAGATGGAAAAATCCTCAACAAATACCAACAAGTCAAATCCAGTAATACACTAAAAGGATCATACAACATGATCAAGTGGTATTTATTCCAAGGATGCAAGGTTTTTTCAATATCCATAAATCTATTAGTGTGATACACCATCTCAACAACTTGAAGAATAAAATCCATATGATCATCTCAGTATATGCAGAAAAAACTTTCAACAAAATCCAATACCCATTTATGATTCAAAAAAATCTGGGGAAAAAAGGGCATAGACAGAACCAACCTGAACGTAATAAAGGCCATGTATGACAAACCCACAGCTAACATCATTCTGAATGGTGAAAAGATGAAAGGATTTATGCTAACATCAGGAGCAAGACCAAGATATCCACTCTCACCACTTTTATTCAATATAGTTTTCAAATTCCTAGCCACTGCATTCAGAGAAGAAAAAGAAATTAAGGAACCCAGCGGCAAGATAGCAGAGAAGTAAGAGGTCACGCTCACCCTCTCCCACAAACACATAAAAAAAAAACAAACACTATATATAAAATGACTTGCACAAAACATCAACTGAATGCTAATGGAAGAACTTAAACCTCCAAAAAGGGCAAGAAAGTCTTGACCTAACTGGGTAGAACAACAGGAGAGAGAGAGAGAGAGAGAGAGGGGGGGGGGGGGGGGGGAGAGGGGAATCAGGAGCACCAACACTCCAGGGAGGGAGCTGTGAAAGAGAAGAGGAACCCACACCCTGGGAAGCCACTTAACTGACGGAAACATCAGCTGATCTTGAGGGACATCAAAGTCTGAGAAAAGCAGAGCAGCTGGACTGAGAACAGCAAAGTGGAGTGAGAGCCTCACAGATCATCTGAACACCAATACTGGCACAGACACCATAGCCTGAGATGTTTAGGTGGGGGCTGGGAGCTGAGACTTAGGCTCTGGAAGTCAGTACCCAGGAGAGGGCTGTGGTTGGTGGTGTGGACATAGCCTAAGGCAGGGGAGCAATAGTCTAAGGTCTGGGGAGTGGAACACCAGGACAGAGAGAACGCAGGAGAAGGTCCAGACCCACGGGAGAGGCCAGGCACCATGGTTGGGGAGGAGGAGAGGAGGAGTGGGTGACCACTGTAGGAAGCTCCTTGCAACAGAGCGTGCCCAGAGGGTGGGATCCCAGAGGGTGGTGTAACTCAAATACAAACATAGGGCAGCCAGAGGCCGCTTGCTAGACCTCTGTGGTCCCAGTGTCTCCCAGACACAGCCCACCCATGCTGCCGGGAGCAGAAGCCACTTGCTAGGCTATTGCAGTGAATCAGGTGTCTCTGGGCACAGCACAACCACAATGGGAAGCAGCTTGCTAGACCCAGATCAGGCTTCCTGGGGTGCAGACTGCCTGCAATATGGAGGCCGCTTGACTGTGGTGGACTGGGCATCTCCAGTGCAGCAATCCATAAGACTTTTGCTCATATATACAGGAGACAGGGCACTTCCTGTACAGGCTGCCAGTGGTCGGGCACCTCTAGTGTGGACTAAGGACTTCAGGGGGCTAAGTGCAACACGGAGTCTACCAAGCACCGGACACTTGCTATCACTCCCCTGGGAACACACCTGCCCTGCAGCTGCCACTGCCAAACCTCAGGGCAGTGCCCAGACACTTGTTCACTGTCCCCCACTCCCAAGTCCATACAACTAGGAGCAGCTGGTGCAGCAGCTCCTCTGTGGTCTAGGTGGGACAGGGTGCTTCCTGGTGACCTGCAGGGGGTGGAAGCAAACCATCTCAGTTATCCCTGACTCCAGAGGTGGGTGTGGCCCACAGCCACAGGAGATACCTTAACAAAAATCATTCACAGCCCCAACCACCTCAGAGGGCAACACAGAGAAGGATATTACAATGGAACTTCACCTACTGTTGTTCTCACTCCCCCGGGAGCACACACACCCTGCAGCTGCCACTGCCAAACATTCTGGGCAGTGCCCAGATGCTTGTCCCTTCCCAGGAACCTGTAACTAAGAGTACCCTGTGCAGCACATCCTGTAGGGGCTAAGCAGGATGAGGTACTTCTTGCATGGTCGACAGGAAACAGAGGCAAACCACCACAATTATCTCTGGTTCCAGAGAAGGGAAAGGCATGCTACCACTAGGGGTCTGTGAATAGGCACCACTTGCAGCCCCAGTCACCTCAAGGGCACCACAGAGGAGGGCACTGTGACTGACACCTCTTGGTGGGTAGTCTTGCATTCCTGGGAACACACCAGCCCTGCTGCTCCCACTGCTAAGTGCTCTGGGCAGTACCCATATGCCTGATATCTGTCACTTCACAGGACTCTGCAATTAGGAACAGCCTGTACAACGCCTCCTATGTGGGCTAAGTGAGATCGGTTGCTTTATGCATGGTCTACAGGTGGAGGGGGCAAACCACGACAGTTATCACTGGTTCTAGAGATGATCATGGCCTGCACCCACTAGGAGTCCCTGAACAGGTACCACCTGTGGTTCCAGTCACCTCGGAGGAGAGCATTGCAATTGATCACTAGATGTTGTGGCTCTCACTCCCCTGGGAACTCACACATCCTGCTGCTGCTACTGCCAAATGCTCTAGACACCTGGTAGATCTGCCTATAGCTCATTACCATTTCCCAGGGCTCTGCAACTAGCAGTAGCCACTGTCACCTTCCTGTAGGTCCTTGCTGCTGTTGAGAGCCAAGTGACCAGGCACCAACTGCTGGCCCTGTCCATTGCTTCCTTCTCCCTGAAAACACACGGAGCACCAGGGAGATAACAACCTGCTCACACCGTAGAAAGACACACCAAATATTCAAATGCCCACATCAAAAATAAATAGTAACCCCACCAAAAAATACGAAGGGGTGCTGTTGCCTAGAAGTAGCCTTATAAGACTACAGTGTGGCTTCCCCAAACTCAGAAAAAGAAAAGCATAAGCAAGATGGAGAATCTCAGAAACCATTCCCAGTTAAAGTAACAGGAGAAGTCATCTAAAGCAGTCAACAATGAAATAGACCTCTACAGTCTGACAGAAATGGAGTTCAGAAGGGAGGTAGTGAAAATACTGGAGGAATTAAGACTGAATATCAAGGAATTAAGAGAAGACACAAATGGCAATGCAGATTCCCTTAGAAAGGAACTAGAAAACATAAGGAAGAGCAAGAAAAGCTAGAAAACACATTTGCAGAGATGCAAACTGAGCTAAAGTCAATGAACAGCAGATTGAATAATGCAGAGGAACGAATTAGCGACATGGAAGAAGTGTTTCTCCACAGAAACACTACAGGCCATAAGAGAGTGACAAGATATGTTTAAAGCGCTGAAAGGGAAAAAAAAAAATCCATCTAGAATACTCTACCCAGCAAGAACATCATTTAAAATAGAAGGGGAAATAAAGAATTTCTCCAACAAACAAAAGCTAAAAGAATACAGCAATACTAAACCATACCTAAAAGAAATACTGAAAGGGCTCTTCAAAAAAATTTGTTTTTTTTAAGCAAGAAATAGAATGGAGGAAACCACAAATGGAAAGCAAACGTTCAAATTAGCCAGCATACAGATCTAAATATGGAGATGTTAAACTTTTAAAAAATTAGAAAATTTAAAAAAGACAACAAAATCATACATTATGGGGAGCGAAAGTAAGAAAATACACTTTTATTTTTCTTCTTTAACTTTAAAAAAAAATTCAAATTATATGTTTGAACCTATATGGCTAAGCGGCTAAATAAAGCAAGCAGATATAAGAAGGTGTTAATATACTTAAAAGGCAAGGCAACCACAAATCAAAATGGAACATCACATCCACAAGTACTGAAAAGGAAGGCACTCAAGCATAAAATGAATGGAAATTATCCAGTAAAAAAAATGAAAGGAAGAAAAGAGAAACATAGACTGGGACTGGAAAACAAGGTCTAAAATGGCAGTAAATACATATCTATCAATAATCACCTTAAATGTCAATGGACTGAATGCTCCCATCAAAAGATACAGAGTGGCAGACTGGATAAAAAAGCAAAAACCTACAGTCTGCTGTCTACAGGAGACTCACCTTAGGGCAAAGAATGCATATAGATTGAAAGTAAGGGAATGGGAAAAGATACTTAATGCCAACAGACAAGACACGAAAGCAGGAGTTGCAATACTCATATCAGACAAAATAGACATTAAGATGAAGGCCATAAATAAAAACAAAGAAGGACACTACTTATCGGTTAAAGGATCCATTCAAGAAGAGATTATTACAATCATCAATATGTATGCCCCTAATATAGGAGCACCCAGGTACCTACAACAAGCACTATCAGACATAAAAGGAGAAATAGATGGGAATACAATAACAGTAGGAGACTTTAACACTCCACTCACATCAATGGACAGATCCTAGAGGCAGAAAAATCAGTAAGGCAACAGAGATCCTAAATGACACAATAGAAAAGTTAGACTTAACTGACATTTTCAGGACATTGCATCCAAAAAAATCAGAACATACATTCTTCTCAAGTGCTCATGGAACATTCTCAAGGATAGATCACATACTGGGTCACAAAGCTAAGCTCAACAAATTTAAGAGTACAAAAACTATTTCAAGTATCTTTTCTGACCACAAAGGCAGGAAACTAGAAATCAACCACAGGAAAAGAAATGAGAAAAAATCATGCTACATGGAGACTAAACAACATGCTACTAAAAAACAAATGGGTCAATGAGGAAATCAAGAAGGAAATTAAAAAAAAATCCTTGAGACAAATGACAATGAAGACACAACCACTCCAAATCTATGGGATGCTGCAAAATTAGTGCTCAGAGGGAGCATTACTGGCCTTCCTCAAAAAAGAAGAAAAATCTCAAATTGACAATTTAACCCAGAACCTAAATGAATTAGAAAAAAGGACAAAAAACCACCTAAAGTCAGCAGGAGAAAGGAAGTCATAAAGATCAAAGAATAAATCAACAAATAGAGATTCAAAAAACAATAGAAAAAATCAATAAAACAAAGAGCTGGTTCTTTGAAAAGGTAAAAAATTAACAAACCTCTGGCTAGACTCACCAAGACGAGAGAAAAAACCCAAATAAAAAAAATAGAAATACAAAAGGAGAAGTCACGATGGATATTACAGAAGTACAAAAAAACATGAGAATATTATGAACAATTGTATGCCAAAAATTTGACGACCTAGAAGAAATGGACAACTTTTTAGAGATTTACACCCTGCCAAAACTGAATCAAGAAGAAATAGATCAAGTAAACAGACCTATCACAAGAAATGAAATTGAGTATGTCATAAAAACACTCCCTACAAATTAAAGTGCAGGACCAGATGGCTTCACAGCTGAATCTATCAAACATACAAAGAGGAACTCATACCCATCCTCCTTAAACTTTTCCAAAAGGTTGAAGAAGAAGGAACATTCCCAAAGACATTCTATGATGCCAACATCACCTTAATTCCAAAACCAGACAAAGATACCATGAAAAAAGAAAACTATAGGCCAGTATCTTTGATGAATATAGATGCAAAAATTCTCCACAAAGTTTTAGCCAACCGATCCAACAACATATAAAAAAGATCATACACCATGACCAGGTGGGATTCATCCCAGGTGCACAAGTATGGTTCAACGTACACAATCAATCAATATCATACACATTAACAAAAGAAAAGTCTAAAACCACATGGTCATTTCAATAGATGCAGAAAAAGCATTTGATGAAACCCAACATCAATTCATGATCAAAACTCTTACCAAAGTGGGTATAGAAGGAACATACCTTTACATAATAAAAACCATTTGGGACAAACCCACAGCAAATATAATACTCAATGGAGAAAAGCTGAAAACCTTCCCACTAAAATCTGGAACAAGACAAGGTTGCCCACTCTCACCACTCTTATTCAACATAGTAGTTCTAGCTACAGCAATCAGACAGACGAAAGAAATAAAAGGCATCCAAACAGAAAGAGAAGAGGTAAAACTGTCAGTGTATGCAGTTGACATGATACTATATATAGAAAACCCCAAGGACTTAACCCCAAAATTACTTGAATTGATCAACAAATTCAGCAAAGTAGCAGGATATAAGATTAGCCTTCAGAAATCAATCTCATTTATGTATAGTAACAATGAAATATTAGAAAAAGAATACCTAAATACCTTTTAAAATTGCATCCCCAAAAGTCAAATACCTGGGAATAAACCTGACCAAGGAGGTGAAAGACTTATATGCCAAGAACTATAAAATATTAATCAAGGATATCAAAGAAGATACAAAGAAATGGAAAGATATCCCATGCTCATGGGCTGGAAAAATTAATATTGTAAAAATGGCCATACCACCCAAAGCAATCCACTGATTCAATGCAATCCCTATCAAATTACCCATGACATTCTTCACAGAACTAGAACAAACAATCCAAAAATTTATATGAAACCACAAAAGACCCAGAATTGCCAAAGCAATTCTGAGGAACAAAAACCAAGCAGGATGCACAACTCTCCCAGACTTCAGGCAATATTACAGGGACATAGTAATTAAGACAGTGTGGTACTGGTACCAAAACAGACATACAGACCATTGGAACAGAATAGAGAACCCAGAAATGAACCCAGACACCTTTGGTCAATTAATCTTTAACAAAGGAGGCAAGAACATAAAATGGGAAAAAGCAGTCTTTTGAGTAAGTATTGCTGGAAAACCTGGACAGCTGCATGCAAATCAATGAAACTAGAACACACTCTCACACCATGCACAAAAATAAACTCAAAGTGGCTTAAATACTTAAATTTAAGACAAGACACCATTAAACTCCTGGAAGAGAACCTTGGCAAAACATTCCCTGATATCAGCCTTACAATGTTTTCTCAGGTCAGTCTCCCAAAGCAACAGAAATAAAAGCAAAGATAAACCAAGGGCCCTAATCAAGCTAACGAGCTTTTGCACAGCAAAGGAAACCAAAAAGAAAACTAAAAGACAACTTACAGAATGGGAGAAAAGAGTGTCAAATGATGCAACGGAAAAGGGATTAATCTCTAAAATATACAAACAACTTATAAAACTCAACAGAAAAAAGCCAACAACCCAACTGAAAAAAGGGCAAAAGACCTGAATAGACATTTCTCCAAAGAAGATATGCAGATGGCCAACAAGCATGTGAAAAAATGCTCAACATCACTGATTATTAGAGAAAAGCAAATCAAAACTACCACCAGATACCACATCACACCAGCCAGAATGGCCATTATTAATAAGTACACAAACAGCAAATGTTGGAGGGGGTGTGGAGAAAAGGGAACCCTCATGCACTGTTGGTGGGAATGTAAGCTGGTACAACCACTATGGAAAACAGTATGGAGGTACCTTAGAAAACTATATGGAACTACCATATGACCCAGCAATCCCACTCTTGGGCTTACATCTGGACAAAACTTTCCTTGAAAAAGACACTTGCACATGCATGTTCATTGCAGCACTATTCCCAATAGCCAAGACATAGAAACAACCCAAATGTCCATCAACAGATGACTGGATTAGGAAAATGTCATATATATATTATATATATATATATATATATATATATATATATATATAATATATATGTGTGTGTGTGTGTATATATGTCATATATATGTGTCATATATATATTTTTTTCCTAATCCAATCATATATATATATATATATATATATATATATATATATATATATATATTTAATGGAATACTACTCAGTCATAAAAAATAAAATAATGCCATTTGCAGCAACATGGATGGAATTAGAGACCCTCATACTGAGTGAAGTAAGTCAGAAAGAGAAAGACAAATACAATACAGTATGGTATCAGTTATATCTGTAATCTAATATATTGCACAAATGAAACTTTCCACAGAAAAGAAAATCACAGACTTGGAGAACAGACTTGTGGTAACCAAGAGAGTGGGGGAGTGCGTGGGATGGTATGGGAATCTGGGGTTAATAGTTGTAGTCTTTTTGCCTTTGGGATGGAAAAGCAAGGAGATCCTGCTCTATAGCACCAGGAACTATGTCTAATCCCTTGTGACAAATCTATATATGTATGTGTAACCGGGTCACCATGCTGTACAGCTGGAAAATTGATAGAAGACTGTAAACCAGGTATAATGGAAAAATTAAAAATAAATAAAAATATAATAGCAAAAAAAAAGGAAATTAAAGGTATCCAAATAAGAAAAAGAAGCAAAGGAGTTCCCTGGTGGCTCAGTGGTTTAACATGGTCACTGCTGTAGCTCAGCAGCTTTTGGCATGGATATGATTCCTGGCCTGGGAACTTCTCCATGCCACAGGTTCAGGAAAAAAAAAGGCATAAGTTTTGGGGTTCCCATCATGGCTCACAGGGTTAAGAACATGACTAGTATCCATTGGGATGTGAGTTCAATCCCTGTCCTCACCCGGTGGATTAAGGATCCAATGTTGCTGTGCCTGTGGTGTAGGCCAGCAGCTGCACCTTTGATTTGACCCCTAGCCCAGGAACTTCCAAATGCTGTGGGTGTGGCCCTAAAGAAGAAAAAATATATAATTAAAAAAGGAAACAAAAATGTTGCTATTTGCAAATGACATGATATTTTACATAGGAAATCCTAAGGATTCTATCAGAAAACTACTAGAGCTCATCAATGAATTCAGTGAAGTTGCAGCATTCAAAATACACAAAAGTCTCTTACATTTCTACATAATAACAATGAAGTATCAGAAAGGCAAATTAAAGAAACAGTCCCATTTACCATGTCATCAAAAAGAAGAAGGTCCCTAGGAATAAACCTTCCTAATGCAGCAAAAAGACCTGTAGTCTGTAAACTAGAAGATACTGTTGAAAGAAGTAAAAAATGACACAGATTGAAAGATATATGTTCCTAGATCTGAAAAATCCATAATATCAAAATAACTGTACTTTTTAAGGTGATTCACAGATTCAGTGCAATCTCTATCAAATTATGAATGACATTTTTCATGGAATTAAAAGAAAATTCAAATTTATATGAAAACACAAAAGATCCCTGAAAAGCCAAAACAATCCTAAGAAAGAAAACTGGATGTGAAGGAATCAGGCTCCCTGTATTAAGACCATATTACAAAGCTACAGTCTTCAAAACATTATGGTACTGACACAGAAATGGAAATATAGACAATGGAACAGAGAGAAAGCCTAGAAATAAACCCATGCACCTATGGTAAACTAATGTATGGCAAAGGAAACTAACATATGGTGAAAAGATGGTCTGTTCAATAATTCATGCTGGGAATATTGGACAGCTACATGGAAAAGAGTGAAATTATAACACTAACATCATACACAAAAATAAACTCAAAAAGGATTAAAAACCTAAATATAAGATCGGATACTATAAAACTCTTAGAGGAAAACATAAGCAGAACACTCTGACATAAACCACAGCAGTATCTTTTTGAATCCACCTTTTAGAGTAATGAAAATAAAAACAAATGAGATTTAATGAAACTTCAAGATTTTTGCCCTGAAAAGAAACCATAAAGAACGCAAAAAGACACCCCATAAGTGAGAGAAAATAATTCTCCTATGAAGCAACTGACAAGGGATTTATCTCCAAAATATACAAACGTCATATAGTACAATATCAAAAAAGAAAACCAAACGACCCAATCAAAACATGGGCAGAAGAGGAATTCCCATTGTGGCTCAGTGGTAATGAACCTGACTAGTATCCATAAGGATGCAGGTTTGATCTGTGGCCCCCCTCATTGGGTTAAGGATCTGGCATTGTCGTGAGCTGTAATGAAGGCTGCAGACATGGCTCAGATCCTGCATTGCTGTGGCTGTGGTGTAGGCCAGCAGCTCCAGCTCAGTTTCAACCCCTAGCCTGGGAAATTCCATATGCCACAGTTGTGGCCCTAAAAAGTCCAAAAAAAAAAAAAAAGCACAAAACATGAAAAGATTCTCAAAATAGCTAATTATTAGAAAAATGCAAATCAAAACTGCTATGAGGTTTCACCTTAAACAAGCCAGAATGGCCATTGTCAAAAAAAATCTACAAACAATAAATGCTAAAGAAGATGTATAAAAAAAGGAACCCTCTTACACTGTTAGTGGGAATGTAAATAAGAAGCACTAGTATGGAGAACAGTATGGAGGTTTCTCAAAAACACTGAAAACAGAACTATCACATGATCCAGCAATAGCATTCCTGGGCATCTATCTGGAGAAAACTGTAATTTGAAAAGGTTCATGTACCCCAATAATCATTGCAGCACTATTTACAATAGCTGAGACATGCAAGCAACCTGAATGTTGATTGACAGAAGAATGGATAAAGAAGATGTGGTATGTGTATGTGTGTGTGTGTATATATATATGTGTGTGTATATATATGTGTGTGTGTATATATATATATATATATATGTTAGAATATTAGTCATGTAAAAGACTGAATGGATGGACAGAGATTATCATATTGTCAGAGAAAGACAAATATATGATATCACTTATATGTGGAATTTTTTAAAAAAAGGATACAAGTGGAACTTATTTGCAGAACATTAACAGACTCATAGACTTTGAAAACAAACTTATGGCTACCAAAGGGGACAGGCAGGGGGAGCGATGGATTCAGGGTTTGGGACTGGCATATACACACTGTGGTATATGGAATGATTGGCCAACAGGGACCTGCTGTATAGCATATGGAACTCTACCTAATATTCTGTTATAATCTATATGGGAAAATAACATGAAAAAGAATGATGTGTGTGTATATATATAACTGAAACATTTTATTGCACAGAAATTATCACAACATTGTAAATTACCTAAAGTTCAATAAAACTTTTAAAATGAAAAAAAAAATAGGAAGAAGTAATACTCCCAAAGACATTCTCTGAGTCCCCCATTACCCTCATACCCAAACTAAACAAAGACAATGCTAAAAAAAAAAAAAATACAGGCCAGTATCTTAGATGAATATATATGCAAAAAATTCTCAAATATTAGCAAGCTAAATCCAACAATATAAAAATATTATACACTATTATCAAGTTATATTCATCTCATGATCACAAGGATGATTCAACCTATAAAATCAATCAATGCAATACACTACATCAAGAGAAGAGATAAAACACATGATCATCTTGTTAGATGGAGAAAAATTATTTGACAAAATTCATCATCCACGTTGATAAAAACTCTTAGCAAAGTGGGTGTATAGAGAACATATATGAATATAATAAAAGCCATTTATGACAAAACCACAGCAAATATGATACTCATTGGAGAAATGCTGAAATTCTTCCCACTAAAATCTGGAACAAGACAAGGACACCAATTCTCACCACTTTTATTCAACATAGAATTGGAAGTCCTATCCACAGCAAGCAGACAAGGAAGGAAGGAAGGAAGGAAGGAAGGAAGGAAGGAAGGAAGGAAGGGAATACAAACTGGAAGGGAAGAGGTAAAATTTGTCACTATATGCAGATGACACGATACTATATGTAGAAAACCCTAAGGACTCCATACAAGAACTACTCCATAAACAAATTCAGCAATATAGTATGATACAAGATTAACATTTAGAAATTGGTTGCATTTCTGTATACCAACAGTGAAATGTTAGAAAAATAATATAAAAAACAATGTATTTTTAAATCACACCAAGAAAATAACTAGGAATAAATCTGACCAAGGAGGTAGAAGATTTATATGCTGAAAAGTATGAAACATTGATAAAGGAAATTGAAGACGATTCAAAGAAATGGGAAGATGTCCCATGCTCTTTTTTTTTTCTCTTAATGGGTTTTATTTCAATTATAGGTGTGCATAAATCATCACAAGTCAATTTTACAGATTTTGTATCCCAAACCCCCAGTGCATCCCCCCATCCCCCCAGATTGTCTTATTTGAAAAACCAAGGTTTTCCAAAGTCTGTGAGTCATTGTCTGTTCTGTAAGAAGGTTCATTGTGTCTTTTTAGTTTCCACATGTAAGTGGTATCATTGGGTGTTGCTGTCTAATTGTCTGACTGGTTTCACTTTGCATGATAATTTCTAAGTCCATCCATGTTGCTATAAATGTTGGTAAT
>PVHT020000180.1:8464665-8486718 GCA_004024745.2 Catagonus wagneri
GGTGACCTTTGTGTGGACAATAGAGTTGTAGCCTCTCTTAGTTCAGGTGTTTGCCTCCCCTGTGGCTAAAGTTGGTATGGAGGGGGCTTGCTGTAGGCTTCCTGAAGGGAGGGAGTGATACCTGCTCACTGGTAGGTGGGGTTGATTCTTCTCCCTCTGATGGATGGGGCTTTGTCTCTGGATGAGATTAGAAGCTGGCTGTGTGCCTGAGGGGTCTTTAGGCAGCCTGTTTACTGATGGGTGGGGCTGAGATCCCACCTGAATTGTTTGGCCTGGGGCTTCTCAGCGCTGATGGGAGGGACCAGATTTTTCCCAGAAATGGCCACCTCCAGAGAAATGCAGGCTGCTGAATGTCCCCGAGAGCTTCACCTCCAATGCCCTTCCCCCCACAACAAGGCACAGTCACCCCTGTTTTCCCAGGAGATCTTCCAGGAATTGCAGTCAGGTTCCACCCAGATTCCTCTGGAGACTGCTTTGCCCTGGGACCCAGTGCACATGAAAGTCGGTGTGTGCCCTTCAAGGATGGGGTCTCTGTTTCCCCCAGTCCTGTGGAGCTCCTGCACACAAGCCCCACTGGCCTTCAATGCCAGATGCTCCAGGGGCTCTTTCTCCCTGTGCCTGATCCCCAGGCGTGGGGTTTTGACGTGAGTCTCAGAACTCTCAGTCCTGTAGCTGAGTCTCTGTGATGCAGTTACTTTCCAGTCTGTGGGGCTTCCCACCCGGGAGGTATGGGGTTGCTTCTATCATGTAATCGCCCCTCCTACCTCTTGATGTGGTCTCCGCTGTGTCTTCTGGAGCAGAGTGTCTTTTTTGGAAGTTTACAGTCCATTTGGTTGAAGGTTGCTCGGCATTTGGTTGTATTTTTGCTGTTATTTGGGAGAGAAGTTGAGCTCCAGTCCTTCTATTCCGCCATCTTAATCCCATGCTCTTGAATTGAAAGAATTAATATTGTTAACATGGCCATACTACCTAAAGCAATCTACAGATTTAATGCAATCCCTATCAAATTATGCTTGACATTTTTCACAGAACTGGAACCAATAATCTTAAAATTTATATGGAACCAGAATATCCAAAGCAATCCTGAAGGAAAAGAATAAAGCAAAAAGCATTAACTCTCCCAGAATTCAGGCAATATTATAAATCTATAGTAATGAAAATAGTATGGTATTGGCACAAAAACAGACACATGAATCAATGGAACAGAATGGGGAGCCCAGAAATAAACCTGCATACCTATGGCTAATTAATTTTTGACAAAGAAGGCAAGAATATAAAATGCAGAAAAGATAAGTCTCCAATAAGTGGTGCTGAGAAAAGTGCATGGCTACATAGAAAAGAATGTAGCTCTCTGCCTCGCTAATGCCATACACAAAATAAACTCATAATGGCTTAGACTTAAACATAAGACATGACACCATAAAACTCCTAAAAGAGAAGATAGGCAAAACATTTTCTGGCATAAATTACACAAATGTTTTTTAGGTCACTTATCCAAGGTGATAGAAATAAAAACAAAAATAAACAAATGGGATCTAATTAAACTTAAAAGCTTTTGCAGAGCAAAGAAAACAATACACAAAATAGAACCTACAGAAAGTGAGAATATATTTGCAATGATGTAACCTTCAAGGAATTAATCTCCAAAATATACAAACAGCTCAAACAACTCAATAATAAAAAAGCAGACAACCCAATTTTTTTTTCAAGTGCAAAAGATATAACAGACATTTCTCCAGTGAAAACATACAGTTGGCCAATTGGCACATGAAAAGATACTCAACATTGCTAGAGAAATGCAAATGAAAACTGCAATGAGATACCATCTCATAGCAGTCAGAATGGCAGCATTAAAGTCTATAAATAATAAATGCTGGGGAGGATGTGGAGAAAAGGGAACCCTCCTATGTTGTTGGTGGGAACATAAATTGGTGCAGCCACTGTGAAGAACTGTATAGAGGTTACTTAAGAAAAAACAGAGCTACCATATGATCCAGAAATCCCACTCTTGGACATATATCAAGAAAAGTCAAAATATCTAATTCTAAAAAACACATGTAACTCAATATTCATAGCAGCACTATTTACAATAGCCAAGATGTGTAAGCAGCTTAAATGTTAATGGGCAGATGAATGGATAAAAACCATGTGGTGTATATATGTGTACATACACTCACAGATATATGTTTTTGCACACACAGTAGACTACTACTCAACTACTAAAAATAATGAAATAATGCCATTTGTAGCAACATGGATAAGCCTAAAGATTATCATACCAAGTGATGTAAACCAAAAAAAAAAGAAAAAGACAAATATCATATGCTATCACTTACATATGGAATGTAAAATATTACACAAATGAACTTAAAAAACGGAAGCATACAGATATAGAAAACAAATTTCTAGTTACGAAAAGGGAAAGGGGGTACGAGAGGGATTAAAATTAGGAGTTTGAGACTAGCAGATAAAAACTACTATATATAAAATAGGTGAATATCAAGTTCCACCTATATAGTATAGGGAACACTATTTAATATCTAATAATAAACTATATTGGAAAATAATATGAAAAAGTATATATATAATATATATAAATCACTTTGCTGTATACCAGAAATTAACATGGCATTGTACATTGACTGTGCATAAAAAAGTCATTGAAAACAAAAAAATGAATTCACCAAGTTGGCTAAGTATTTTCTATCACAGTAATTGTATATAAGTCTGTGTGTGTGTGTGTGTGTGTTTACACGCACATGTTATCTGCAGGATGTGGTCCATAACTTTGATTAATACATATGGAATGGATGGAACAATTAAAGTAATTTTCTCAAGGAAAAAAAAATTTACTCAACACACATTTTGTTTTCCCTTAGAATTTTTAAAAGATCTTTTGGAACCTGGAACTCTTAAGACATCAAGGTAGGGAGTCATAAAGGAAATTCAATTTGAGTTAAAAAAAATTCTCCGTGGAATAATTTTAACAAAGGGATAAAAGAGGACTCAGGAGACAGTATAATGAGAAATAGTAATAACCCTTGCAGCAATCATGGCTCGATGGGTGAACATAATCTGAGATTAGAAGACCCACCAGGGAGCTTCAAAGTTACAGGACTGCTTGATGAAATAATTTAATACCTACTGGCTCCAATAAACAGCATGAACAAAGAATGCTCAGTGACCTAGCAGTCCTGCTAACCCAGAGCACAAGGGAATCTGCTTGAGGCAGTGATAGGTCTTTTATTTCCCAAAGATTTTCCACAATCCCCTTTATTCCTCTTACTACTTGCTTTGGCTTTACTCTATGCCCAGAGTGTTAATCGGTCCCTGTTGCCATTGTCTGAAATCTTAGGAATTAAGTAACATGATAATACACAAAAATAAACTGGGTACTATTATTAACACCTTATATTTGCATAGAAGTTTATAGATTCCATACTTTGTCTGTTGATCCTACCAAACAGGTGTTAAAAATGACAATTACAATAATAATAATAACTAATGGTATAATAAATGTCATAACCAGTGTAATTATGTTTACTCTTTATCAGATTCATTTCATATGTTCATTAAGTTTTTGGTTTTTTTATTCTGCACAACAGTCATATGAATGAGGAACTGAGGCTTAGGGATCATATGCAACACACAAAATACTGTACAGCTATTTCATGGTGGAACCAGTATTTGAATCCAAACTACCTGTCAATGGACTAGTGCTCTAGTGTATCCACTATCTTTCCTTGAGACAGTATAATGGTTAGTGTCTGTCTGTGATTTACACACTCGTATGATTCCAATTCCCCACCACCACCACCTCCATCCATACCAATCTGAAATGCTAAGGCATTTTTGCATAAACTGGGTAATAGGAGTAGGCAGATGTACCAACCTTCCCTAAATTCCTGTAGCCTAGAGCAAGTCTTTATCCACACAGGAAAGGGACCTAAAACATCACTTCATTTGCACAGGCTTCCTTCCAGGCAAACAGAGGCCAAGGCGTATTATTCCCAATGTAATACCTAGATCTCCAGGACCCTGCAGAGTGAAAGCATGAGTTGCCAGAACTAATCTTTGATCTATTTTTATCAAAGCTCAAGATAAGCCCAGATAAACTTCACACCTGTCTTTCCCATCATGGGAAAGCAACCTAGTAGAGAGTGAGAATATAATTCCATTTTCAATTGTTGGATGCCTTCTTAAAAAACCAGCAACTGGGCCAATTAGCTCCAGTTGTTCGGATGGTATTAGATACCTATCTGGTAACCATCAGAGTGAAACCAGTAATTCATTTCACATAGGCACTGCAGTGCCATCAGATAGTAACGCTTTGTAGTTACTGCCAACTTGGGGAATTTTTGAAATAGTGACCTCAAGATTTAAGCTGCAAAATTCCATTATCTATCCTCAAGTCAGCCACAGCTGAATTTTTTGAAACATCCTATTAAGTTTTCTGCTCTGATAAAAATTCAGAGGCCCTTTTCATATTAATCTCCCCATAGCAAATGAAATTTGCTGAGTGGTAGATTTAATTTGCTTCCATTTATGTAGTACCATATTTTGGAAAAAAATAATTGCTCTCAGTATCACTTTTTCAGCATTACTAGGAAAACGTCATAAAAATTTAAGTCCTTTTCCCCATTTATTCCATTGTTTAGACTCCACACAATAAAAAGCTTATTCCTCACCTTTCAATCACTTTGGCACTTTAATTAAAATATAATTACCATTCAAAGGGTATTAATGTTCAAATTTTGGTAATTGTCTCTATCAGGTCATTGCTATATTTAAAAAAATAAAGCAAAATATCAGAAAAAATATGCCTCCTACATATTTACAACAGACAGGTATATCATAGCATATTTTATTCTTTGCCCAAGGCAACCTCCCGGTTTTAATTACATAATGAAATTGAGAAGTATAAAGGAGAGAGCTCCCTGTGGAATTTGTAATAATGAAATATACATGTTTTCAATTGTTGTGGATTTGTGGAAAATCTATAGGGTTTTGAAATATAAGAAAATTGATGGCTCATATTTCTATCAAAAATGAACAAGGGGAAATAAATGCCTTTTAACAATAGAAGAGAGATTAATATTTCAAGCTCACATCCCTTGCACACACACCTTTTTTCATGATTTGGAGCTTCTATGTATGTTCTTACTTTGTTTTGGTGGATGATTTTGGAACTTTTGAGGATCTAATTTTTACATTTTGTTTTTCTGATGCAAGTCAGTTAAGCTGCTTACAGAGGGGAAGAGATGTCTGGGTCATGCTTAAACAATACACAATGTGTCAGCATTAGCAGCCTTTAACAATGAAAGTTCATTTCTTCTCATTCTGTGGTCCACTGTGGATTGCCTTGGACTCAGCTTCCTTTCTTTACAGTTAGAAATCAGGCTGACTAAGCAGCTCCTCTTCAAATGTCACATGTGTCCTTAGTGGGGGATAACGCATAAACAATTAAAACCTTTAGTCCATCAGGGGAGTGTATCTTTTCTTTCCACAATGCATTATCCAAAACAATAACATGGTTTCATCCACTCCTTAGAGGAACAAAAGTGTCATCTTGCAATGTGCCCCAAAACAGAGAGATGGACACATTTGGTGAACACCACTAATGACTATCCCAAATAGTACTTGGTGCATATCACTGTAACAGTGCAGCAATGAGCAAATGATAATTTATTGTTTTACAGAGACTGACATTAGGACCTTTATTCGGTGTCCAAGATGGTCTTTAACGTCTCTTCAGCTTGATTAAATTTTAGACAGACTTCTTCCTGACTCTCTGCCCCTGTCATACCTCTTCGTATCACATTGACTTTACAAATTAATTTTAATTTCTATTGCAAAGTCTTTCTCTCCTTTTTACCCCAGCCCCTTGCCAGTCTGAAAACACCAGGGATGTCTTTCTCAAGAATCTAGGAGACATCTCTTGAAATGTAATCATCAAGAAAGATAGTGCCTCTGACTCCCAGGCTCTGTGGGAGGGTAGGTGCCTAACTTCCATATGCACCATTCAGACCTAATAGTAAACACAGATGGTCCAATCACATTGACCAACTTTTATCCTAATAATCATCAATACTTTTCCACTAGCTTACCCCAGAGCTTTCTCTTTCAGGGGAATTGAGTTTATTCTCTCTCCTCTTTTACAAGAGTCTCAGATTAATTCTTCCTCGACTGTTTAACTCTGTTGGGTACAAGTCTCCTTTAACTTCAGTAATACTTTACATGGGGTATGCAAAGCCCCATGCTAACTTTGGGGATATATAAGATTAATAGCTAATATTAAGAGAACACTTAATGCCTTGCACAGCAATCATAGTGTGTACTGTACTGCATTTCTCAATCTTCCTAACAATCCAATGAAGCATTTACAATTACATCATTTTTTTATAAATGTGGAAAGTGAGGTAAACAGGGTTTAAATAATTGCCTTGAGTCATCCAATCAGGAGGTGATATGGTCAGAAGTCTTATTTAAACATGATAAAAAAAAAAGATGAATCATGTCCATTACATGCTAATAGTTTATTAGAATAGATTTTTTTTAAAAAAAGAGCTTAAAGATGAAATTTATGCTCAAACTGCCATGAAAAGATCTTATCTAATGGAATCAAAGGAAAAGAAAATCTAGGGAAAGATATCTAGAGGAGGAAACAGTTCATCTGAATCTTGAATACAGCCTATAATCTTTTCCATAGTTTGAGCTGAAAGAACAGCTCAAAGACGATCAAAAAGTCACAGTGCTTCTGGAAAACAAGAAGTAGTTTAATAAAACCAGTATGAAGGAGTTGGAGGAGAAGCTGTAAATTATTTCTGTTGCTGTATTGATTACTATATTATTTATTGGGTGCCTATTTTTGTGCCTGACACGTCTTACATTCAACATTAAAGTTCCTACTGCATTTATAGGTCCTAAAGATAGAGCAGAAACTAAGCAGACATTGTTTTTGCATTCCTGAGCTTATCATGAGAAAACAGCAGGCACATGAATTTAAAGAAATGAAACTTACTTAATTGCAAATGGTAAGTGTAATAATAAAAATGTAGCAGGTAAAGGAATAGAATGTAACATGGGAAAAAATTCTTTTCAGTAGGGTGGTCAGTGGAATATAGACTGTCTCTATGAATGGAGCATTTGAAGACACATGAATGATATGAAGCATCAAAGCAGAGATAGCAGCTTGTGAGAAGGCACTCTGGTGGAAATGAGCACTTTGGGGCCTGTTGACAAAACAGTAAGAAACACTAGGTTCTCATAAATGTGGGCAGCATGGTAAAGTCAGAGAAGTGGATGGGGGGCAAATCTTATTAGAAATATGATTAGCATTAACAAATGGATTTTATTTTAATTGGAATACGAAAGCATTGGAATGTTTTGAGTAGGATGGTGACATCACCCAATTTAATGAAATAATGGGAAATCAGGTTGAAACAGGATATAGAGGGGCTCCAGGATATTCATTTACAACTAGCTTCTTGTTTATACTTCCTGAGGTAGCAAATAGGTGGGCTCAAGGATAAACATTTACAACCAGCCACCTATCTATATTTCAAGAGAGAAATAACAGGCCCAAGTCAAATAATTGGTACTTGTCTTCTATGAACTTGTTAAACAGTGGTAATGACAGGATCAAGGGAAAGGCTAAGCCCTGCTTGGACAAAAGACAAAAGGTCACATACTTTCTATCCTTGGGTCAGGGAGACCCAAACCACACATGTGCAGAGAGACCCCTCTGGGTCAGAAAGTGTGGGGGTGCCAAGCCATAATAAGTCTAAATACCCTTCCCACCATTCCTTGCTTTGGAATCCATCTCTGCCAAACTATGGATATGCAGATCAGTGAGGGCCCTAGTCTGGTTAAATGTGAAAAATAAAAAAAGGTTACCGGCAAAAGGAAAACAATGACCAGAACTGTACTGTATAAGTGATTTAAATCATCTCTTTGACATGTTCCTCCTTGAGAAGGATGGCCACACCCCTACTCCTTCTTTGGGTCTATTGCTCTGCTTCTGCCTTAGATAAATAGACTAATTCACTGTGTGCTAACCCACATGTTGTATTGTGTTTCTAACAATAAACTTCCTACCTGTTTTTACAGTTTTTGACTCCGTGAAACTTTCTTACTTTTGGAGTTCCCATAGTGGCTCAGTGGTAATGAACCCAACTAATATCCATGAGGATGCAAGTTTGATCCCTGATCTTGCTTGGTGTGTTAAGTATCCAGCATTGCCATGGTGAGCTGTGGTGTAAGTCACAGATGAGGCTTGGATCCTGCATTGCTGTGGATGAGGCGTAGGCGGGTAAGTACAGCTTCAATTTGACACCTAGACTGGGAACTTCCATATGCCACAGGTGCAGCCCTAAAAAGCCAGAAGGAAGGAAGGAAAGAAGGGAAGAAGGGAGGAAGGAAGGACAGGAGGAAAGAAAAAAAAAAAAACATCCTTGCTTTCAACAAGGAGCAAGAATCAGGGCAATTCTGCTTTTAACCTCTATCTAGTATAGTGGCTTGGACTCCTGGTTTTCAACCAGGCTGCCCAGGTTCCATTCCTGAGCAGAGAATTAAAATAGTGCTCCAAGCCATTACTCACTGCTGTCTCTCCAAGATCAAGGTTGTGAAGAAAACAAGAAACTGTTATCTAATGTCAAGAGCTGAAATAGGGATACCAGTTAGGATGCTCTGTCAGTGGACCAGATGGGGATGATGGTGGCTTGGATGTGGCACAGAGCCAGGGGAAAAGTAGTGAGATTTGGAATACATTTTAAGTTAAACTAACAGGAACTGTAGAGGCATTGGATAGTGTACAAGATTAAAAGGGAAGAATCAAGATTAAATTTATTTTGCCTGAATTATGATCCTATTTTTGAGATGCTAATAATTCAGAGATGAACAACATGAAGTAATAAAAGTCAAAAGTCTGGGTGTGTATATATATTAATTTGGTGGATATATCACTTAAAGATACCTATTAAGTACCCATGATGAGATTTCATATATTATATTGAATATTTAGTCTAAAGCTCAAAAAGTCACCAGGATAGTAATGTTATTGAAGACCATGAGCTTAAATGAAACAATTTAAGAGGTTCATACAGAAGGAAAAGAAAATAAGTTTATTCTGGCCCTATTTTCTATTTAATTTCAAACTGCTATTCTAAATGATTTAAAGAAATTATTAAATGAGATAACAGATGTGTAGTTATTTAATCATTACAAAACTCTAGATGAGAAATATTATCCATATTATACAGAGAAGAAAATTGCAACCTAGAAAAAATAAAAATTAAGTTTGCACAACCATTACAGGCTGGGATACAAAACCAGATCTGACATATCTCAAAGCCTGCTTCACACTGTTCCACTCAATCTTTTCTAACCAGTAATAGCATCACTATTCTAAGGGCCAGGGCTTACTTGAATGGTAAAGGAGCATCTATCTTCACCAGATAGCATACCACAGATTCTGGGGAAGTCCACAGTATATAGATGCAAGACGATGCCTTCATGTTCTAACAATTCCTGTATGCTTCAGATCCAAGATCCACTTTCATAGCCTCTGCTAGAGCTCTCCTCTCAGTTTATAGATAATGATTCTTTTCTATTATTCCTTGGATTGCAATTTCCATGAAATCCCTATTTTCAGCCAAACGTGTAGCACAATCGCTGCCTAGAATTAGTACTTGCTGAGTGAAAGAATTAGTACTTTCTGAAAGAATGAATGTTCCCTATTAATTTACAATTTTTCTCTTGGTTTAATATGTTAGAAACCCCTTCTTCTTTTTCCTATTTTAAAGATCTTTGTAGGAAATTAACCTAGGTTGCTCTTAGTAGGCCAGCTTACCATCTGGAAATTGGCTTTCATTGAGCAAATTTGCCCTAAACAATGGAAGAAAACTATAATTCATTCTTTCGGGCTTGGACTCTCAAAGAAAAGGCAGTCAGGAGTTCCAGTTGTGACTCAGCAGAAACAAACCCAGCTAGTAACCACGAACATGCAGGTTCGATCCCTGACCTAGCTCAGTGGATTAACAATCCAGTGTTGCCAAGAGCTGTGGTGTAGGTGGCAGATGTGGCTCCAGATCTGGCATTGTTGTGGCTGTGGTGTAGGCAGGCAGCTGTTGCTCTGATTTGACCCCTAGCCTGGCAACTTCCATATGCCACACCTGAGGCAAAAAAAAGGCAAAAAAATGAAAAAAAAGAAAAGGCAGCCAAATTACCTTCCTGGCTTGTTAAAACACACATTCGCAGACTTCTACCCAAAAAAATTTAGAATGAGGAAGTCTTTAAGGAGCACTCCAGGCAATCATTAAGCACTTTAAGATTGAAAACCTATAGATTGAAACCAGGATTTGCCTAAGGTGCGTGATAATCCCCAATTTGTATTAATTGGGAAAGTTTTGCCTTTAGCCACTTCTCTAAAGCACAGACTCAGAGTGGAGATTGTTAGACCTAAAGTTCAGTTGCTGCCCAGTCAGAGGTATAATCACCTATCAATTTAACCATTCCAGGCTTATTTCCATTCCTTTGAAATGAATTCTCTCCTAGTCTCTCAACATTTAAGAATTGTTCAGTCTTTATAAAGGACAAAAAAAATAACTATATGCTTAACATGTAGAGCACTCAGTAAATGGTAACATCATAGATTTTATTAGGAGCAGTAACAGTTTATATAGCCTGGCCAGATTCAGCGGACATGTGATATTTGTAGAGGTGCCCTGAACAATCCATGTCATGAACAAGTTTTTATTTTAGGTTACTATACTGACCTGTGTAAGCTTTAAGTTATAAGCAGGCTCATATAACACTGTTAAGGGATAAATGGAATAAAGGTGCAAAAATATATTAACATGTAAGAAAGGGATTGGCTTTGAGTGATATTTGAAGAATCACTTGCTGCTTGTGAATGGGCCAGGCATGCCCATTAAGCCTTGTACTGTTTCTATAACAACAATGACTATATCCAGATATAGTAGTGGTTCTCAAGGTTTTTGCTCTAGTGCAACCTGAGTAACCAGAAATAGATGCTGGGTCAAAAAATTGTAATTATTATCTTTTGGAAACCGACCTGGAGTTGGGACATCTGTGCAAAATGGCAAAAGTAAACCCAGTGATCATGAACTTCCAAAATGATAAGGAGACGTCTTTCTGTCTCCTATCTATACTCTGCACAGACTTGTGAATCCTGTCATTCTTAATCCTGCCTAGGAAGAAAATCCCCATGGCTTACTTTACCTGGGAGTCAGGAGGTAGTGGAAGGCTTTACTCTTTGGTTTACTTTAACAAAAAAATAGTATTTGCCTAAAGCATTCCAAGACAGTTTAGTTAGAAAGGCTTAAATTTACACAAATGGAAGTAAAAATTATAGAAGTTGGGCTAAATATGATATCCAAGGGAAAGAGTTAAGTGATAAAATAAGACTAAGAATAGGAAGCAAGGACCTATAGTCAATTAATCTATGACAAAGAAGGCAAGAATATACAATGGAAAAAAAGACAGTCTCTTCATTGTGTAGTGCTGGGAAAACTGGATAGCTACATGTAAAAGAATGAATGTAGAATATTCTCTTAACAAATGCAAAAATAAACTCAAAATTGATACTATAAAACTCCTAGAGGAAAACATAGGCAGAATACTCTTTGACGTAAATTGCAG
This sequence comes from Catagonus wagneri, assembly GCA_004024745.2. Lineage (NCBI taxonomy): Eukaryota > Metazoa > Chordata > Mammalia > Artiodactyla > Tayassuidae > Catagonus > Catagonus wagneri. Next base: position 8,476,327 of record PVHT020000180.1, read on the forward strand.
CAATATCTTTTTGGACCTGCCTCCTAAAGTAATGAAAATAAATATGAAATAAACAAATTGGACCCAGTTAAATTTAAAAGCTTTTGCACAGCAAAGGAAACCATAAGAAAAAAAAACCAAAAAGACAACTTACAGAATGGGAGAAAATGGTTTCAAATAATGCAAATGACAAGGGCTTAATCTCTAAAACATACAAACAACTTATAAAACTCAACAGCAAAAAAGCCAACAAGCCATTTGAAAAATGAGCAAAAGACCTGAATAGACATTTCTCCAAAGAAGATACACAGGTGGCCAACAAGTACATGAAAAAAATGCTCAACATCACTGATTATTAGAGAAATGCAAATCAAAAGTACTATGAGGTACCACCTCACACCAGTCAGAATGGCCATTATTAGTAAGTCCACAAATAACAAATGCCAAAGAGGATGTGGAAAAAAGGGAACCCTCCTGCACTTGTGGTGGAAATGTAAAGTGGTACAATCACTATGGAAAACAGTACAGAGGTACCTTAGAAAACTATGCATAGAACTACCATATGACCCAGCAATCACACTCTTGGGCATATATCCCAACAAATCTTTCCTTGAAAAAGACACGTGCACCAGCATGTTCATTGCAGCACTCTTCACAATAGCCAATACATGGAAAGAACCTAAATGTCCATTGACAAATAAATGGATTAAGAAATTGTGGTATATATACACAATGGAATACTACTCGGCCATAAACAAGAACAAAATAATGTCATTTGCAGCAACATGGATGGAATTAGAGACTCAAACTAAGTGAAGTAAGTCAGAAAGAGAAACCCAATACTACATGATATCACTTATAGCTTGAATCTAATATACAGCACAAATGAACCTTTCCACAGAAGAGAAAATCATGGACATGGAGTATAGACTTGTGGTTGACAGGGGGAGGGGGAGGGAGTGGGATGGACTGGGGATCTGTGGTTAATAGATGAAAACTATTGCCTTTGGAGTGGATAAGCAATTCCATGCTGCTGTATAGCACTGGGAGCTATATCTAGTCACTTATGATGGAGCATGATAATGTGAGAAAAAAGAATGTATATATATGTATGTGTGACTGGGTCACCTTGCTATACAGTTAGAAAATTGACAGAACACTTTAAATCAAGTATAATGGAAAAAATTAAAATCATTATAAAAATAAAGAATTAGGGAGCAAGGACCTATGGTCAACTAATCTATGACAAAGAATATACAATTGAAAAAATCTCTTCATTGTGTGGTGCTGGGAAAACCAGACAGCTACATATAAGAGAATGAATGTAGAATATACTCTTAACATATGCAAAAATAAACTCAAAATGTATACTATAAAACTCCTAGAGGAAAACATAGGCAGAATACTCTTTGACATTAATTGCAGCAATATCTTTTTGGACTTGTCTCCTAGAGTAATGAAAATAAATACAAAATAAACAAATGGGACCCAATTAAACTTAAAAGCTTTTGTATAGCAAAGCAAACCATAAAATGAAAAGATAACCTACAGAATGGGAGAAATTATTTGCAAATGATAAAACCGACAAGGGATTAATTTCCAAAATATTCAAACAGCTCATATAACTCAATAGCAAAGAAAAAAAAATACAACCTGATCAAAAACTGGGCAGAAGATCTAAACAGAAATTTCTCCAAAGACATACAGATGGTGAACAGGCACTTGAAAAATTCTCAACTCACTAATTATTACAGAAATGCAAATCAACACTACAATGGGATACCACTTGACATGATCAGAATGGTCATCATCAAATAATCTGTAAATAAATGCTGCAGAGACTGTGGAGAAAAGGAACCCTCCTACACTGTAGGTGGGAATGTAAATTGGTGTAACCACTCTGGAGAAGAGTATTGGATGCTCCTTAAAAAAACTGAAAGTAGAGTTACTATATGATCCAGCAATCCCACTTTTGGGCATATATCTGGAGAAAACCTTAATTCAAAAAAATACATGTACCCCAGTGTTCACTGCAGCACTATTTACATTGGTCAACACGTGGAATCAACCTAAATGTCTGAACAGATGAATGGATAAAGATGCTGTGTTTGTATATACACACAAAAATGGAATATTATTAAGCCATCAAAATAATGAAATAATGCCATTTGCAGCAACATGGCTGGACCAAGTGATTATCATACTAAGTGAATTAAGCCAAAGACAAATTATCATATGATATCACTTACATGTGGAAATCTAAAAAGATACAAATTAAATTGTTTACAAAACAGAAATAGACCCACATACACAGAAAGCTCGTGTGGCTTCTGTATTGGGCAGCACAGCTCCAGAAACCAAGCACTTAGCCATATAGTAAATGCTTGGTCAACTTTTGGTCAATAGACCTGTGATACCAGATAGTGGAGTATCCACTTTTGCAATGACACCTGAAAACTAAGCAAGGAGCTGGTCATTAAAAGACACCAGGAAAGAAAATTCTAAATCTACAAAACAGAAAATATGGAGGCAAGAATTAGCCATAAACTGAAGCCATGCTTGAGTTCAGTGGACATGAGATAAAACTAAAATGAGATGGAGCTGGCGAGGTTAACAGAAAACTGTGCAAACACAAGTTTAGCTACCTGAGAGATGGGGGGAGTAACTGCTTCCCCTGACTGCATTCTTCAAGGATGACAACTTTCAACTATGAATTTATGTATTTTTGTTCATGTATTAGTTAGGATAACACTAGCTGCTGTAACAAATGCTTCAAAAATGTCTATTTGTTCAAACATAAAGTTTATTTTTACTCAACTAAAATCAAAATAAGCAGGCAGTTCTACTTTAAGTGGTAAATGGAGAGAGTGCAGCCCCTTTATTGTGACTTTACCACTTTTAACAAGACCAATGATGATATTATGTCACATTCAGAAAGGGATTAAAGAATATCAAGGATGCATAGACTATTTTGTGAGCTATTCCTGATTGTAGTGAGCATCAATTTTGCTTAAATAACATGACCTTGTCACCTGACAACAAGAGTAGCTGGTCCGTGTAGGTCAGCAGTAGTTCAAGAAGAAGATAAAATGGATTTGGTGTACAGCAATACTCTTAGCCCTGTGGTAATTGTGAATTAAACCTATGATGAAATGACATTAAGCAAGGCAGTTTGAAATGCACAAAAAACTTATTTTTGGACCAAGACACACAAAGATTATCAACCAATCATACCTATTTTATGTGATCATTCCACTTTCCAGAATTTCCAGGCACCAAGTTTATTCCTTTTGATACTAGAATTCAGAATGTTGGGCAAGATACTGAAGACACAGGGTTAGGACAAAAAGCATGTATTCAGCAATCAATAAACTGAAACTGGAGCCTGTGAGTGATGGAGACTATGATGGGAGATTAAGAAATATATGGAGGAGCTTGGTGGCAAGATTGCAGAGGAATAAGAGGTCCTACTCACCCTCTCCCATAAACACATCAAAAACACACCTACATGTAAAACGACTTGCACAGAACATCAACTGAACGCTGGTGGAAGAACTTAAACCTCCAAAAAGTGCAAGAAACTCTTGATATAACTGGGTAGAAAAACATAAAAAGAGAGAGAGAAAAGCAATCATGAGCACCAGCACTCCAGGGAAAGAGCTGTGAAGGAGAAAATGAACCCACACCCTGGGAAGCCACCTAACTGACAGATCAGCCAAGCCAGAGGGACCTCAAAGCCTGAGAAAAGTACAGCAGTTGGACTCAGAATGGCAAAGCAGAGTGAGAGCTTCACAGATCATCTGAACACTGGCACAGACACCACAGCCTGAGATGCCCAGGCAGGGGCTGGGAGCTGAGACTTAGGCTCCTGAGGTCAGTCCCTGGGAGAGGGCTGGGGTTGGCAGTGTGGAGACAGCCTAAGGGGCTAAGGTGCAGTGCAACATGGGCAGGGGAGCAATACTCTATGGGCTGGGGAGTGGAATGCCAGGACAGAGAGAACCTGAGAGAAGGTCTAGGCCCACAGGAGAGGAAAGACTCCATTATTGGGGAGGACAAAAGGAGGAGGGGCTAACAACATAGGAAACTCCTCCTATCAGAGAGTGTGCAGAGGGCAGGATGGATCAAGCACAAACCTCCAGCAGCTGGAAGCGACCTCACAGATGATGAGTGCAAACCACATTGGCCAGAGGCCGCTTGCTAGACTGCTGTGGTCCCGGCTCTTCCTGACACACCCCACCCATGCCTCTAGTGACCAGAAGCTGCTTGCTAGCTTGCCACAGTGGATCAGTCATCTCTGGGCACAGCTCACCCGTGACAGGAAACAGCTTACTAGACCACAGCAGATCAGGCTTCTTAGGGCACAGACTGCCTGCAACAAAGAGACCTCTTGCTTGCCTGCAGTGCTCCAGCATCTCCGGTGCAGCCATCCATAAGACTTTTGCTCCTATACCGGAGATTGGGTACTTCTTGTTCAAGTTACTGGTGGCCAGGCACCTCTAGTGTGGACTAAGGGCATCAAGGGGCCAAGTGCAAATGGTGCCTACCAAGCACCAGACACTGTTGCTATCACTCCCCTGGGAACACACCCGCGCTGCAGCTGCCACTGCTAAATGCTCAGGGCAGGACCCACACATTTGTTTGCTGCCCCCTCCCAAGTTCATACAATGGTGTCCAGACTGTGCAGCATCTCCTGTGTGGTCTAAGTGGGACAGGGTGCTTCCTGGTGGCCTACGAGGGGGCAGAAGCAAACCACCTCAGTTATCCATGACTCCAGAGGTGGTTGAGGCCCATGCCACAGGAGAAACCTGAAGAAAAATCACTTTCAGCCCCAACCACCTCAGAGGGAACCACAGAGAAGGGTATTATGACAGAACACGACCTGCTGTTGCTCTCGCTCCCCAAGGAGCACACATGCCCTGCAGTTGCCACTGCCAAACATTCTGGGCAGTGCCCAGACACTTGTCCCCTCCCAGGAACCTAAACTAAGAGCACCTTGTGCAGCACACCCTGTAGGCACTAAGCAGGATAAAGTACTTCCTTCATGGCCTACAGGAGGCAGAGGCAAGCCAACATACTTATCTCTGGCTCCAGAGATGGGAATGGCATGTTACCACCAGGGGTCCATAAATAGGCACCACTTGCAGCCCCAGTCACCTCAAGGGCACCACAGAGGAGGGCATTGGGACTGAACACCACTTGTGGGTGCTCTTGCACTCCTGGGAACACACCAGCCCTGCTGTTCCCACTGCTAAGTGCTTTGGGCAGTACCCATATGCCTGATCTCTATCAATTCCCAGGACCCTGCAACTAGGAACAGTCTGTATACCACCTCCTATGTGGGCTAAGTGAGACGGGTTGCTTCATGCATGGTCTACAGGTGGAGGGGGCAAACCACCACAGTTATCACTGGCTCTAGAGATGATCATGGCCTGAAATGACTAGGAGTCCCTGAACAGGTACCACTTGCAGTTCCAATCACCTCAGAGTAGGGCACTGCAATTGAACACTAGCTATTGTGGCTCTCACTCCCCTGGGAACTCACACATCCTGCTGCTGCTACTGCCAAATGCTCTAGACACCTGGTAGATCTGCCTAGAGCTCATTACCACTTCCCAAGACCCTGCAACTACAAGTAGCCAGTGTCACCTACCTGCGGGTCCTTGCTGCTGTTGAGAGCCCAGTGACCAGGCACCAACTTCTTGCCCTACTCACTGCTTCCTTCTCCCTGAAAACACATGGAGCAATAGGGAGATAACAACCTGCTCACACTGAAGAAAGACACACCAAATATTCCAACTCCCAATCAAAAATAAATAGTAACCCCACCAAAAAATACGAAGAGGTGCTGTTGCCTAGAAGTAACCTTATAAGACTACAGCGTGACTTCCCCAAACTCAGAAAAAGAAAAACATAAGCAAGGTGAAGAAGATCAGAAACCATTCCCAGTTAAAGGAACAGGAGAAGTCAGCTAAAGCAGTCAACAATGAAACAGACCTCTGCAGCCTGACAGAAATGGAGTTCAGAAGGGAGGTGGTAAAAATACTGGAGGAATTAAGGCTGAATATCAAGGAATTAAGAGAAGACACAAACAGCAATGCAGATTCCCTTTGAAAGGAACTAGAAAATATGAGAAGCAGCCAAGAAAAGCTAGAAAACTTATTTGCAGAGATACAAACTGAGCTAAAGGCAATAAAGAGCAGTTTGAATAATGCAGAGGAACAAATTAGCTGTGTGGCAGATAGAGTAATGGAAATCCCCCAATCAGGACAGCAGACAGGAAAACAAATGAAAAAACATGAAAGCAATATAAGAGATCTACGGGATAATACAAAGCGACCCAATCTGCACATAATAGGAATTCCAGAAGAAGAAAAAGACAAGGGGATTGAAAATATATTTGAAGAAATTATGTCTGAAAGCTTTCAAAACCTAAAGGAATCTGACATCATGATACACAGTGGGCCCCAAACAAGTTGAACCTAAAAAGGCCCACACCAAGACATATTATGTTAAAAATGGCAAAAATTAAAGATAAAGAGAGGATCCTAAAGACAGCAAGAGAAAAGCAAAGCGTTAATTATAAGGGATCCCCCATAAGGCTGTCAGCTGATTTCTCTACAGAAACACTACAGGCCAGAAGGGAGTGGCAAGATATGTTTAGAGTGCTGAAAGGAAAAAAAAAAATTCCATCTAGAATACTCTACCCAGCAAGAATATCATTTAAGATAGAATGGGAAATTAAGAATTTCTCCAACAAACAAAAGCTAAAAGAGTACAGCAATACTAAACCCTTTCTAAAAGAAATACCGAAAGGGCTCCTATAAGAACAAAAAAAGTAAAAGTAAGATACAGAATAGAGGAAACCACAAATAGAAAGCAATCATTCAAATAAGCCATTCAGATCTAAACATGAAGATGTTTAAAAAGAAAATCTTAATTAAGATGGTGGAACAGAAGGACTGGAGCTCAAATTCTCTCCCAAAAAACAACAAAACTACAACCAAATACCAAGCAATCTTCAACCAAATGGACTGTAAACTTCCAAAAACGATATTCTACTCCAGAAGACAAAGAGGAGACCACATCAAAAGGTAGGAGGGGCGAATATGTGATAGAAGCAACCCCATACTTCCTGGGTGGGAAGACCCACAGACTGGAAAGTAACTGTATCACAGAGAATCACCTACAGGACTGAGAGTTCAGAGTCCCTCGTCAAACCCCCACACCTGGGGATCTGGCACAGGGAGAATGAGACCCCAGAGAATCTGGCATTGAAGGCCAGTGGGGCTTGTGTGCAGGAACTCCACAGGACTGGGGTAAAGAGGAAACCCCATTCTTGAAAAGCACACACAGACTTTCACGTGCACTGGGTCCCAGGGCAAAGCAAAGTCTCCATAGAAATTCAGGTGGAACCTGACTGCAATTCTTGGAGGATCTGGGAAAACAGGGGTGACTGTGGCTTGTTGTGGGGGAATGGCATTGTAGGTGAAGCTCTCAGGAATATTCATCAGCCTGCATTTCTCTTGAGGTGGCCATTTTTGGAAAAATCTGGTCCCTCCCATTAGCACTGAGAAGCCTCAGGTCAAACAATAATCCAGGTGGGACCACAGCTCCACCCATCAGTAAACAGGCTGCCTAAAGACCCCTCAGGCACACAGCCAGCCTCTAATCTCACCCACAGTCAAAGCCCCACCCATCAGAGGGATAGGAATCAACTCCACCTACCAGTGGTTAGGTACCAGTCCCTCCCACGGGGAAGCCTACAGCAAGCCCCCCCCCCATACCAACTTTAGCCACAGGGGAGGCAAACACCAGAGCTAAGAGAGGCTACAACTCTATTGTTGGCAGAAAGGTCATCACACCAAAAACCTATAAAAATGAAAAGACAGAAAACTATAACTCAGATAAGGGAGAAAGAAAAAAGCCCTGAAAAACAGCTCAGTGATGAGGAGATCATCAGCCTCCCAGAAAGAGACTTTAGACTGAAGATGATGCAAGGCATTGGAAATAAACTGGAGGCAAAGATTGATAATTTACAGGAAACACTGATCAAAGAAATACAAGGTGTAAAAATTAAACAAGAAGAGATGCAAAATACAATAACTGAAATAAAAAATTCATTAGAAGCAGCCAACAGTAGAATATAGGAGGCAGAAGAATGAATCAGCGAGGGGGAGGACAGATTAGTGGAAATCACTAATGCAGAAGAGAAAAGAGATAAAAGATTGAAACCAAGTGAGGAGAGTCTTAGAGAACTCTGGGATAATGTGAAACACACCAAAATCTGTCTTATGGGGTGCCAGAGGGAGAAGAGAGAGAGAAGGGGACAGAAAAAAGATTCAAAGAGATAATGGCTGAAAACTTCCCTAATATGGGAAAGGAGACACTCACTCAAGTCCAGGAAGTGCAACTAGTACCATATAAAATAAACCCAAGAAGGAACACCCCAAGACACATATTAATCAAAATGACCAAAATTAAAGACAAAGAGAAAATATTGAAAGCAGCTAGGGAGAAGAAACAAATGACATACAATAAAACCCCAATAAGGTTATCAGCAGATTTTTCAGCTGAAACTCTGCAGGCCAGAAGGGAGTGACATGATATACTTAATGTGATGAAAGGAAAAAACTTCCAACCAAGATTACTTTACCCAGCAAGGCTCTCATTTAGATTTAAAGGAGAGATCAAAACCTTTACAGATAAGCAAAAGCTAAGAGATTTCTGCAACACTAAACCAGCTTTACAACAACTACTAAAGGAACTTCTCTAGGCAGAAAAGAAAAGGTCACAACCAGAAACAAAAACACCACAAATGACAAGACTCACCAGTAAAGTCATATATACAGTAAAGATACAAAATCATCCATGCACAATTATGCTGCCAAAATAAAAAATCATGAGAAGAGAGCACAAATGCAGGACACTGGAGAAGCACGTGCAATTAAGAAACCAACAACTTAAAACAATCTCATTTATATATAGACTCCTATATCAAAACTTCAGGGTAACTGCAAACCAAAAATCTACAATTGATACACAAACAAATAAGAAAAATCAACTTGAATACAACATTAAAGATAGCCATCTTGTGAGAGGAGACAACAAGAGAATAAGGGAAGAAAAAAAGAGCAACAATAACCCAAAACAGTTAATAAAATGCAATAAGAACATACATATCAATAATTACCTTAAATGTTAATGGACTGAATGCCCCAACCAAAAGACATAGACTAGCTGAATGGATACAAAAACAAGACCCATATATATGCTGTCTTCAAGGGACCCACTTCACTTCTAGTGACACATACAAATTGAAAGTGAGAGGATGCAAGAAAATATTCCATGCAAACGGGCATCAAAAGAAAGCCAGAGTAGCAATACTCATATCAGACAAAATAGACGTTAAAATGAAGAACATTTTAAGAGACAAGGAAGGGCAGTACATAATGATCAAAGGATCAATCCAAGGAGAAGATATAACTATTTTAAATATCTACGCACCCAACATAGGATCACCACAATATATAAGGCAACTGCTAACAACCTTCAAAGGAGAAATCAACAATAACACAGTCATAGTGGGAGACTTTAACACCCCACTTACAGCAATGGATAGATCATCCAGATAGAAAATCAATAAGGAAACACAGGCCCTGAATGAAGCATTAGATCAGATAGACGTAATAGATATTTATAGGACATTCCATCCAAAAGCAACAGAATACACATTCTTCTCAAGTGCTCATGGAACATTCTCTAAGATTTATCACATCCTGGGCTACAAATCAAGCCTCAGTAACTTTAATAAACTGGAAATCATATTGAGCATCTTTTCTGACAATACTATATGACTGGAAATCAACAACAAGAAAAAAATGGCAAAAAATACAAATACGTGGAGACTAAACAACATGCTACTAAACAACCAATTGATCACTGAAGAAATCAAAGAGAAAATTAAAAAAATACCTAGAAGCAAAAGACAACAAAGATATGACACTCCAAAACCTCTGGGATGCAGCAAAAGCAGTTCTAAGAGGAAAGTTTATAGCAATACAAGCCTACCTCAGGAAACAAGAAAAAGCTCAAATAAACAATCTAACTTTACATCTAAAGCAGCTAGAGAGGGGAGAACAGACAAGACCTAAAGTTAGTAAAAAAAAGAAATCATAAAGATCAGAGCAGAAATCAATGAAATATAAACAAAGAAGACCACAGAAAAGATCAATGAAACTAAAAGCTGGTTCTTTGAAAAGATCAACAAAATTGATAAACCCTTAGCCAGACTTATCAAGAAAAAAAGAGAGAGGACACAAATCAATAAAATTAGAAATGAAAAAGGAGAAGTCACAACAGACATCACGGAAATACAAAGGATCATAAGAGACTACTATATGCAACTATATGGCA
>PVHT020000180.1:8486818-8517327 GCA_004024745.2 Catagonus wagneri
AAGATGAAATAGAAGATATGAATAGACCAATCACAAGTTCTGAAATTGAAACTGTGATTTAAAAAACTTCCAACAAACAAAAGTCCAGGACCAGATGGCTTCACAGGTGAATTCTATCAAATGTTTAGAGAAGAGCTAACACCTATCCTTCTGAAAATATTCCAGAAGAGGGGACACTCCCAAACTCATTCTATGAGGCAACCATCACCCTGATACCAAAGCTAGACAAAGATACCACAAAAAAAGAATATACAGGCCAATATCACTGATGAACATAGATGCAAAAGTCCTCAACAAAATACTAGCCAAAAGAATGCAACAATACATTAAAAGGACTGTACATCATGATTAAATGGAATTTATCCCAGGGAGGCAAGGATTCTTCAATATCCACAACTAAATCAGCGTGATACACCATGTTAACAAAGTGAAGAATAAAAACCATATGATCCTCTCCTTAGATGCAGAAAAAGCCTTTGACAAAATCCAACAGCCATTTCTGATAAAAACCCTTCAGAAAGTGGGCATAGGGGGAAACTACCTCAACATAATCAAGGCCATCTATGACAAACCCAGAGCTCACATCATTCTCAACGGTGAAAAGCTGAAATAATTCCCACTGAGATCAGGAACAAGACAGCGATGTTCACTCTTACCACTACTATTCAACATAGTTTTGGAAGTCCTAGCCACAGCAATCAGAGAAGTAAAAGAAATAAAAGGAATCCAGACTGGAAAGGAAGAAGTAAAACTATCACTATTTGCAGATGACATGATACTATATCTAGAGAATCCTAAAGACTCTACCAGAAAACTGTTTTGAGCTCATCAATGAATTTGGCAAAGTCACAGGATACAAAATTAATAAACAGAAATCAACTGCATTTCTATATACTAACAATGAAAGATCAGAAAGAGAAATCAGGGAAGCAATCCCATTTACCATCACATCAAAAAGAATCAAATACTTAGGAATAAACCTACCTAAAGAGATGAAAGACCTGTACTCTGCAAACTATAAGATACTGATGAACGAAATCAAGGATGACATGAAAAGATGGAAAGCATACCATGCTCTTGGATTGGAAGAGTCAATATTATCAAAATGACTATACTACCCAAGACAATCTACAGATTCAACGCAATCCCCATCAAATCACCAGGAACCTTTTTCACAGAACTAGAACAAAATAGTTTAAAGTTTGTCTGGAAGCACAAAAAACCCAGAATAGCCAAAGACATCCTGAAAAAGAAAAATGGAGCTGGAGGAATCAGGCTCCCTGACTTCAGACTCTACTACAAAGCTACAGTCATCAAAACCATATGGTACTGGCACAAAGACAGAAATATAGATCAGTGGAACAGGATAGAAAGCCCAGAATTAAACCCACACATCTATAGTCAACTTATCTATGACAAAGGAGGCAATAATATACATTGGAGAAAAGACAGCCTCTTCAATAAGTGGTGCTGGGAAAACTGGACAGCCACATGCAAAAAATGAAACTAGAACACTTCCTAACACCATGCACAAAAATAAACTCAAAATGGATTAAAGATCTAGATATAAGACCAGATACTATAAAACTCTTAGAGGAAAACATAGGCCAAACACTCTCGGACATAAATGATAGCAACATCTTCTCAGATCCATCTGTCAGAGTAATGAAAATAAAAAGAAAAATAAACAAATGGGACTTAATTAAACTTAAAAGTTTCTGCACAGCAAAAGAAACCCTAAACAAAACGAAAGACAACCCACAGAGTGGGAGAAAATATTTGCAAAGGAATCGACTGACAAGGGATTAATATCCAAAATTTACAAACAGCTCGTACAGCTCAATACCAAAAAAACAAACAACCCCATCAAAAAATTGGCCGAGGATCTAGGCAGACAATTCTCCAAAGAAGACATAGAGATGGCAAATAAACACATGAAAAGACGTTCAACATCACTCATTACTAGAGAAATGCAAATCAAAATCACCTTACACTGGCCAGAATGGCCATCATCAAAAAGTCTACGAACAATAAGTGGTAGAGAGAGTGTGGAGAAAAAGGATCCCTATTACACTGTTGGTGGGAATGCAAAATGGTGCAACCACTGTGGAAAACAGTATGGAGATTCCTCAGAAAACTCAAAATAGAATTACCATTTGATCCATCAATCCCACTCCTGGGCATCTATCCAGAGGAAACCATGACTCGAAAAGACACAGGTACTCCAGTGTTCATTGCAGCACTCTATGCAATAGCCAAGTCATGGAAACAACCTAAATGCCCATCGACAGAGGAGTGGAAAGGGAAGACATGGTACATACACACAATGGAATATTACTCAGCCATTAAAAGGAACGAAATAACAACATTTATAGCAAAATGGATGGACCTAGAAATTATCATGTGACATGAAACTAGTCAGACCATTAGACAGCAACATCCAATGCTACTGCTTACATGTGGAAACTGAAAAGACACAACGAACATCATTGCAGAACAGATAATGACTCTCAGACTTTGGAAAACCTATGGTTTCCAAATAAGACAATCTGGGGAGTTGGGGGATGCACTGAGGGTTTGGGACGGAAATGCTATCAAATTGAGTTGTGATGATTTTTGTACACCTATAATTGTAATAAAATTCATTAAGCAATGGAAAAAAATAAAAGAAGAGAAAAGAGAAAAAAATCTTAAGTCTGCAAAATCACACAATTATGGGGAGGGAAAATAAAAAATAGACCTTTTTAACTTTTTAAAAAAATTTAATGATGTGATTGAGACTATATGGCTATCAGGCTAAAGCAAGCAGACAGGGCAACCACAAATCAAAATAGAACATCACGTCCACAAATACTGAAAAGGAAAGCAGTCAAGCATAAAATGAATGGAAACCATCTAATGAAAAAACAGAAATAAAAGAGAAACATAGAGTGGACTGGAAAACAAGGTCTAAAATGGCAGTAAATACATATCTATCAATAATCACCTTAAATGTCAATGGACTGAATGCTCCAATCAAAAGAGAGTGGCAGACTGGATAAAAAAACAAAAACCTACAATCTGCTGTCTACAAGAGACTCACCTTAGGGCAAAGGACACAGATATATTGAAAGTGAGCGGATGGGAAAAGACATTTCATGCATGAAAGCAGTACTCATACCAGACAAAACTCATATCATACAAAATAGACTTTAAGATGAAATCCATAAAGAAAGACAAATAAGGACACTATTTAATGGTTAAAGGATCCATTCAAGAAAAGGATATTGCAATCATCAATATATATGCCCCTAATATAGGAACACCCACATACCTACAGCAAGTACTATCAGACATAAAAGGAGAAATAGATGGGAATACAATAACAGTAGCAGACTTTAATATTCCACTCACATCAATGGACAGATCCTAGAGGCAGAAAATCAGTAAGGCAATAGAGATCCTAAATGACACAATAGAAAATTTAGACCTTTTGACATTTTCAGGACATTACATCCAAAAAAATCAGAACATACATTCTTCTCAAGTGCACATGGAACATTCTCAAGCATAGTTCACATACTGGGTCACAAAGCTAACCTCAACAAATTTAAGAGTACAGAAATTATTTCAAGTATCGTCTCTGACCACAAAAACATGAAACTAGAAATCAACCACAGGAAAAGAAATGAGAAACTAAACAACGTGCTACTAAAAAATGAATGGGTCAATGAGGAAATCAAGAAGGAAATTAAAAAATACCTTGAGACGAATGATGACGACACAACCACTCAAAATCTATGGGATGCTGCAAAAGCAGTGCTCACAGGGAAGTTCATAGCATTACAGGCCTTCCTCAAAAAAGAAGAAAAATCTCAAATTTACACCTTAACCCAGCAGCTAAATGAATTAGAAAAAGAACAAAAACACCCTCAAGTCAGCAGAAGGAAGGAAATCATAAAGATCAAAGAGGAAATCAATAAAATAGAATTTAAAAAACAATTAAAAAAATCAATAAAACCAAGAACTTGTTCTTTAAAAACATAAACAAAATTGACAAACCTCTGGCTAGACTCACCAAGATGAGAGAAAAAACCCAAATAAACAAAATAAGAAATGAAAAAGGAGAATTCACAAAGGGGATTACAGTAATACAAAAAACCATGAGAGAATACTATGAACAATTGTATGCCAACAAATTTGACAACCTATAAGAAATGGACAACTTTTTAGAGACTTACACCCTGCCAAAACTGAATCAAGAAGAAATAGATCAAGTAAACAGACCCATCACGAGAAATGAAACTAAGTATGTCATCAAAACACTCCCTACAAATAAAAGTCCAGGACCGGATGGCTTCACAGGTGCATTCTATCAAACATACAAAGAGGAACTCATACCCATCCTCCTTAAACTTTTCCAAAAGGTTGAAGAAGAAGGAACACTCCCAAAGACATTCTATGATGCCAACATCACCTTAATTCCAAAACCAGAAAAAGATACCACGAGAAAAGAAAACTATAGGCCAGTATCTTCAATAAATATAGATGTAAAAATTCTCAACAAAATTTTAGCCAACCGAATCCAACAACATATAAAAAAGATCATACTCCACAACCAGGTGGGATTTATCCCAGGTGCACAAGGATGGTTCAACATATGCAAATCAATTAACGTCATACACCACATTAACAAAAAAAAAGTCAAAAACATGGTCATCTCAATTGATGCAGAAAAAGCATTTGATAAAGTCCAACATCCATTCATGATCAAAACTCTTACCAAAGTGGAGATAGAGGGAATATATCTTAACATAATAAAAGCCATTTACGAGGAGAAAAACTGAAAGCCTTCCCACTAAAATCTGGAACAAGACAAGGATGCCCACTCTCAACACTGTTATTCAACATAGTATTGGAAGTCCTAGCTACAGCAGTCAGACAAACAAAAGAAATAAAAGGCATCCAAACAGGAAGAGAAGAGGTAAAAGTGTCACTGTATGCAAATGACATGATACTATATATAGAAAACCCCAAGGACTTAACCCCAAAATTACTTGAATTGATCAACAAATTCAGCAAAGTAGCAGGATATAAGGTTAAGCTTCAGAAATCAATCTCATTTCTGTATACTAATAATGAAATATTAGAAAAGGAATGCAAAAATACCCTTTAAAATTGCACCCCCAAAAATCAAATACCTGGGAATAAACCTTACCAGGGAGGTTAAAGAATTATATGCCAAGAACTATAAAACATTAATCAAAGCGAAGAAGATATAAAGAAATGGAAAGATATCCCATGCTCATGGGCCAGAAAAATTAATATTGTAAAAATGGCCACAATACCCAAAGAAATCTACTGATTCAGTGCAATTCATATCAAACTACCCATGACATTCTTCACAGAACTAGAACAAACAATCCAACAGTTTACATGGAACCACAAAAGACCCAGAATTGTCAAAGCAATTCTGAGGAACAAAAACCAAGCAGGAGGCATAACTCTCCCAGACTTCAGCTAATATTACATGGCCACAGTGTGGTACTGGAACAAAAACAGACATACGGACCAATGGAACTGAATAGAGAACCCAGGAATACACCCAGATACCTTTGGTCAATTAATCTTCAACAAAGGAGGCAAGAACATAAAATGGGAAAAAGTCTTTTCAGTAAGTATTGCTGAGAAACCTGGACAGCTGCATGCAAATCAATGAAACTAGAACACACTCTCACATCATGCACAAAAATAAAATCAAAGAGGCTTAAATACTTAAATTTAAGACAAGACACCATTAAACTCCTGGAAGAGACCCTTGGCAAAACATTCTCTGACATCAGCCTTACAAACGTTTTCTCAGGTCAGTCTCCTAAAGCAACAGAAATAAAAGCAAAGATAAGCCAGTGGGACCTAATCAAGCTGACAAGCTTTTGCACAGCAAAGGAAACCAAAAAAAACCTAAAAGACAACTTACAGAATGGGAGAAAAGAGTGTCGAATGATGCAGTGGACAAAGGCTTAATCTCTAAAATATACAAACAACTTACACAACTCAGCAGAAAAAAGCCAACAACCCAATTGAAAAGTGGGCAAAAGACCTGAATAGACATTTCTCCAAAGAAGATATGCAGATGGTCAGCAAGCACAATGAAAAAATGCTCAATATCACTGATGATTATAGAAATGCAAATCAAAACTACCATGAGATACCACCTCACACCTGTCAGAACGGCCATCATTAATAAGTCCACAAACAACAAAGGCTGGAGAGGGTGTGGAGAAAATGGAACCCTCCTGCACTCTTGGTGGGAATGTAAGCTGGTACAACCACTATGGAAAACAGTATGGAGGTAACTTAGAAAACTATACATAGAACTACCATATGACCCAGCAATCCCACTCTTGGGCATATATCTGGACAAAAATTTCCTTGGAGAAGACACTTGCACATGCATGTTCATTGCAGCACTATTCACAATAGCCAAGACATGGAAACAACCCAAATGTCCATCGACAGAAGATTAGATTAGGAAGATGTCATATATATATACACAATGGAATACTACTCAGCCATAAAAAAGAATAAAATAATGCCATTTGCAGCAACATGGACGGAATTAGAGACCGTCATACTGAGAGGAGTAAGTCAGAAAGAGAGAGACAAATACCATATGATATCAACTTATATTTGGAATCTAATATACTGCACAAATGATCCTTTCTACAGAAAAGAAAATCACAGACTTGGAGAACAGACTTGTGGTTGCCAAGAGGGTGGGGGAGGGCGTGGGTTGGTATGGGATTCTGGGGTTAATAGTTGTAGTCTTATTGCCTTTGGGATGGAAAAGCAAGGAGATCCTGCTCTATAGCACCAGGAACTATGTCTAATCATTTGTGATGAATCTATATACGTCTGCATAACTGGGTCACCACACTGTACAGTTGAAAAATTGACAGAAAACTCTAAACCAGCTATAATGGAAAAAAAATATATGGAGAAGTTGGACTAGCCATACTTCTGCACATCTGTTTCACAATCATGCACCGGGGAACATTCTTCCAAAAAATTATTCTCAGTGCTTGGATAATATTTTACATTTGTCAAAAGTTATTTCTTTCAATAAGATCTTGGAGGACAAATCACTTTAGAATGTTCTGGGAATACTGAGCCAAGACTCAGCCATGGCCAGAAAGAATAGGTGTAAAACACAGAGCCACAGAACTTAAATCTGAAGAATGGGAATCTTCTATTTTAATACATACATCCTGTAGTCAAGTATAATTAAGAGCAGAGGTTTTGTAATCAGAATTTAGCTTCACATTTTAGTACAGCCATACACTGGGAACATTACTTATTATCACTGTTTCAGTTTTCTCATCTGTAAAGAAGGACTATGAAGTAGCCTGCATTTTGTCATTTTGAGTATTAAATGAGTTAAATGTGTAAAATACTGTGCATCTGGTGATTATATGTCCTATACACATGTTGTTATCTTTAGAAACTTGTAGTAACTAGTGAGGGGTATCAAATCCCACAAGTTTGAATAAATTGCTAAGATGAAGCAGCAGGACCTTTCCACTTGTTTTTGTTGGGAAGACTAGCACCTCCTGTGATGTAAGATATTAAGAGTGTCATGTATGAAATCAGATTTCTTGAGTTTGCATTCTGGCTCTTAACCTGTTAACTGTGGGCTAGAAAAATTAATTATTTAAACATATCAGTTTTCTCTGTATAAAAACAAGCCAAAAATTGTTTTTTAGGTTGGAATGATGCTTTTTTATGATTTTTTCCATTATAGTTGATTTACAGTGTTCTGTCAATTTCTTCCATACAACAAAGTGACCCAGTCATACATAGAGATATACATGCTTTTTCTCACGTTATCCTCCATCATATTCCATCACAAGTGACTAGATATAGTTCCCTGTGCTATAGAGCAGAACTGAATTGCTTATCCACTCCAAAGGCAATTGTTTCTATCTATTAACCCCAGACTCCCAGTCCATCCCACTCCCACCCCTTCGGCAACCATAAGTCTGTTCTCCAAGTCCGTGAGTTTCTTTTCTGTGGAAAGTTTCATTTGTGCTATATATTAGATTCCAGATAAAAGTGATACCATATGGTGTTTAGCTTTCTCTTTCTGACTTACTTGAATGCTTTTTAGAACATTGTTCTCAATGACCGGCACAAAGCCAGCACTCAAGAGCATCAAAATGATGATGATGATGATGAGACGGTAATTACATGCTGATCATTTTGCTACTTTTATCATTTAAAAATTATTTCTATGAAGCCAATGATTTAAAATCATTTGAATAAGCAATTCCATTTCTTTTTTTTTTTTTTTTGTCTTTTTACCTTTATGTAGAGCCGCACCTGCGGCATATGGAGGTTCCCGGGCTAGGGGTCTAACAGGAGCTGTAGCCGCTGGCCTTCACCACAGCCACAGCAACGCAGGATCTGAGCCACGTCTGCGACCTACACCACAGCTCACGGCAACGCCAGATCCTTAACCCACTGAGCAAGGCCAGGGATTGAACCCGCAACCTCATGGTTCTTAGTCGGATTCGTTAACCACTGAGCCATGAAGGGAACTCCCTCCATTTCTTAATACTAAGAAAAATGTAATATGACAACATTTTTTACTTTATTGCTGTTTTAGACTATAATTGTTAGATATTTTTAACAATTCAGTTTTGTACCACTAAAAGGAAAAGAGAAAATTAAATCAGTATCAATACATGCTTTAAACAATAAACATCTGTAAGTCACTTAAGAACATACTGATTTTCAATAATAACTCATTGATAGAAATAAGGGTTAATGCATTACAAGTGAGCCCTCACCCATATTTCAGGCATATAGCTAATATTTAAATATAATGCATTATACTCCTGACATTTGTGCAGACAACTCATGAACTAGAGCCTATGATGTATTCACATCTTTTATAACACATTCCAATAATTTATTTGGAAGAAAGCAATCTGCATTAATCATTTATTAATTATTAATAAAATATAAGCACTGCATTAAAGAACTGCTGTTCAAAAATAACCTTTTCTTCTTGAAACCAAGACCTATTTAATTTCACCTTGCATTTTGTAAAGATTCATCACCCTTTCCAGTGTTGTCCTCTGATTTGATCCTGTAGGGGTTGGGGGGAAATACTTTTTACCTACAGGTAGAAGTGTGTCTGTTATGTGTTAAACTGCCCCCTAAGAAATACTTTTTACCTACAGGTAGAAGTGTGTCTGTTATGTGTTAAACTGCCCCCTCCATCCCAGTAGTTCAGAACATGAACTTGTTTGCAGAGTTGGTGCCGATATAATTAAGTTAAGAGGAAGTTGTGGAGTTAGGTGTCCTTTCTCCAACAGACTGGTGCCTTTACAAGAATTCAGCCCAAGTGAAGACAGAGACAAGGCCATGTGAATATGGGGGCAGAGATTGGAGTGGTGCATTTACAAGCCAAGGTACCCCAAGGATTACTGGCCCTCACCAGAAGCTATGAGGAAGACATGGAAGCTATTATTTCACAGAGTCTAAAAAAAAAAAAAAAAAAGGTGCCAGCATCTTGATTTCAGACTTCTAGGCTTCAGAGCTGTGAAGAGAATGCATTTCTATTGTTTTAAGTCACCAAGTTGGTGCTTTGTTATACCAGTTCTAGAAAATGAATAGTGTGCTTTTTCTGCCTTTGCCAGTATGCCTATAAAGGTTTATGAAGGCTTTACTGAAAAACCTCGCATGCGGAGGCTAGAGAGCCCTGAGTAAAAAGCCCCAACTCCTGACCTGCAGGAGCTTTGTATTGCAGTTATCTGGTAAATTTATCTGAACCTCCGCATCTTCATCTGTGAGACAGGGTTAATCACATTACCCTTGCAAATTTATTTATAACTTTGATGCTTTATACAGATTGCTTCATTTAAATTCTATGTTTTGTTGTTGTTGTTCTGTTTTTTGTTTTTGTCTTTTCAGGGCTGCACCTGCAGCATATGGAAGTTCCCAGACTAGGGATCGAATCAGAGCTGCAGCTGCACAGTCACAGTCACAGCAATGCAGAATATGAGCCATGTCTGTGACCTACACCACAGTTCACGGCGATGCTGGATCCTTAACCCACTGAGCGGGGCCAGGGATTGAACCCGCATCCTCATGGATACTACTCAGGATCATTACCACTGAGCCACAATGGGAATTTCTATGCTTGTTTTTTTAATAAAGCTTTTCTGGTGGTAAGGGTAATGGCATAGTACTAGTAGTACTAAGAAGTACTTTATGTAATAGCACTAAGTATTATTTTTTTTATATTTATGTCATTCACAAAGAGACAGCAATGACAGTTATAAGAAATGTCCTTGGTAACACAAGGTAGAATTTATTCATCTTAAGAATTTAATCTGTGTATGGGGAGTTCCCGTCGTGGCTCAGTGGTTAACGAATCCTACTAGGAACCGTGAGGTTGCAGGTTCGATCCCTGGCCTTGCTCAATGGGTTGCCGTGAGCTGTGGTGTAAGTTGCAGACGAGGCTTGGATCTGGCATGGCTCTGGCTATGGCGTAGGCCTCTGGCTACAGCTCTGATTTGACCCCTAGTTTGGGAATCTCCATATGCCACGAGTGTGACCCTAGAAAAAAAGGCAAAGACAACAACAACAAAAAGAAGAAAAAGAAAGAATTTAATCTGTGTAATTAATCAGCTTGAAGACTTTATTTCCACATTGCTGGTTTGTTTTTGCTTTTTCCCACCCCATCAAAATATTCTCAGACTTTGAGCCATTAGAGTAATTGTCCAAGCCCTTTGAAGTCAATGTCAGTTACAAAGGAGCTTGGGGTGGGAAGGAGACTCTTGACTTATATGATACAAGGCAGATGCCACTCCAGGGACCTGAGAGATAAACTGGAATAATATTGGTTTGCAGTGATGAAATCTTAATCATACCTACAGCTCACTTATTTACTCCATCTTATGTCTGGAAAAGAAAGGATGGGAGGAAGGAGAAATCCAGGTTTAAAAAAAAGAAGAATGGAAGAAGGAAAGGAGAGAATGATTAGAATTGTGCAGGTGTTTTCACTTACCTTTATACTACTCAAGCTAATGTACCAGAAAGACAGATTATGGATCTGTTTTCCTCTTTTTCTCAGGACTCCAGAGCCCTCATAATATTTACACCTCACTCTAATGACAAGGATTTATCTGGTTAAAGATACAGTATATCTTTTTCATGGAACCCAACACCTAAATCCATTGTTTAAACACAGAGTTTTGTTTCTGTGCTAGAGTGAAAAGTAGCTTTGTGTGGTTTCTTGAATAAACTGTGTCCAATTCTTAAGATATTTATGGCATTGCCATAGGTATGTAGACTAGGCAGAAAAATGGCTCTCAATGATATCTATTCCCTAAAAGCTAAAACCTGTGTATCTATTATCTTGATGAAAGGGACTTTGAAAATTTGGTTAGAGTATGAACCTTAAGATGGGGAGATTATCCTTGGTTATCGTGATGCGCCAAGTTTAATCAAATGAGTAATTTAAAGTTAAGAAACTTCTCTCGCTTTGGTCAGACAGATATGTAATGAAAGAAAGGTCAGACGGGGAAGTAACTTGAGAAGAACTTGACCCATGCTTACTGGCTTTGAAGAGGGGGGAAGAAGCTATAAGTCAAGGAATGTGGTGGCTGCTAGAAGCTGAGAATGGTCTATAGCTGACAGCCAAGAAAAAACATGCCAGCAGCCCAAGGAGCAGGAAATACATTATCCCCTAGAACCTCCAGAAAAGACACCCTTGATTTCAGCCTATTCTGTACTTCTGACCTAACAGAATTGTATGGTAATACATTTGTACTTCTAAAATCACATATGTAATGATCTGCTATAGATGCAATAGAAAACTTATACAGTAAAATGGACTATGAATCATATTATGCAATGATATTGGATCTTTACTACTCTGTATGATATAATCTACTTCTAGGAATTGATCGATTCAATATATTTTTATTGAACATATATTTTGTACAAGGATATATACCAGGCACTGAGGACAATAGCCAAAAGAACAGATGCTCCTATTGATTAAATTTTCAGAGATTGAGTTAGATACCTAAGAATTTTTTTATCCCTATTAGTAATCAAGAGGCTAAATCTGGAGGTATAAGAAACTTTTTAATTAAGAAAAACAATAATCAGATTTAATCTAACCAATTACATATTTCAGTTTATCAGGTTTAGAGGAGTCGATTCAGTAATACCACAGAGTGAATCCCAACTTGTATTCTCCAGATATCTTAAGATCTTTGTATATTTAGTCATGATAAATGTCATGGGGATAAGTGAATGGACAGCTATCTTTGTTTTTCAGACACTGTTCATTTTCAGGGAAATAGTCTTTCCCTTTTTTTTAAGTGCTCACACTCATTGCCCTTCACAGCAAATTTATTTGCTAAGTTGAATGGACTCTTATTAACTGTCTCTTAAAGGAGTTATTATATTCTCTAACCAAAGTGCCACTGTCCCAATCCAAGTCTCCATGATCTCTTACAAGGATTTCTGTATCACTATGATGGCTGGACTGCCCACCAAAAATGCTGTTCCTTCACTATGCACATTGTCTATATTTAATGTTACAAATTTTGCCCCTCCCCCCTAAAAGCCTTTGTGTATTTTTATATTTTCCTAATGATAATCCACATATTCCCTAATATTGCTTTCAAGACTTCTATAAACTTGGCTACTATCTTTCTCTTCACTAAAATTCCTTGTCACCCTCCCCTTTACACTCTATGTATCTCTCATTTCTTTGAAGATTCAGGTCTTCACACTGCTTTTTATTCTGCCAGTAATACTTTCCCCCACCTATTTGGTCTATGTTTTTCTTTCTTTCTCTCTCTCTTTTTTTTTTTTTTTTGTCTTTTCTAGGGCCGCATCCATAGCATATGGAGGTTCCCAGGCTAGGGGTCTAATCGGAGCTGTAGCCACTGGCCGACACCACAACCACTGCAAAGCGGGATCTGAGCCACGTCTGTGATCTACACCACAGCTCACCGCAATGCCAGATCCTTAACCCACTGAGCAATGTCAGGGAGCAAACCCACAATTTCATGGTTCCTAGTCAGATTCGTTAACCACTAGCCACGACAGGAACTCTGGTCTGTGTTTTTCTTATCCATCCTTTGGCAACCAGCATTAAGACATTTTCCTTAGTAGCAGTTCCCTCACCAAAATAGATCAAGTTTAGTTATCTTTATTATGTGTTTTCATAACTTCTTTTATGTGGATCTTCACACTATATTGTGTTTAATTTTCTAAATTAATAGAAGATTCTCTCTTAAATGACAGTTTGGTATAGGATGACCCAAAGTAACTCTGTTCAATAAGACTGTATACTGTCCATTGTTTGGTCTTGTGTATTTTTACCAAGTTAAATAGCCCAGACACCTGTCTCTATGTTGATGCTTCTCAAATTACTTATTGGCTGAAATTTCTTAAATTACATTTTGGAATCTATTAGCTTCATTGATAAGAGTCCATCAAAACAGAACTACTTGAATGAGTCTTTGTTCTTGACAGTTTTCCAGTAGTCTTGGGTCTTGGAGATTAGTTGGACTGGATATAAAATCCTTTCTTTATAGTTTCATTCCTTTAGTACTTAAAATGTATTGCACTGGTTTCTGTTGAAACGAAGTGTATTTGAAAAATTAGCCTAGTATCAGTCTTACTTTCTCCTATCCTGAAGTGATTTGAACTTTTTGCCTGGATGAGCAGAGGATATTCTATTTCTTCGAAGTTTAATAATTCTATTACAATGTGTCTCACTAAAATCAACAACCTGTGTCAATTTTCCTCAGTTGCTCTTTCAGTATGAAAGTTTACATCTTAATTTGGGTACTTTTCTTGGGCTGTATTTAATAGCACCAAATGTATGTGTCTCTGTGTGTTTTCCACTGTTTTTGTTTTCGTTTTCTGTGCTACTATTACATTGTGCTGACCATCTTTGCTTTTCCTCTATATATATTCCTTTTTTAATTCTTTTTATCATTTTTTCCACTTACATCTATAAATTTCATTTTTCTCTTTTCCATTATCTATTTTCTTTATGACATTCCCTGTGCTATCTATACACTCATGGCTTCTAGTTTAGACCATATTTTCATTTTTTTCCATTTTATTTATAATCTTTCCTGAACTTTTTCAGCTTTCTTTTCAGGGCATCCTATTTCCTATTAATCTTATTTAATAATTTTCCTAATTTTGGTTTAGTTTTAGCTTACAAAATGTAACCGATTGCCTGAGGCAATTTTTTGTAGTATTTCTTCCATTTTTACAGGTATTTTGCTTTTTCTATATAAAAATATCTCAGTATTGTTTTGAATCATAGTATTTTCTTTGTTGTTTCTATAAAAACTTATATATTTCCCTTCTGAACAAGATAAAGTAACAGTGATCCAATTCACCATCCCTGCTTAAAAAAAAAGTATGATTAGGAGATTTGTTGTGATGCAGTAGGTTAATAATATGACTTCAGTGCATGGTGTCTTGTGTATTTTTACACAAGTTTGATCCCAAGTCTGGTACAGGCAGTTAAAGGATCTGGCATTGCTTTAGCTGTGGCTCCAATTCAGTCCCTGGCTCGAAATTTCCATATGCTATGGATGCAGCCATTTAGAAAAATACAAATATATAAGTTTATAGAAAGTTGTATTATATAAAACAATTGCACTTTAAAAGACTGGAGATGATGAACATGATAATTAACGATTGTGGTGACCATTTCACAATGTATACCTATATCAAAACATCACACCATATACCATAAATTAATGTTTTTTATTTGTCAATTATACTTCAATATACCTGAAAAGATTAATTTACGATGTTATAAATAGAATACTAATGTTCAATGTCGGATGGATATGTAATAATAAAACATGGTCTTAAACAACTATGGGCTGTTTGGAATAAATATTTTTAAACAAGTATTCTCTTTCGAAATTATTTCAATATCATCTAAGTACCTGATGCAAAGGGACGTCACAAGACTGCTGAAAATATCTGGTGGCTGGACTTTTGTTTAACATTAAACATAAGTCAGTAATAAAAAAAATATATATATATATATATATATATATATATATATATATATATATATATATATACACACATATATATATAATCACACACACCTTGCACTGGCCTGAGTTTACTGGCTGAAGTGAGCTTCTGTGCCATGTGTCAGAGAACAAGAAACCAGAGAGTACCTAGAGAAATCCCTGATAAAAACAGATGGAGTAGAAAATCCAGGGAGGCCAGAGTACAATTTTCAGGAAGGACAAAAGCAAAAGTTACACTTAAGAGAGAATGGTAGCTATAGTCAGAGGGCCTTCTTCAAGTCTTCCTGGAAACTGAGCAATGAATGCACACATAGAAAGTACCTAGGCCAGGGGAAGAATAACCTGAAAGTATTAGAGACAAAACTCCTTGATGTTCACACCTACCTGGAAATATCTCTGTTCCTACAAGGTAGAGTGGAACCTCTCTTAAGTGTGATGCATCAGGAAACGTACTCAGAAGGGTTTTGGTTCAGCAATGAGGCAAAATTAATCCTAGATTAAATGCTATTGTTGTTTCAACCAAGTTAAAAAGCAATACTTAACAGGATAAAAATATTTCCATGTATCTTCACTGTGTCTAAGACAAAAGAAAATATTTTTTAGAAATCTAAAAAAATATCCACGATGCCAAGAAAGTAACCTTTATAGTGTCTGGAATCCAATGAAAATTTCCAGGTATGCACAATATCGAGAAACTGTAACTCTTGATGAGAAGAAAACTTAATAAATTAAAATTGAACCTGGAGTTCCCATCGTGGCTCAGTGGTTAACGAATCCGACTAGGAACCATGAGGTTGTGGGTTCGATCTCTGGCCTTGCTCACTGGGTTAAGGATCCAGTGTTGCCGTGAGCTGTGGTGTAGGTTGCAGACGCAGCTTGGATCCTGCATTGCTGTGGCTGTGGCGGAGGCCGGCAGCTATAGATCCTGTTAGACCCCTAGCCTGGGAACCTCCATAGGCCGTGGGTGTGGCCCTAGATAAGTCAAAAAGACAAAAAAAAAAAATTCAACCAATGTCTACTTAGTAGACAAAGACATTAAACCAACTAACCAAATTATATTTCATGTATTTAAGAATGTAGAGGAAATACTGAAACGCTATGTAGAGGCATAAAATATAAAATGACCTAAATAAAACCTCTACAGGTAAAAATTAAAACTCCAAAATGAAAGTACAGGGATTGATTTAAGGGCAGAAGAGACACTGCAGAATAAGAACTACTGAAACTGAAGGGATAATATAAATTATCTAAAATGATACACAATAATAATGAACAGAACAAACAGAGCATCAGTGAACTGTGAATTAAACTCAGATGGCCTATTATATGTGCAATTGGTATGCCTGAAGAAAAGGGAAGGGAAACAAAGAAAAATACTTGCGGAAATAATAGCTGAAAAAATTTCAATTGTGGTGAAAACTATAAATCTGCAGGTTAAATGACTATAAATCTGCAGGTTAATGACCTAAGACACATGATGAAAAATAAACAAAAGCAAATTAAAACTGTCTTCCTTAATACCAATATGAAGCAAAGGAATCTTATAAAAGCAAACAGAGAGAAGACAGCAACAAATGTAAGTATAATGGCATACTACTCACAGGAACAATGCAGAAAAAAATAAAAAGTAAGGATGGAGTGTGGAGGGGTGGGGAAGCAATATATATCAAGTGCTGAAGGAAAACACCCAGAAACACAACATGCCAACCTAAAATTCCGTAGCCAGAGAAAATATTTTTTAATAAAGTTATTTCAGACCTAGAGATATTAAAATAATCTATTAGAAGCATTATCTGCACTAGAATAAAAGGTAAAGTATATCCTCTAAGAAAACAAGATATCAGATGGAAATCTGGATATACACAAATAAAGAAGATTAGAAATAGTCACTAAAATGGGTAAATGCTAAAACTTACAATTCAAATTTATGTAAAAGATAATTAACTCTATAAAGCAGAACTAGTAACAACATATTGTGTTTTAACATATAGTGACCCAATATACATGACACACAGCACAAAACTTGACAAGAGTCGGCAGAGAAATATGTGTGTGTGTGTGTGTGTGTGTGTGTGTGTGTGTGTGTGTGTGTGTGTGTGTATGTATTCCTTGTACAGGATGTGGAGTTGTATACTTTTATTAAAAGGCAGACTCTAGTCATTTACTTTTCTTTTTAAAGGGCTGCATCTGCAGCATATGGAAGTTTCTAGGCCAGGGGTCAGAGCTGCAGCTGATAGCCTATGCCACAGCCACAGCAAAGCAGGATCAGAGCTGCATCTGCAACCCACAACCACAGCTCACAGCAGGGCCAGGGGTCAAACCCACATCCTTATGGATACTAGCTGGGTTGGATACCACTTATCCACAATGGAAACTCCCAACTCTAGTCATTTAAATAAGTATAATGCAAACCGTAAATCAAACACTCAAAAAAAAAAAGTTTATCTCATAAGACAACAAAGGAGATAAAATGGAATCATATAAATTAATGCGGAAAAAGCATTTGACAAATTCGAACATCTATTCCTGACAGAGAATTTCAAACTTGGAATAATAATTCTCTGCTCCTAAACCAAATACAGTATATTCTGAAAATTATCCACAAATAATATACTTTAGCAGTTAAGGACTGAATACTTTGCTCCTAAGATCATCACCAAAGCAAGACTGAACTCTCCCATCACTTCTGTTCAACACTGTACTCAGATTCTAGGCAGAGAAATAAGACATGAAAATGAAATAAAAATGGTCAAGACTAAAAAGTAAGGAATATAACATTATCAGACAGCATATATTTTAAGGGGAAATTCCTAAGGAATCTATAGATGCTAATTCTAGGACTAATAAGTGAATTTAACATTTTAGTACACAACATATAAAAATCAATTGTATATGCTTATAGTGTTAAAAATACCATAGACTTAAAATTAAAATAACCTATTCAGTTATATTAAATATATTAAAATTTAACAATAAAACTGATAAATCACTTTCAATTCAACTATATTGAAAATTGCAAAACACTTTTAGAGAGAAAAAACCCAAACTCAATTAATGCAGAGGTATACCATGTTCACAGATCAGAGATTTTTTTCAAATTATTTTGCAGTATGTTGACTTACAATGTGTGTTAGTTTCAGGTGTACAGCAAAGTGAATTTCATACATATATGAAATGGATATATATCTATTCTTTTTTTCCCCCCATATAAGTTATTACACAACATTGAGTAGATTTCCCTATGCTATACAGTAGGTCCTCATTAGTTATCTATTTTATACAGTGTATATAATACAGTTTATATATATATAAATCCCATCTCCCTAATTTATCCCCCAACAAATGTTTCCTTTTTGGTAAACTTAAATTTGATTTTGAAAATCTGTGACTTTGTTTCTGTTTTATAAATAAGTTATTCTATATAATTTTTATTAAAAGACTTGTTCTTATGTCAATTGTCCATAAATTCATTATACAGTCAAATCAGTCATTAACATTTTGACAATGTTTTCTAAAGAAAATTAAAAACAGCTAAAATCCAAATGTAAATGCAAAAAACCTAGAGTATCCAACTCTGAATAAAAACAAATTTGGGGGACTTGCCCCTCAATGGAAGACTTGATTTAAGCAATAGCAATCAATAAAAGGTGGTGGTGTTGTCAACATAGAGAGACAGGTAGAATATATTAGGGTCCAGATACAGAGCCATATACATTTTGTTGATTAATTTTGAACAAAGGTGCAACGGTAATTTAGTAAAGAAAAAAAAAAAAGTCTTGATGTTCATTCTACAATTATCCCATAGCCTAAATATCCATTTCTATACATCATCCCCTGACTTCTTTTATGTAAATTAGAAAAGGAAAGTAAATTTTTCAGAGTATACCATACTCCATACATATATATATATACACACACACACACACACATACATATGTGTGTATTTACCTATATTTATCTATATATCCACCTACCCATTCATTTTCCTTATTGAGCATGTTTAAACTTAGCAGTGCTTTCACAAACGTGGATCAAAATATATGCTTGTCCTCCACTTCAGAAACAACTTCCATTGTTCCCTTTTTGATGTGTAGTCTATATGCCAGTGGAATAGCTTATAGTTTTAAAAAAGACCATCTGTAGAAACCTACACATTTTTCAGGCATTCTTTCCTCTTAAAAGTAATGAACAATTTCTGGGGGCCAAATGAATAAGCTGTCTGTGGTGTATTGATATAAAACTGCTTTCTTCCCCCACAGTAACAGTGGGAATCCTGTAGATAACAAATTACTGCAGTCTGGAACAGGTAACTCAAGAATGCAGTAGACAAGATGACTTCAATAAATCCTGCAATGCCTGTTCTCAGTGAAAGTTTAGAAACATCAAACTTGTTACCAAAGCAATTCCCTTTTGCTCTTTTACTGAGAGAAAGAACTATTAAATACTTTTTCTAAAACGATATCAATATGTCAGGTCAAATACAGGCAGACCTCAGAGACAGAAGGTTTGGTTCCAGACCACTTCAATAAAATGAGTATCAAAATAAAGGGAGTCACACAAATGTTCTGGCTTCCTACTATATGTAAAAGTTGTATTCACACTATACCAGTCTTTTAAGTGTGCAATAGAATTATGTCTAAGAACAAATGTACATATCTTAATTAAAAATGCTTGACTGCAAAAAGAAAAGGCAACCATTATCCAAACCTTAACCTCATCATAATCTTTTTGCTGGTGGAAGGTTTAAAATACTGCACAAGTTACTGAAAAGTGATAGAGACATGAAGCAAGCAAATGCTGCTGGGAAAATGTCACCAAAAGACTTGCTTGACTCAGTTGCCAAAAAATTTTAATTTGTAAAAAAAAAAAGAAAAAAGCATGCTCTGTGAAGCACAACAAAGTAATGCACAATAAAACAAAGTATGTCTGCATTTACAAATTTATCTTCTGTTGAATTCTTGTAAACACAGGGAATGCTCGGTTCAAACTGTGTATCAAACTTTAAGAGGAATTGAGGCCAACATGAGAGAACTAGAAAGTATTACAAGTAGGAGAGAACGAAAATTTCACTGCTTGCTACAGATCAGTTGGTGTGATAGTATATGTATATTTATCATCCTTATTAACAAATGCAAGAGATTTATTATTATACCTATTTTACAGAGAAAACTGAGGTTAATTTTGCCAAGAACATATTTTGAGTAAATAGAGAAGCAGAGCTTCCAATCCATATCTCCCCGATTAAAAGCTAGAATCTATTAGACTAGAGTCTAGCATAAAACTAGAGAAATGCTTGATGAAAAGGAGGATATTTGTACTGGCCAATAAAATACTAGAAGAGGAAATTAACTTCAAGAGCTCTAACATCAAAGAAGGCATTTGACTTTCTTTATGTGGTACCAGAGAACTATGCTGAAAGTAATTTCAAGAAATTATAGGAAGACACATATTGGCTTTCAAAACAAGGATGATGACTACAAGTAGCCAATAACAGAGCAGGTGTTTCCTATGTAGTGACCCCTGTCTCCAAAAAAGTTCAGACTGCAGCTAGAGTCTAAAACTGCATCTTCCAATATGGCAGCACTAACCACATGGGCATATTTTAATGTAAACTAATTAAAATTAAATGACACCAAAAATTTAGGAGGGGATGGTGGCCAAGATGGAGTAGAAAGGCACTGAGCTCACCTCCTTGCATGAGCACACCAAAATCTCAAGTATCTGCAGAACTACCACTGATGAAAAAGACTGGAACCTATCAGAAAAGATCTCCTACAACTAAAGACATAAAGGAAGGAATCACAAAGAATTGGGGAGGAGGGGTAGACCTGTAATATAAGCAGACCCCATACACCACCCTCCAGTGAGTGACCCACAAACTGGACAATAATTGTATTGCAGATTTTCTCCCACAGGAGTAGGATTTCTGAGCCCCATATCAAACTTCCCAGCCCAAGAATCCAGCACTGGGGAAATAAACCCCCAGAGAATTTGGCTTTGAAGGCCAGTAGAACCTAATTCCAGGAGCCCCATGGGACTGGGGGAAATACAGACTTCATTATTAAAGGGCACACACAAAATCTCATGTGCATTGGGAACCAGGGCAAAACTAGTCATTGTATAGGAGCCAGCCAAACCTGCCTGCTGACTTGGACAGTCTTCTAGAGAAACAGTGGATGGTTACAACTTACCATGGGGACATAGATACTGATGTCCAGCATATTGGGGCACATTCAGCCACATGAACACTGCTGATGCTGGCAACTAGCTTCTTGTATCATTAGCAACAACACCTAACACCACCGAACAACCTGCAGGCACCAATGCTGGAACACCTCAGGCCAAATATTAAGTAGGCAGGGACACAGCCCCACCCATCATCAGACAGTCTGCCTAAAGGCTAAGGAGCCCACAGCTTCTTCAGAACATGCCCCAGGCCACCAGAGGGCCAAGACCCAGATCCACCCACCAGTGGAAAGGCACTGGCTCCTCTCTCCAGTAAGCTTGCACTAGCCTCTAGACCAGTCTCACTCACCGGGGTCAAACATCAGAAACAAGAAAACTAAATTCCACAATGCAAGCCAGACCCTACACTGGGACGAGCTAGGCCCTAGCTCTTCCTACTACCAGGCCTACACAACCTTCCAGATACCTCAGAACCCATACCCAACTATGTCAGAAGCTGCCACTCTCCTGACAATCTGAAAAGAGCTCTGAGATCCCTGAATCCCACAACCAGACTCCAGGAACCAGCTCTGCCTGCCAGTAGTCCAGCACTAACACACAAGCTCACTTTACTTGCCACTGAATGGTCAACAGCCCAATAGTCTTTAAGACCTTCACTCACCAGGGAGCCATCACTAGCCCCAGGGCCACCTATGATTATGCAACCAGCCACCTCATAACCAAGTCTCACCAAACAACAGCCGACATCCTCCATACAAGGCAGGGCCTGGCAACCAACCAAAGTAAGAGCCAACCACATCTATCAGACCACCCGTATGGTCAGGCTGCCACAAAAGGAGGGCCCATGCCACCCTCTAAGGAGGAAACCCTAGAGCATGTAACTTGGGTGATGAGAGGGAAGTGAATGTCTGAGATGCCTAAGACACTTCCTACAAAGGTCCACTTCTCCAATGTTAGGAAATGTATCCAAGGTCAAGAAGCATAACTGGGCTACATATACATAAAAATACAAATAGTGACTTAGACAACATGAGGAGGCAGGGGAATATATTCCAGGCAGAGGAAAAAGATAAAACCCCCAAAGAACTAAGTGAATTGGAGGTAGGGAGTGTACCCAAGAAAGAATTCGGAATAATGATCATGATGGCCAAAGAACTCAGGAGAAGACTGGATGCCCAGAGTAAGAAATTAGAATTTTAACAGAGTTAGAAAATATAAAGATCAACCAGTGATGAAGAATACAATGACTGAAATGAAAAAATACACTGGAAGTAAACAGCAATAAAGTTAAATGATTCAGAGAAATGACTCAGTGAGCTGGAACATAAGGGTAGTGGAAATCACTGCTGCTTAAGAGAAAAAGGAAAAAAAGGATGAAAAATTTAGAGTTTAAAAGACCTCTGGGACAACATCAAGAGTACTAATATTCACATTTTAGGGGTCCAAGAAGGAGAGAGCAGAGAAAGCATCCATTAAAATATTAGAAGGGGTAATAGCTAAAAACCTCCCTAAATTGGGAGAGCAAATAGTTACCCAAGTCCAGGAAGCAGATAGAGCCCCCGAATATATATAAAGGATTAAACCAAAAGGGAACACGCCAAGACATGTTATAGTCAAAATGACAAAAAGATAAAGAGAGGAAGGGAAAAGCAACAAATAATATACAAGGGAACTCCCACAAGGCTATTAGCTGATTTTTCAGGATTAACTCTCCAGGCCAGAAGGAAGTGGCATAATATATTAAAAGTGATGAAAGGGAAAAACTTACAACCAAGAATATTCTCCCCAACAAAGCTTTCATTCAGATTTGGATGGAGAACTCAAAAGCTTTACTGACAAACAAAAGCTAAAAGAATTCAGTACCACCAAACCAGCTTTACAACAAAGGGGAACTTCTCTAGGCTGAAAAGAAAAGACTATAACTAGACACAATAAAAATCATGGAAGGAAAAAGCTCACTGTTAAAGGAAACATACAGTAAAGATAAGAAATTTACACACAAAGCTAACAGGCTAAAACACAAAAGGAGTAAGATCATCTGTGTCCACAATATGCAGTTAAGTGATACACAAAACACTTGGACATAAAATACGTTCTCAAAACAGTAATCATAAGAGGAGGAGACTATAAACGCAAGATATTTAAAATGCACTGAAAATTAAGATATCAGAAACTTAAAACAATCATGTATATACACATATATACATACACATATACAAATGCAAATATATGTGGTGGGAGGGAGGCAGGGAGAGCAAGTTTGAATGAACTATATGAAAACCTCATGATAACCACAAAACAAAAACCCATACGAAAAAGAAAAGGAATCTAAGTACAACACTAAAAATGGTCATCAAATCACAAGAAAACAAAAATAATTAAGGAGGAAGGGGGAAAGACCTACAAAAACAAATTACAAAACAATTAACAAAATAGTAATAAGATAATACATATTGATAATTACCTTAAATGTAAATGGATTAAATGTCTTAACCAAAGGACACAGACCATCTGTATGGATTCAAAATCAAGACCCACAGATGCTAACTTTAAGAGACTCACTTCAAAACTAGAGACATACACAGAGTGAAAGCGGGGGATGGCAAATGATATCCCATGAAAATTGAAATAAAAATAAAGTTAGAGTAGCAATACTTGGACCAAAAAAAAAAAAAAGACTTTAAAATTAAGACAAAAAATAAGGGAAATAAAAGACAGTTATAAGATAGAAAGGACACTATATAATGAGCAAGGGATCAAGCCAAGTTTACAACTGAATATTATAGCAATTATAAACATATATGCAACCAATATAGGAGCACATCTGTATATGAGGTAAATATTAAAATACATAAAAGGATAAATAGTAACATGATAATAGTAGAGGACTTTAAAAACCCACTATGTCAACAGAAAAAAATCATCTAGATAGAAAATCAATAAGGAAATACATTAAATAAAATGTACTTAACAGATAAAGACCATTCTACTCAAAGGCAGCAGAATATACATTCCTTTTTTTTTTTTTTTTTTTGGTGCACATGGAATATTCTCCAGGATAAATCACATGCTAGTCCATAATACAAGCCTCAGTAAATTTAAGGTAAATGAAATCATATCAAACATCTTTTCTGACCACAATGCTATGAGACTAGAAATCAACAAGAAAAAAAAAAGCTGTTAAAAATCACAAATATGTGGAGGGGAAGCAATATTCTACTAAACAGCAATGGATCACTGAAAAAATCAGAGGGGAAATTAAAAAAAAAAACAGCTAGAGAAAAATGAAAAGGGAAGCATGACAATATAAAATCTATGAGACATGGCAAAAGCATTTATAAGAGGAAAGTTATAGCTATACAAGCTTATGGCAAAAAACAAAAATCTCTAACAACTTAACCTAAAGCAAGTAGAGTAAGAAGAATGAACAAAATCTAAATTTAGTAAAAGGAAATAAATCATAAAGATCATAGTAGAAATAAATAAAATAGAGACCAAAAAATACAAGATCAATGAAACAAAAATCTAGTACTTAGAAAACATAAATAAATTTGATAAACCTTTAGCCATACTGATCAAGAGAACAAGGGAGAGGGCCCAAATCAATAGAATCTGAAATGAAAAAGGAAGAGATGCAACTGACACCACAGAAATACAAAGGATCATGAGATTACTGTGAGCAACTATATGGCAGTCAAATAGACAACCTGGAAGAAATGGCACAAATTCTTAGATACACCCTCCCAAAATGTAACCAGGAAGAAATAGAAAACATGAACAGTCCAACTACCAGTACTAAAATGAAATCAGTAATTTTAAAATTCCCTACCAACAAAATTGTTGGCTCAAATGGCTTAACAGGTGAATTCCACTAAGTATCTAAAGAAAAGTTAACACCTATCCTTCTGAAACTGTTCCAAAAAGTTGTAGTAGAAGGAATACCTCCAAACTCATATTATATGAGGCCACCATCATCCTGATACTGAAACTAGACAAAGATATCACAAAAAAGAAAATTACAGCCCAATACCACTAATGAAGATAGATGTAAAAATCTTCATCAAAATTCTAGTGCACCAAATACAATAACACATCAAAGGGATCATACATTATGATCAAGTGGGATTTATCCCAGGGATGCAAAGATTTTTCAATATCCTCACATCAATATAATATACCACATTAACAAATTAAAGAAAAAAAATACAAGATCAATGAAACAAAATCTATCTTTTATCAAAAGATACAAGGCTTTTGATAAAATTCAATATCCATTTATGAAAAAAACTCCAGAAAATGGGCATAGAAGGAACCTACCTCAACATAATAAAAGTCACACACCTAGCTAACATGGCACACAGATAATACAGCAAACACACAGCTAACATTATACTCAATGATGCAGAGCTGAAAACATTCCTGGTAAGATCAGGAACAAGACAAGGATGTCAACTCTCTGTACTTTCATACAACATAATTTTGGAAGCTCTAGCCAGAACAATCAGAAAAACAAAGGGAATCCAAATATGAAAGGAAGAAGCAAAACTGTCACTGTTTGCAAATTATATGATTCTATACATAGCAAATCCTAAAGATAATACCAGAAAACTACTAGAATTCATCAATTATTCACTAAACTTGTAGGATAGGAATTTTATATAGAAGTCTATTGAATTTCTACACACTGGTGTTGTAGGGCAGAAGCTGTAGCTCTTATTTGACCCCTAGCCTGGGAATTTCCATATGCTAAAGGCATGGCCCCAAAGAAAGGGAAAAAAATGGATTAAAGACCTAAATTTAAGACCAGAAACTTTAACTCCTAGAAACAAACAAACAAATAAACTTAGGCAGAACACTCTAACGTTAATTGAAGAAATATTTTTGGGGGGATCTCTTAAAGTAATGGGAATAAAAACAAAAATAAAACAAATGGGACTGAATTAAAAGCTTTTGAACAGCAAATAAAACCATAAACAAAATGAAAAGACTACCTATGGACTAGGAGAAAATATTTGCAAATAATGTGACTGACAAGGGATTAAATTCCACAATATACAAACAGCTCAGTATCAAAAAAACAACCACCAAATCAAAATATGGTCAGAAGACCTAAACAGACATTTCTCCAAAGAAGACCTACAGATAGCCAATAGGCATATGGAAAGATGTTACACATCACTAATTAATAGAGAAATGCCAATCAAAACTGCAATGAGGTATCATCTCACACCAGTCAGAATGGTCATCATCAGCAAGCCTACAAAATAAATGTGTGAGAGTGTGTGGAGAAACAAGAACCACTCCTACACTGTTGGTGGGAAAGTGTATTGTTGTATCCACTATGGAGAACAGAATGGAGGCTCCTTAAAACACCAAAAATAGAGTTAACATATGATGCAGGAATCCCACTCCTGGGCATATATCTGTGAAAGACAAAATCTCTAATTTGAAAAGATATATGCACCCGAATGTTCACTGTAGCATCTTTTACATTCGCCAACATATGTATATATATATATCAAATACTAAACGCAATGGACTATTACTCAGCCATAAAAAACAATGAAATAATTTCCTTTGCAGCAACATGGATGGGCCTAGAGCTTATAATACTGAGGTCAGCCAGAGAGAGAAAGACAAGTATCATGATATTACTTATACGTCAATCTAGAAAAAAATGATACAATGAACATATTTACAAAATAGAAATAGACTCAGACATAAAGAATAAATTTATGGTTACTAAAGGAGAAAGGGGTAGAGGGATAAATTGGGAAATTGGGATTAACAGATAATCTTATATAAAACATTAATGACAAGGA
Organism: Catagonus wagneri; assembly: GCA_004024745.2. Lineage (NCBI taxonomy): Eukaryota > Metazoa > Chordata > Mammalia > Artiodactyla > Tayassuidae > Catagonus > Catagonus wagneri. The sequence goes on from PVHT020000180.1 coordinate 8,513,913, forward strand.
CCTACAGTATAGCACAAGGTACTATATTCAATATCCTGTAATAACCCATAATGGAAGAGAATCTAAAAAAGGATATATATATGATACATATATATAAGTATATATGTAATTAATATACATATCTGAATCACTCTGCTATACATCTGAAACATTATAAATCTCCTATACTTAAATTTTTAAAATTATGTGTAAATTAACATTATTTTTGAAGCTTGTTAATAATTTGTTATTATCCAGCCCTATGTGAATAAAGAAGAAATACAACAAATTTAATTTTATATAGGATATGAATATAAGGTCTGGCCATAAAAGATGGAGATAAGCCAATATTTACTGAATGACTCATAAGTCCAGGACTGAGCTAAATAATTGCATATATGATCTTACTTTATTTTTACATTGATCCCTTTAGACTGATATGCTTATTTCCCACATAATAATTTTATGTATGTATATTCAAACATGCATAGATGCCAAAATATAGGATTTTGAAATATAATCCTTACATTATAAACATTTTTTTTATAATTGCATGCTATGCAAACACTGCTTTTTAAGTGGAAAGAGCACTGTTTTACACCATAGCTAGCTACCATGTTCTGACATACCCTAAGTCAACATGAAGAACAGACTTTCAAGCATTGGACAAGACTACCAACTGCTTTAACAACACTCAGCACCAAATCACAGTGTTTGCATGGGTGATATGCTGGATTGTATCCACACAGACACACCACTTAAATCAGCAGTGATAATCATTAACATTTAAACACAACCTAAAGATGGAAAACTCAGAATCCTGAGGAAATTCTTCTAGGTTTTTATCTGAATAAATCGGGGTGGCATCTGAAAGACCCTTTGCAATCTGGCCCTGACCTCCTCTTCATTTAATTTTCTGCCCTGTCCACAGTCGCTGATCTCAGAACACACTGAGCTTCAGATTCTTTCAAGACTTCACCTTCTTTTGCATCCCAGCCATTTTCACATGCTCTTTTCTCTCACACATTACCAACTCAGATGATGTATCTCACTGTTTTTTGTCTCATTTTTTAAAGTTTTATTGAACTACAGTTAATTTAAAATGTTGTGCTAATTTCTGCTATACAACAAAGTTTTATGTATACACACATCCCTACTTTGTCAGAGTTTGCTGTGCTATACAGCAGGTCCCCACTGGCCAGTCATTCCATATTCCAGTGTGCATATGCCAGTCCCAAACCCACAGTCCATACCTCATTCCCCACCTGTCCCTTTTGGTAACCAGACATTTGTTTTCAAAGTCTATGAATCTGTTCCTGTTCAGCAAATATGTTCATTTGTATCATTTTTTTCAGATTTCCAATGTAGGTAATATGATGTTTGTCTTTCTCTGACTTACTTCACTTAGTATGATAATCTCTAGGTCCATCCATGTTGGCTTAGTAATATTCCATTGTATATATGTACCACATCTTCATTCACTTTTCTGTGGATGGATATTCAAGTTGTTTCCATGTCTTGGTTATTGTAAATAATGTTCAATGGATTAGATAGCTCTGAAAAACTGCTCCAAAGAGGTAGGGTGGAAATTATGTATGTATATGTTTTTGGTCAAGAAGGGAGGACATCAAGGACACAATTTATAGAAGGTCCCTGCTAGTCTCATGAAGGTTATGCCCAGTCATGAGGTGCAGACATCAACATGAAGGATTTTAGTGCCTTTCTAGATATGAAGAGATGAAAGAATTGGGCTCATAAAATCTTCTCTTGAAAGTATCTAAGTGGAATTCCTGTTGTGGTGCAGCAGAAATGAATCCACCTAAGTGACCATGAGGTTGTAGGTTTGATCCCTGGCCTCGCTCAATGGGTTAAGGATCTGGTGTTGCCATGAGCTGTGGCATAGGCCACAGATGCAGCTTGGATCCTGTGTTGCTGTGGCATAGGCCAGCGGTTACACCTCCGATTCAACCCCTATACTGGGAACCTCCATATGCTGTGGGTACGACCCTAAAAAGCAAAAAAAAAAAAAAAAAAACTAATTATCTGAAGACCTGTTCTGCCACTTTTCTGGGAATATACTGCCTCACTCCTGATCTCTATCCTGAGCTCCTTTGAGAGGGTGTGGAGGGTGGGCAGCTACAGGGGCTTATGATTCAATCCTTGTAGAGGCAAACAAGCACTTAACACCAATTATAATAGCCACACATATTTGTTAAATGAATAAAATAAATGAGAAAAAGACAAATCTGACATATGTATAATATAGAAAAACAATCTAACAATTGAAATCTACCTCTGCTGAGCAAGAGGTCTGGCCAACTGTTTATAGATTACAAGAATTTGTAGAGCAAGGCTATGTTCGGTTTCTCTCTCAGGTACAACCAAAAGATTCAATTAAAAAATAAATTATTAAAAGAACAGAAGGTAATTTAAGGATCCTTGGCAAAAATAGTTAATACTGAATGATTTTTATCAGACATGGAAAATTACAGGTTCTGTTAGTAGAAGATAATAGAATTCTTATCAATTATTCAAAAGGAACAAGACAGTAACATATGAAATTGGATATGAAATGGGGAAATGACTGATTTTTTTATAATGGTGATACTGTTGTTCTTAGAGTAAACACCAAGCGTGATGGGCAAATTAATATGATTCCTGATCATAAAGGCATTCTTAGTTCTTAAAGTGTGGTACCTCCATGGTAGCCTGTCACAGACAGCTGTTTCTTTAAACCTGTGTCATGCCTCTGCATGTGTGATACGAATAAGCTTAAGTGTAAAACTGTGATAACAGAAGACAGTTGTGCGGCAATGCTGTATCTGTTATAAAATAAGGATGTCACACACTCATGAGGGCATATCAAGAGGTGTGATCCTCATGATATGTAAAACAATATTAACTGTGAAAATGATGTTAATTATTCTCAAAATGTCATTTGTTCAGTGTGTTCATGCCATTTAGCTAAAGAAATATCTATTATCTCTTAATGGTTACTGAGACAAATAAATACCATATTGCTGAAATAATTAAATCCTTTAAATAGGAATATGTTTGGTTCTGTTAAATTTATTTTTACATATTAAAGTTTGTCATGGGTTAAAGGTCCAGTGAGCTGAGTAGTGGAGGCAACGCTAATCTGTGCTAATTAGAGTGTGTCTCAGTTCACTTATATAAACAGTATAAATGATATATTTTTTTAAACAAGAAAGCCAGAATGAATAGGCATTAAAGTCAATGCAGGAGGTCCCACTGTGGTGCAAAGGGAAGGGATCCGCAGTGTCTTGGGAGCCACTGGGATGCACTTTTGATCCCTGGTCCCTCACAGTGGGTTAGGGGTTCGGTGTTGCCACAGTTTGTGGTTTGGATCTCGACTGTGTCTCCAATCTGATCCCAGGCCTGGGAGCTCCATATGCCGTGGGGCATCCAGAAATGA
>PVHT020000180.1:8517427-8534680 GCA_004024745.2 Catagonus wagneri
AAGATCAATGAAAAAAAAGTTAATGAAAAGCTACATTTGTAAAATAGCACTTTAACATATTCTTTTTATTTTTATTTAGCTTTTTGCTTTTTAGGGCCTCACCCATGGCATATGGAGGTTCTCAGGCTAGGAGTCAAATCAGAGCTGTAGCTGCCGGCCTACACCACAGCTCATGGAAACGCTGGATCCTTAACCCACTGAGCAAGGTCAGGGATCAAACCTGCATCCTCATGGATGCTAGTCAGATTCATCAATTGCTGAGCTACATCAGGAACTCCTTAACACATTCTTGTTTTCATTAGACTACCATTCAAATCATCATAAATTCTGATTTGTGATGCAAATATTTTATGGCAAGTTATGCATATTTTCTGATATGCGTATTTATATCATAGGGTTTACTTAAATCATGTATTATTTAAATCATGCACATATATAAAACTTTTGTGAGATTATGCAGGATGGGCAATGCCTGAAGACTCTTATTTCCTCGCAGTTTTGCAGTCTCCATTTTCACCAGTTATCAGATATATAAGAAACTACATGCAGAGGTGGCAGGAATAACATATTTCTTAAAAAAAAAAATTCTGTCTCCTGAATCATTTTATTTTTTAATGTCGATTTTATGACAGCATTTCAGACATGATTAGCAATTACAATTGGATTAACCCATGGTAAGATGTATTTACTGAGCTCTTACTGCGTGCAAGGAATTCTGTAGAATCCTGGGGAGGGGGAAAAATGACGATAAGGATGAAGCTGTTCAGTTCATGTACAAGTCCCCATCTATACATGAAAAAGTAAATTTTTTTACCATAAGTAAGTATACCAGAAGGCATAAAAAGTAATACCAGAAGGCATAAAAATAACACTAGCACTTAGGAAATGTGACTTTAACACTGTTTACTAAAGCATGTTTCAGGGAATGCTAACCTAGGAAATACCTTGACATAATTAAATACGTTTGACTTAATTATGAGCTGAATGTTTTAAGAAAATATCCCCTTATCAATGTATATCAAATACTCCCTTTTAGTGATTTCAGGTACATGTTATTTTAGGACTCAGTATTTGATGAACTAGATAAACATTCATTCAGTGATGTTTATCACACTTACCACATTTCCTCAACTTCTTAGGTGTTATGCATATTTCCAATTGTTTGCGGTTAAACACCCCGCAATACACATCTATCTCATACAGCTCGTTTTGAGAAAATACTGTCCCAATTATTTAGCTTCTAATATAGGCGTTAGCGCTTTTGCAGTATAAAGATGGGTTTGTGCAAACTACTGACCAGCTAGAGCAAAGCGGGGGTGGGGAGGTGTCAAAGATTGTGCTCTGAGAGCAGCTCCATAGGACCCTTGATATATACCAAACTAGAAGCCTGCTCTTCAAGCCAAAGCTACTGAATCAGCAAATAGGCCTGTTTCTCAGAAAGACTGGGGGAGTGTTTCAGTTGGCTACTTTGGCAGAGCCCTGAGGGTGATAATCTGCCAAAAACTCTCTGATTATTTTAGTCCCAAGGGTTCCAGGAACGCAAGTTCCCCTGGCTTTCAGAGCCAGATGATCAAGAAACATTTCCTGGGCTGCAGCTACAGAAAGTGGGTAACCGGCTATGTACAGAAGCTTTCCTCCAGGAGATACCGACACATGAGTAAGGCAGTGGGGAGGGAGTGTGACGATGGTACCCACAAATAAAGGAAAAAGAACTCCAGGTGAAATGAACTCAAAGAGGCCCACACTGACACATAATCAAACTATCAAAAGCCAAAGAGAATCTTGAAAGCAGCATGAGAGAGTCTTCTCATTACATACAAGAGATCCTCAATAAGGTTATTAGCAGATTTCTCATCAGCTTTGGAGGTCAGAAGGCAATGGGCCCATACGCTCAAATTGCTAAAAAAAAACAAAACAAAACAAAATCTGTGAGCTAAGAATACTGTATCTGGCAAAACCGTCCTTCAAAAGAGAGAGAAAGTAAGACTTCCCCAGATAAAAGCAGAGGGAGTTTGTTACCACTAGACTTGCTCTGCCAGAAACACTCAAGGGAGTCCTGTAGGGTGAAATGAAAGGACACTAGATGGTAACTTGAAGCACTATGAACAAAAGAAGACCCCAATGCAGGTAAATGAACAAGGAATTATAAAATCTAATGTTATTGTAGCAATGACTTGTATGCCTCTACATTCTAAAAGTTTTGAGAGGCTAATGCATTAAAAAGAATTACTAGCTCACATTATTTTGGAGCACACAATGTATAAAAGTGCAGTTTTGTGACAGCAACACAAGCAAGAGGTGGGGATGGAGCCATAAAGGAGCAGAGGATTTGTTTATTATTGAAGTTAAGCTGGTATTAATTTAGTTTTGTTTTGTTTGTCTATTTGTTTTGCTTTTTCAGGGCTGCACCTGCAGCATATGGAAGTCTCCAGGCTAGGGGTCAAATCAGAGCTGCAGCTGCCAGTCTATGCCACAGCCACACCAGATGGGAGCTGCATCTGCAGACTACACCACAGCTCATGGAAATGCCAGATCCTTAACTCACTAAGCGAGGCCATGGATCAAACCTGCATCCTCATGGATACTATTTGGGTTTGTTACTGCTGAGTCACAACGGGAACACCAGCATTTTATTTTGTTTTATTTTGGCTGAACCCATGGCATGTGGAAGTTCCCAGGCCAGGGACTGAATCCAAGCTGCTACAGTGACAATGCCAGATCCTTAATCTGCTGAGCCACAAGAGAAGTCCTATAACTTTAGTTATGTTAAGTGAAATCTCCATAGTATCCACTAAGAAAATAGCTACAGAATATAAACAAGAGGGAATAAGAAGGGAATGAAAACATTTCACTACAAAAACAAAACCAAAAACTCAACTAAATACTAAGGAAGGAGTTCCCACTGTGGTACAGTGGGTTAGGAATCCAATTGCAGCAGCTCAGGTCACTGTGGGGGTGCAAGTTCCAACCTAGAATTGGTGGAGTGGGTTAAAGGATCCAGCATTACTACTGCTGCAGTGTAGGTCACAGCTGCAGCTGAGATTCAATCCCTGGCCTGGGAAATTCTGTATGTCATGGGTGAGGCCATTAAAAAAATAAATTAAAAAAACTAAGGAAGATAGTAATGCAAGAAGTGAAAGACAACGCTTTAAAATGTATAGAAAACACAGGGGTTGCAGCAAGATCACAGAGGAGTAGGAGGTCGCACTCACCCTGTCCCACAAACACATCAAAAAAAAAAAAAAACACATTTACATGTAAAACGACTTGCACAGAACATCAACTGAATGCTGGTAGAAGAACTTAAACCTCCAAAAAGGGCAAGAAACTCTTGACATAACTGCATAGAACAGAAGAGAGGGAGAGGGAGAGGGAGAGGGAGAGGGAGAAAATCAATCAGGACGGCACCAGCACTCCACAGAGGGAGCTGTGAAGGAGAAAAGGAAACCACACCTGGGAAGCCACCTAACCGATGGAAAGATCAGTCAAGCCAAAGGGACCTCAAAGCCCAAGAAAAGTGCAGCAGCTGGATTGAGAACAGCAAAGCAGAATGAGAGCCTCACATCATCTGAACAGTAGCACAGACACCACAGCCTGAGATGCTTGGGTGGGGGCTGGGAGATGAGACTTAGGCTCCTGAGGTCAGTCCCTGGGAGAGGGCTGGGGTTGGCAGTGTGGAGACAGCCTAAGGGGCTAAGGTGCAGTGCGCCACGGGCGGGGGAGCGATACTCTATGGGCTGGGGAGTGGAATGTCAGGTCAGAGGGAACCTGGGAGAAGGTCTGTGCCTGTAGGAGAGGCAAGGCTCCATTGTTGGGGAGGAGGAGAGGAGGAAGAGCTGACCACCATAGGAAGCTCCTTGCACCAGCGCAGAGGGCAGGGGGTGGGATCAAGTGCAAACCTCCAGCAGCCTGAGGCAAGCTCGCAAAGGGTAGGGCAACTCAAGTGCAAACCGCTGTAGCGGGAAGCTGCTTGCTAGACTGTTGCGGTGCCTGTGTCTTCCAGACACAGCCCACCCATGCCACTGGTGACCAGAAGCCCCTTGCTAGCCTGCTGTGGATCAGGCATCTGGGAACAGCCCCCCCATGACAAGAAGCAGCTTGCTAGACCGCAGCGGACCAGGCTTCCTGGGGTGCAGACTGCCCACAACATGGAGGCCGCTTGCTTGCCCGCGGGTCTGCCATCTCTGGTACAGCCAATCATAAGACTTTTGCTCTCATACCAGAGATTGGGCACTTCTTATGCAGGCTACCAGTGGCCAGGCACCTCTAGTGTGGGCTAAGAGCATCAGGGGGTGAAGTGCAACATGGCGCCTACCAAGCACCAGACACTGTTGCTGTCACTCTCCTGGGAACACACCCACCCTGTAGCTGCCACTGCCAGACCCTCAGGGCAGTGCCCAGACACTTGTTTCCTGTCCCCTCCCAAGTCCAAACAACTACATCAGACTGGTGCAGCATCTCTTGTGTGGTATAAGTGGGAGAGGGTGCTTCCTGGTGGCCCGCATGGTGCGGGAGCAAACCACCACAGTTATCCCTGACTCCAGAGGTGGGCGTGGCCTACCACCACAGGGGATACCTGAACAAAAATCACTTGCAGCCCCAACCATCTCAAAGGGAACCACTATGATGGAGCACCACCTGCTGTTGCTCTCACCCCCCTGGGAGCACACACACCCAAAGCTGCCACTGCCAAACATTTGGGGCAGTGCCCAGATGCTTGTCCCTGCCCAGGAACCTGTAACTAAGAGCACCTTGCACAGCACATCCTGTAGGGGCTAAGCAGGACAAGGTACTTCCTGCATGGTCTACAGGAGGCAGAGGCAAACCACCGCAGTTAACTCTGGCTCCAGAGATGGGAATGGCATGTTACCACTAGGGGTCCTTGAATAGCCACTTGCAGCCCCAGTCACCTCAAGGGCACCACAAAAGAGGGCATTGGGACTGAACACCACTTGTGGATACCCTTGTACTCCTGGGAACACACCAGCCCTGCTGTTCCCACTGCTAAGTGCTCTGGGCAGTACCCATATGCCTGATCTCTATCAATTCCCAGGACCCTGAAACTAGGAACAGCCTGTACAGCACCTCCTATGTGGGCTAAGTGAGATGGGTTGCTTCATGCATGGTCTACAGGTGGAGGGATCAAACCACAACAGTTATCACTGACTCTAGAGACAATCATGGCCTGTAACTACTAGGAGTCCTTGAACAGGTACCACTGGTAGTTCCAATCACCTCAGAGTAGAGCATTGCAATGACACTAGCTGTTGTGGCTCTCCCTCCCCTGGGAACTCACACATCCTGCTGCTGCTACTGCCAAATGCTCTGGACACCTGGTAGATCTGCCTAGAGCTCATTACCACTTCCCAAGACCCTGCAACTAGGAGTAGCAGGTGCCACCTTCCTGTGGGTCCTTGTTGCTGCTCAGAGCCCAGTGACCAGGCACCAAGTGCTAGCCCTACCTATTGCTTCCTTCTCCCTGAAAACACACAGAGCACCAGGGAAATAACAACACCGAAGAAAGACACACTAAATACTCAAACTCCCACATCAAAAATAAATAGTAACCCCACCAAAAAATACGAAGGGGTGCTCTTGCCTAGAAGTAGTCTTACAAGATTACAACGTGGCTTCCCAAACTCACAGAAAAAGAAAAGCATAAGCAAGATGAAGAAGCTCAGAAACCATTCCCAGTTAAAGGAAGAGAAGAAGTCATCTGAAGCAGCCAACAATGAAATAGACCTCTGCAGTCTGACAGAAATGGAGTTCAGAAGGGAAGTGGTGAAAATACTGGAGGAATTAAGGCTGAATATCAAGGAATTAAGAGAAGACACAAATGGCAATGCAGATTCCCTTAGAAAGGGACTAGAAAATATGAGGAGCAGCCAAGAAAAGCTAGAAACCTCATTTGCAGAGATGCAAACTGATCTAAAGGCAATAAAGAGTAGTTTGAATAATGCAGAGGAATGAATTAACTATGTGGAAGATAGAGTAATGGAAATCCCCCAATCAGGACAGCAGACAGAAAACCAAATGAAAAAACATGAAAGCAATATAAGAGATCTGTGGGATAAAATAAAGTGGCCCAATCCAAGCATAAAAGGAATTCCAGACGGAGATTGAAAATATATTTGAAGAAATTATGAAAACTTTCCAAATCTAAAGGAATCTGACATCAAGGTACAGGAAGCACAGAGGGCCCCAAACAAGTTGAACCCAAAAAGGCCCATGCCAAGACATATAATATTAAAAATGGCAAAAATTAAAGATAAAGAGAGGATCATAAAGGCAGCAAGAGAAAAGCAAAGCATTAATTATGAGGGCTATCCTATACTGATTTCTCTACAGAAACACCACAGGCCAGAAGGGAGTGGCAAGATATGTTTTACTCTACCCAGAAAGAATATCATTTAAAATAGAAGGGAAAATAGAGAATTTCTTGAACAAACAAAAGCTAAAAGAGCACAGCAATACTAAACCCTTTCTGAACAAAAAAAGTAAAAAGTAAGAAATAGAATGGGGAAAACAACAAATGGAAAGCAATCATTCAAATAATCCGCATTCAGACCTAAACATGAAGATGTTAATTTTTTTTTAAAAGACAACAAAGTCACACATTATGGGGAGGGAAAATAAGAAAATATAGACTCTTTTTAACTTTACAAAAAATTTTTAAAGATGTGTTTGAGCCTATATGGCTATCAGGCTAAAGCAAGCAGATATAAGGTGTTAACATACTTAAAAAATAGGGTTACCACAAGTCAAAACGGAACATCACATCCACAAATACTGAAAAGAAAAGCACTCACGCAAAAAATAAATGGAAACCATCCAATGAAAAAAAAGAAAGAAAAGAGAAACAGAGAATCAACTGGAAAACAAGGTCTAAAAGGGCAGTAAATACATATCAATAATCACCTTAAATGTCAATGAATTGAATGCTCCAATCAAAAGACACAGAGTGACAAACTGGAAAAAAAAGCAAAAACCTACAATCTGCTGTCTACAAGAGACTCACCTTGGGCAAAGGACACAGATAGATTGAAAGTGAGGGGATGGGAAAAGACATTTCATGCCAATGGACAAGACACGAAAGCAGTACTCATATCAGACAAAACTCATATCAGATAAAATAGACATTAAGAAGAAGACCATAAAGACAAACAAAGAAGGACACTATTTATTGGTTAAAGGATCCATTCAAGAAGAGATTATTACAATCATCAATATGTATGCCCCTAATATAGGAGCACCCAAGTACCTACAATAAGTACTATCAGACATAACAGGAGAAATAGATGGGAATACAATAACAGTAGGAGACTAACACTCCACTCACATCAATGGACAGATCCTAGAGGCAGAAAATCAGTAAGGCAATAGAGATCCTAAATGACACAATAGAAAAGTTAGACCTAAAGACATTTTCAGGACATTACATCCAAAAAATAAAAAAATCAGAATATACATTCTTCTCAAGTACACATGGAACATTCTCAAGGATAGATCACATACTGGATCACAAAGCTAACCTCAACAAATTTAAGAGTATAGACATTATTTCAAGTATCTTCTCTGACCACAAAGGCATGAAACTAGAAATCAACCACAGGAAAAGAAATGAGAAAAGACACACTACATGGAGACTAAACAACATGCTACTAAAAAATGAATGGGTCAATGAGGAAATCAAGAAGGAAATTAAAAAATACCTCGAGACAAATGATAATGAAAACACAACCACCCCAAAAATATGGGATGCTGCAAAAGCTGTGTTCACAGGGAAATTCATAGCAATACAGGCCTTCCTCAAAAAAGACGAAAAATCTCAAATTGACAGCTTAACACAGCACCTAAATGAATTAGAAAAAGGAGAACAGGAGTTCCCATCGTGGCTCAGTGGTTTATGAATCCAACTAGGAACCATGAGGTTGCAGGCTCAATCCCTGGCCTCGCTCATTGGGTTAAGAATCCGACATTGCCGTGAGCTGTGGTGTGGGTTGCAGATGAGGCTCAGATCCCATGTTGCTGCAGCTGTGGCACAGGCTGGCAGCTACAGCTCCAATTAAACCCTTAGTCTGGGAACCTCCATATGCCTCAGCTACAGCCTTAGGAAAGACCAAAAAAAAAAAAAAAAAAAACCCCAAAAACCCCTGAAGTTGACAGAAGGAAGGAAATCATAAAGATCAGAGAGGTAATCAACAAAATAGAGATTTGAAAAACCGTGGGGGGGGGGGTCAATAAAACCAAGAGCTGGTTCTTTGAAAAGGTAAACAAAATTGACAAACCTCTGACTAGACTCACCAAGAAGAGGAGAGAAAAAAAAATAAACAAAATAAGGAATGAAAAAGAAGTCATATTGAATACTTCAGAAATATAAAAAACCATGAGAGAATACTAAGAACAATTGTACACCAACAAATTTGACAACCTATATAAAATGGACAGCTTTTTAGAGACTTGCACCCTGCCAAAACTAAATCAAGAAGAAATAAATCAACTGAACAGACCAATCACTAGAAATGCAATTGAGTATGTCATAAAAACAAATTGGTGGGAATGTAAGCTGGTACAATCACCGTGGAAATCATTATAGAGGTACTTTAGAAAACTATACATGGAATCATTATGGAGGTACCTTAGAAAACTATACATGGAAAACTATACATGGAACTATATATGACCCAGCAATCCCATTGTTGGGCATATATCCAGACAAAACTTTCCTTGAAAAAGACACTTGCACACGCATGTTCATTGTAGCACTATTCACAATAGCCAAGACATGGAAACAACCCAAATGTCCATCAACAGAAGATTGGATTAGGAAGATGTGGTATATATACACGATGACTCAGCCATAAAAAGAATAAAATAATGCCATTTGCAGCAACATGGACGGAATTAGAAGCCCTCATACTGAGTGAAGTTAGTCAGAAAGAGAAAGACAAATACAATGTGATATCAGTTATATCTGGAATCTCATATACTGCACAAATGATCCTTTCTACAGAAAACAAAATCATGGACTTGGAGAACAGACTTGTGGTTGCCAAGAGGGTAGGGGAGGGAGTGGGAGTTAATAGTTGTAGACTATTGCATTTGGGATGGAAAAGCAAGGAGATCCTGCTGTATAGCACCAGGAACTATGTCTAATCACTTTTGACGAATCTATGTATGTAAATGTAAGCGTAACTGGGTCAGCACACTATACAGATGAAAAATTGATAGAAAACTGTAAACCAGCTATAAAGGAAAAAATTAATAGTTCCATTGATGGAGAAGGAGATTGAAAAATGTATAGAAAAAATGTATAAAAACAATGCAATGACAAGGCCTCTCCTTACCAGTAATTACTCCAAAATGTAAATAGATTAAAGTTTCTACTCAAAAGACAGATTGGCAAAGTGAATAAAATCCAGCTATAAACTATCCCTAAGAGATTTTTTTTATTTTTTAAATTTTATTTTGAAATCACACAATATCTGTAAGAGTAGACCAGAATCCTATGTGCTGATCACTCAGCTTCAACAATAATCAACTCATGACCATCTTATTTTATCTGTACTTCCCCATAGTTGACCCCAATTCCTATTATTTTAAAGTGAACATGAGATGTCATATTATTTCATTCTTTAAAATTTCAGCAGGTTTCTAAATGTTAGGAACTCTTTAACATAAAGCTATCATAACCACAGTGCCATTTTTCTAGTTGATTCCCTCAACAATTTTAAATAAGGGGAGAACAGACAATCTGACAGTAGGGGGAAATGTGAACTCACGGGAAACTTTTTAGGATAAGTGATACTAAACACGTTTTTAGAGTGAGGAGGAAAGTTACTAGAGAAAGAGAGATTTAACTGTCATGAGAAAGAGATGCCATCTGACATAGTCAGGTTACAGGGAAGTATGAAGACATGGGGTCAAGGCACCAGGTGCTTTGGCGAGGCAGGGAGAGGAAGAAGGGGCTGAATGAAGGAGAGGCAGGGAGAGAAGAAGGGGCATCTTCTGGTCTGAATGAAAAAGAGGCAGTGTTGAGGTTCTTCTAAGTGGGAGGTAAAGGAATATGCCCATAGTTAAGAGGGTTCTGTTGAATTAGGTATTGACAAGACAGCTGGAGGTTACAAGTAGATTTTTAGAGAGAGAAGAAAAGGAGAAGACTCAGGACTTGAAGCAGGAGACTAGTAGTGTTTGGGCCACAGCAGGTACAGGTGTGTTTCTCCAGCAACAGCTGGAGGCCTGACCAGGAGAGAAGATGGACATACTCGTGGTGTTTGGAGAGTCAGTGTTGAGGACACGCACACCAGACAGGGTTTTCTTCTTTTTATGGCTGAATAATATTACATTGTATAAAATATATATGTGTATGTGTGTGTGTGTGTGTGTGTGTATGTATGTATGTATATCAAATTTTGTTTCTGTGAATAATGCTGCAATGAACATGGGAGAAGGTTGATAAAGGGGCTCAATTTAGATCAAAAGGCACAAATAGTCAACTAATGGAAAAAAGATATTACACACAAATTGTAACAAAAGAGCAGGGGTGACTCTACTAACAAGAAACAAAATAGACTTTAAATCAAACAAGTTTACAGGAGACAAATCAGGATATTATATGTTAATAGAAGTCTGATATATCTTCTTGCTGTTAACAGCTATAAACATTTATGTATCTAATGACAGACAATTGAAATAAATGAAGCAAAAACTGATAATCTGAAGAGATAACTACTGGCAAAGCAAGCAGACAGAAGAAAAGAGATACAATAAACCAACTTTATGCAACAGACATAGTGTGCAATACACAGCAATTATATTCACAGCAACATTTGAGGTTAGACCACATGGTAGGCCACAAAAATTAAGTCTCAATAGATTAAAAAAGTCACTGCTATACAAAGTATTTTCTCTGACCACAATGGAATAAAGTTAGAATTTCATTCCTGGGTAAAGATCTGAAAAAACAAAAACAAAAACAAAAAAACACTAATTCAAAAAAAACACATGCACCCCAAAGATCATAGCAGCATTATTTACAATTGTCAAGACATGAAAACAACCTAAGCATCCATCAACAGATCAGTTGATAAAGTGTAAGGAGAGCGAGAGCGAGAGGGAGAGAGAGAGAGAGAGGGAGAGTGTGTGTGTGTGTGTGTGTTTACATACAAACAATGGAATACTACTCAGCCATAAAAAAGAATGAACATTTGCCATTTGCAGATTTGGATGGCATTATGCTGAGTTAAATAAGTCAGAGAAAGACAAACACTGTATGATAACACTTTTATGTGGAATCTAAAAAATACAACTAGTGAATATAATGAAAAAAACAGACTCACTGACTTAGGAAATGAACTAGTGGTTACCAGTGAAGAAAGACAATACATGGATAGGAAAGTGGGAGATACAAAGTACTGAGCATTAACATCATTTACAACAATGTATTGTACAACACAGGAAATACAGGCAATATTTTTAGTAATTGTAAATGGAGTGTAACCTTTAAGCAATTAAAAAGGAACAATTACAAATGGGCAAATAAAAGAAAACTAGAAAATTCACAGATATATTGAAAATTAACAATGCAACTTTCAAAAAAGAAATCACAAGGTAAATTAGAAACTTAGTTCAAATGAAAACACAAGAACATACCAAAGCTATAATGTGACAAAAGGAGTCCCTAAAGATGGAAAGGTGTAGCCACAAACATATTAAAATAAACAAGCAAACAAACTGATCTCACGTCAAGAACCTAACTTTACAACTTGAGGAGCTTGAAAAAGAATGAAGTAAATTCAAAGCTGGCAGAAGGAAGGAAATAAAGATTAGGGAATAGAAAAATAGAGAAAAATCAATGAAATTAAAAGCTGGTTCTTTGGAGTTCCCTTTGTGGCTCAGTGATTAACGAATCCGACTAAGAACCATGAGGTTGAGGGTTCGATCCCTGGTCTTGCTCAGTGGGTTAAGGATCCAGCGTTGCTGTGAGCTGTGGTCTAGGTTGCAGACGCGGCTCGGATCATGCGTTGCTGTGGCTGTGGTAAAGGCCAGCAGCTACAGCTCCTGTTAGACCCCTAGCCTGGAAACCTCCATATGCCGTGGGTGCGGCCCTAGATAAGGCAGAAAGACAAAAAAAAAAGCTTTGCAAAGGTCAACAAAGTTGACAAAACTTTAGTTAGATGGACTGAGAAAAAAAAGACAAATTACTAGACTCAGATATGAGAGTGGGGACATTACTACCAATTCTATAGAAATAAAAGGGTAAGAATACTATTAACAATTGTATGACAAAATCTTGGAAGACCTAGATAAAGTAGACAAGTCCCAGAAACATAAAACCTACCAAGAAGCAGAAAATCTGAATAGGCCTCTAACTAGTAAGGAGACTGAATCAGTCATCAAAAATCTGCAAACAAAGAAAAGCCCCAGAGCTGATAGCTTCACTTCAATTCTTTCTATCAAACATTTAAATAACTAATATGGGAGTTCCAGTTGCGGCTCAGTGGGTTAAGAACCTGACAAGGTCTTTGTGAGGTTGTGGGTTTGATCCCTGGCTTCGGTCAGTAGGTTAAGGACTGGCACTGCTGTAAGCTGCAGCATGTCACAGATGTGGTTCGAATCCTGCATTGCTGTGGCTCTGGAGTAGGCCGGCACCAGCAGCTCAGATTCTACCCCTAGCCTGGGAACTTCCATATGCTGCAAGTGTGGCCATTAAAAGAAAAAAAAAAGGGAATACTAATCCTCCTCAAACTTTTCCAAAAAATTAAGGAGGCAGGAATACTTCTGAAGTATTCAATGAGTTTCCAAGAGAATCTTCCTAAATATTCAATAAGATTCAGTGAGACAAGCATTAAGTGATACTGAAGTCCAAGACACTACAGGCCAACAAAATAAACAAGAAAATTCAAAACAGAAAAACTAACAGACCAATTTCACTTATGAACATTGATGGAAAACCCCTTCAAATACTATAAAACTGAATTCAGCAGCATTATATACCCTAAGTGGGATTTATTCCTGGAATGCGAAGATAGATCAACAACAAGGTAATCTATGAAATACACACATTAACAGAAATAAGGGAAGAAAAAAAACACATGATCACCTGAATTGCTCCTGAGGAAAGCATTTGACAAAATTCAAGACTTGTCAAGGCAAAAAACACTCTAGCCAGGAAAAGAAGGAAAATACATCAACATAATAAAAGCCCTATTAAGGAAAAACCCACAGCAAGCATCATGTTCAACCATGAAATATTGAAAGCTTTTCCTCTAAGATGAGGAACAGACAAGAATGCTGATTTTTGACACTTCTAATTAACATAGTACTCAAAGTTCTAGCAAGCAAAAGAAATACAGGGCATCAAAATTAGAAAAGGAGTAAAATTATTTCTGCAGATGATATGCTCTATGTAGAAAACCCTGAAGACTCTGCAACACAAAACCAAAACTGTTAGAGATAATAAACGAATTCAGCAAAAGAACAGGATGCAAAGTCAACACCTAAAAAATAGTTGTATTTCTATACATTAATAATCACAGCCTAAAAAAGAAATTATGAATTCCATTTACAATAGAATCGAAAATAAAATACTCAGGAGTTGACCAAGGAGGTGAAAGACTTGCCTAATGAGAACTAGAAAAAATTGCTAAAAGATTATCACATTTTAAATCAAATATACATCAATAAAACTTTATAAAATGGAAAAAAGAACCATCCCTACTTTTTTTTATAATACATTTGATCAATTTTTTTTCTTTATTTAAAGCCACACCTGGGGCATGTGGGAAGTTCCCAGGCCAGGGGGTTGTATCAGGGCTGCAGCTGACAGTCTATGCCACAGTCACAGCAATGCAGAATCCCAGTCACGTCTGAGACCTACACCGCAGCTCAGGAAAACGCCAATTCCTCAACCCACTGAGCGAAGCCAGGGATGGAACCCACATCCTCATGGATACTAGTTGGGTTCTTAACTGCTGAGCCATGACAGGCTCTGATAATTTTAAGAAATAAAAAAATGCTGAAAGAAATTAAAGGAGACATAAATAAATGGAAACACAACCTATAGTTCAAGGATTGGAATACTTGATATTGTTAAGATGTTAATACCACCCAGTGTTAACTGCAGGTTCACTGCAATCTCTGTCTTCAAAAAACATAATCGGGATTCTCGAACCAAAAATCTCATTCTAAAATTCATATGAAATCTCAAGAGATCCCCAAATAGCCAAAAAGAGTCTTGAAAATGGTGAACACTTCCTGATTTCAAAACTTACTCCAAAGATACGGCAATCAAACCAGTCAAAACAACTCTTGGAAGAAAACAGGACAAAAGCTGCATGACATTGGTTTAGAAAAGATTTTTTGAATATGACACCAAAGATAGAGGCAACAGAAGAAATAGATTGGACTTCATAATATCAATAAAGAACTTGTGCATCAAAAGAAATGATCAACAGAGTAAAAAGGCAACCAACAGAATGCGAGAAAATATTTGCAATCATGTATATAAGGGTTTAAATAAAGGCAAAGGTAAACAAATGAAACTAATCAAACTTAGAAGCTTTTGTACAGCAAAGGCAACCATTAACAAAAGGGAAAGACAACTTACTGAATGGGAGAAATATGTTTGCAAATGATATGACAAATGAAGGATTAATATCCAACATATATAGACAGCTCATACAACCTCAACATCAAAAAAAACAAAAAACAAATAACCTGATTAAAAAACAGGCCAAAGAACTGAACAAACATTTTCTGAAGAGGAAATGCAGATGACCAATACAGAAGTGCAAAGACGCTCAACATCACTAATCAGGGAAATGCAAGTCAAAACCACACTGAGACATTACCTCACACCTGTCAGAATGACTTTCATCAAAAAGAAAGCAAATAACAAATGTTAGCAAGGATGGAGGAAAAAGGAACCAAAAACCAACTCTCCTACACTGTTGTTGTGAATGTAAACTGGTCCTGCCACTGTGGAAAACAGAATGGGGGTTTCTCAAAAACTAAAAACAGAACTATCGTATGACCAAGCAATTCTATTCCTGGGTACATAGCTTAATAAAAACAAAAATGAAAACATTAATTCAAAAAGATACGTGCACCCTAATGTTCATAGCAGCATTGCTTATAATTGCCAAAATATGGAGACAACATAAGTGTCCATCAACAGATCAATGGATGAAGAATATGTAGAGTGTGTGTGTGTGTGTGTGTGTGTGTGTGTGTGTGTGTGTGTGTGTGTGTGTTATGACTGGGTGACTTTGTTGTACAACAGAAATCATCACTGTTGTAAATTAATTATACCTCATTAAAACTTAAAAAAATAAAATACACAACAAAGTAGTGAATAGAAGAAACAGACTCACAAACTCGTGGTTTCCAGTGGGAAGGGACGATACAGGGGTAGAGAATTGGGAGATAGAAACTACTGAGTGTAATACATGTTACAAGGATGTATTGTACAACCCAGGGAATATAGCCAATATTTTTAGTAACTGTAAATGGAGTGTAACCTTTAAATAGTGTATAAGAATGCTAAAAATATTTTAAAAGGAAACAAAATGGGCAAAGGACTTGAATAGATATTTTTTCAAAGATGATATACACATGGCTAATAAGCACATGAAAAGATGTTTGACATCACCAATTAGGGAAATGCTATATCGAAACTACAATGAGATACTACTTCATACCCATTAATTAAAAAAAAAACTGAAAACAATACTGGTAAGGAAGTGGAGAAATTAGAATGCTTGAGCATTGCTGGTGAGAATATAAAAACATGGTAAGGCTGCTATTGAAAATAGTATGAAGGTTCCTCAAGAAATAAAATAGTATAAAGTTTCCTCAAGAAATTTTAGAATTATCACATGATCCACCAGTTCCACTTGTGAATATATACAAAAAGGCTGAGAACAGAACCTCAAAGATCTCAAAGAGGCATTTGTACACCAATGCTCATAGCAGCAACGCCCATAGCATCACAATGGCTAAAACACAGTAGCAACCCCAGTGTCCACTGATAGATGAATGGGTAAACAAAATTCCAATTTAAAACAATTTCTTTTCATAGCACAGTAAAAAAGAATTTACAATGACCAAAGTCTACAAAACTTCCGTAGAAAGGAGCTACATTTTTTGAACCATTTAATTCAAGCTTCTCTGATTTTACACACAAGTTTTTGATCACCAAGAGCACAGAATTTCTCATGGATGTTCGTATTTCCAATGGTTAATTTAGTACCAGATGCAGTCACACAATTTGGTCAAATCAGCGTTGACTTAGCATTTGATTCTAAGGAAACAGAAAAGCCTGACTAAAACAGACATGATTTCATTCAGAAATCTGTTACATAAACCCTGTGTTGAGTTTAAACCTAACAAGCTTGATCAAACTACCAACTCTGTACTTCACCCACCCCACAGCCTATGCACAATATTAACTACATTGTCAGCTGATTCAAATATACCTATACATTGTCAGACAGTTTTTCTGCTTGCAATTCACTACCTTGATGCTCTATTACTGTTTTAACCACCTACTGGCATCTCTGCCAAGAATACCTGTCTCAATTCTCCCTAGAAATCCACCACCACATAATGGAATATTATTCAGCCTTAAAAAACAAGGAAATTGCGACATATGCTACAACAATGATAAACCATGCGAACATTATGCTAACTGAAACACGCCAGCCACAAAAAGACAAACCCATATGCTTCCACTAGGTGAGATGTTTAGAGTAGTCAAATCATTGAGACAGAAAGCAGAAGGTTAGCTGCCGGGGCAGAGGGGAGGGAGCTGTGGGGAATCTCTGTTTCACAAGATGAAAAGTCATAGATACGAATAGTGCTGATGGAACATTATGGATGCATTTAACACCCCTGAATGGTATACTTAAGAGTAAAGATAGTGAAACATATGTATTTTATAACAATAAAAAATGGGGAAAAAATATCACAAATTGGTTATCTTACAGTTCTGGAGGTCAGAAGTCCAAAGTCGGGAGCAGGGTTGCATTCCTTCTGGCGACTCTAGATGAAAATCCGTTTCCTTACCTTTTCTAGCTTCAGGAGGCTGTCCGCGTTCTTTGGCTTATGGCGCCTTCCCACAGTGGCGTCACCCCAAAAGCCGCGGTCAGCGCAACACAGCTCCTGCTCCCCTCTGCTCGCCCCGTCTGCTCTCCCCTCCACTTTCGCCAATGCCCCCCCGCCTCCCCCCTGCTTTCCTCTTGCTTGCCTTCT
>PVHT020000180.1:8535680-8574127 GCA_004024745.2 Catagonus wagneri
GTGAGCTCTCCGCCTCCCTCTTCCAAGGAGCCTGATGATTACACTGGGAACAGCTGATCATCCACGAGCTTCTCATGAGCCTCACCTTAATCACACCTGCAAGTCTTTGTCATGTAAGGAAACAATCTCCCAGGTTCTGAGGATGAGGAGGTGGGCGACTTTGGGCAGCCGTGACCCTGTTTACCGCAGTTGCCGACAGAAGTGCTCGCGGGAGAGAGCGTGTGAGGATGTGGGTGCAAGGGCTTCAAGTACTGCCAGCCCGGCGGAGCCTGAGGTCTGACAGTCGGTCTCTGGTGAAGGCACGGTGCGGACGCTCCACAGAGGACGATGCAGCCATAAAAAAGAATGAGCTGGGTGGCATGGAAGCGTGGTTGTGGTGCATTTTGGAAAGAGAGAGACGAATTTTACAAATTCTTTACTCATTTGTTTAATAAATATTTTCAATGTTGATCGTGTTCCCGGAGCTGGGAACACAGAAGTGGCTTAAAGAGGAGTCTATGCTCTTTCTGTATGAAGACTCTATGCAGGTATAGGTGTGCGCATGGGACAAAAGGTCTTAGCTGGAAAGTAAATATTGATGTGTCAACAGTGGGTGTCTCAGGAGAGAAGAGCAGGAAGTCAAAGCGGTGAGGATTTGCCCTTCTTCTTGGGATGGTTTCATACAGTTTTATCTTTTTCAACAAGCGTTTAAACTTGCTTGTTGAAGTTTGCTAAAAAATTAAGGTACAGTTATCAGAAGTTATCTGTTATGGCTAATCCCACTTAAAGTCGTACCATCTGCAAAACAGGAAGACGGAGGGGGGGTAGGGAGAGAGTGGAGACAAAGAGACACCCAGCTGGTTCGCGTTAAGGTGGAGTGGGCAAGGCTTGTGGGGCACTGTGGCCAACACCTGAGGCTGAGGGTGCCTCCCTCCCCCAGGAAAACCACGGCTTCTGGGCCTTCCCACAGTGGGCCATCAATGACATATTCTTGACTGTCCCACAAATGGGAGCACAGGTCAAGTGTAGATGATACGCAAGCATCCTGTTGGGGCTCAGGTTGGCCCCCACGTGGCAACAGACACACCCACCAGCCTCAGCTACACAGATTCGTCTCCCCTCATTTGTAACTATTTCAGCTCAAAGTCTGGTCCTCCCCAAACCCCTAGAACTTCCCAGTCTATTTGAAGCAGAGGTTCTGCAGTTGAGGAAGTGGGTAGAAACTCTGGGTCACTTCTTTCTGCCCTGTTGGTCACAAGACGAACTTGCAGTTTGTGCTTTCTCTGCCTTGAACTGCAACCTCTGAGCTGGCCTTTCTGCCCCTGCCTGTGCCTCTGGGCTGATGCTTTGTGGTCACGGGATGCAAGGAAAACAGGAGGGGGCGAGGCCTGGGATCCAGGGACCCTTGACCTTGGGCAATGTCCTCTCAGACTCACAGACCTAAATTCCCCTGGTAAATACTATCTCCAAATGACACACCTGGCAGACAGGTTGTCCTGGGAACTAACATGGATCCATATCCACTATGGCGTTAGCCTGGGTATCTGCTTCCTGGGTCTATGCTTATCTGTAGTCTTCATTTTTACTTAATTCCCAACCTCCCCCACTAGCTAGTATTATTCTACGGCTTACTATGGGCAGGGAGCTGCTCTAAGCACTTTACGGACCACTTATTTAGTGCTCTTAAGACCCTACATGACTAGTATGATCATAACTTTCATTTGACAGATGAAGAAAGTGAGGCACGGGGTGTGAAACTTGCTCCCAAGTTGGGCACGTTGAAATGACATTGTCACTCCTTAGGCACCAGCAGGACATACACTGATGGATGGTGAAATACATAGGAATGATGCTCCCAATCAGGGGGAGAGAGTTAATGAGGGAGTTCCAAGTCTTGTTTTTTAAAGCATCTTTCCATGTGCCTTTTGGCCCTCTGAATATCTTCTTTGGAAAAATGTCTATTTAGATCTTTTGCTCATTTTTGGATTGGGTTGTTTTTTTTTTTTGATATTGAGTTGTATGAGGTCTAGTTTATATATTAGATGTGACGCCCTTGATCCCATCCTTTGCCAATATTTTCTCATTCTGTGGGTTGTCTTTTCTTTTTGTTTATGGGTTCCTTTACTGTGCAACAGCATTTAAGTTTAATTAGGTCCCTTGAACTGCTTAAATATTCTCATAGGTACTAGCTTGGGTTCCCAGGATATAGACGAGACAGGATGCAACGTGTAAAAGATTTTTTGGGAGAAGGAGTAGGAGAAGGTCGAGAGAATCTTCAGAATAAAATGCAGATCTGACTCCTGTGAAATGAAAGACAAAAGGAAGGTTAATTTTGTCAGGAAAAAACTCAGGCTGCAGCATAGTTCAAAGAAAGCTTCAGCCAGGTCACTGGGAAACCCTCAAGCTAAAATCAGTCAGTGAAGGAGTTCATCTCATCAGATAACTCCTTAATAATCCCAACATACTCTGTCATTGGCTTAGATAAACCCACATGAAGCAGTGCAGACTTGGTGGAAACTACAGAAGGGTAACAGCTGGAGTCTTCATTTCCACAGCAGGATATCACATATTCACGACTGTCATATTATACATAGCTCTTCATTTTCTTTAGTTTTTGTTCTTATATGTCCAGATCCCTAATGTCATTTTTTAAATTATTATACAAAATGTGCAGACATTTTTAAGACACTTCATGGATATTTACAAACAGAACAACATTCAGGGGACAAAATAAGATGCATTCATAAATACATGGATTAAATGCATCTTCTTAAATACTTCTCATCATCAGATGATTTCATTATTATAGTTTCAATCTTTATTTTTTTGGGGGGGGGTGAAGGAGGAAAAGATAGCTTTATTGCTTTGTCAGGCAAAGGAGGCCACAGCAGGCTAAACACTTTAAGGAGGGTGCCCCCAGTGTCAATCTTTGTGAGTTTGAGTATCATAAAGTCATGTTCAAATTTGATTGTAAAGCTGCATTTTCTGACTACTTTGAGCATGGCTTAGGGCACAGTGGAATCGGAAACTCTGTCCTTAGGATAGTGGGTCCAGGTTTTCCGTTCCTTTGTGATATAGTACGTGTCTGTCCTTTTTGCCTGATTAGGCTTAATGCCAGCCTAATTCTTTCATTCTGGTGCCTCCTGCTCTTCCTGTTGATTTGTTCATCCATTTGATCCAGCGCTGAGCCACTGGTAGGTGAGCATATGGAGGATTGCCTTTGGAGAATTGGAAACAACAGCAACAGCAGGCCTGCTGGTGGGGAAGCAGCATCTTGTTTGTTAAAGTAGACCCTCTTTGCACCAAATCAGCCCCAGGCAGAGGGGCCCCACTGCCGAGAGTGTCAGAAAACACGGGGTGTCTCAGACCTTCACCGAGATTGGCATTTCAGGAACACAAGCAGCCTTTGCCTAAGGGATGTCACTGCAGAATTTTGTGGTTCTTAGTAATTAATCAACTGCTTCAATGAAGGCATCAGACTGCATCAGGGAGAATGAATTAAGAAAGAACTTAATGTGAGGATATATGAAATTGGAATTATTCTCAGCAAAAAAAAAAAAAAAAAAATGACACAACACTGCTAGATCCTCTCCAGAGGAATGAGCCCTTGCCTATACAAGGAAGATCAAAGGCCCTCCCATGCCTCTGCCTTTAGCTTTAGGTATAACCTTGGTCAAAGCTGGGTCTTCGTTTCGTTCAGTGTAAAATGAAGCAGTTGAAAATGCGATTCCTCAGAATCTTTCCAGAATGAACGTTCTCTAGACAGTATCAACGTCTTGCACCTATCTCCTTCAGCCTAATACCTCTTTTCTGATTTCACTTAAACTTGGGGTCATTTGAATCATTTCTCCCGTATCTTTACACCTAGTACAGTTTTGATAGATGTATTAGCCTGTTCAAGGTGCCATAACAAAACACCGAAGGTCAAGGGGCTTAAAAGACAGAAATGTATTTATCACACTTCTGGAGGCTGGGAAGTCCAAATGCAAGGTGCTGGCAATGTCGGTGTTGGCCTGCCACCTCTTCTTTGGGCTTGCAAGTGTTCTTCTACTCACGGTGTCCTCAGACTGAGAACAGAGAGGGAGCTCTGGTTTCTCTTTCTCTTACAGAGACATTAATCCTACCACATCAAAGCCTCACTCTTATGATCCTATTTAACCTTAATTATCTCCTAAAGACTCTTTCCCCAAATACCAGTCCCATTAGGGTGTAGAGCTTCAACATTTTAATTTGGGGAGACACATAGCAAGAATATTGTGATAATTCAAGAGCTCTCAGAAACAACAGTAAAGGAGTTCCCGTTGTGGCTCAGTGGTTAACGAATCCAACTAGGAACCATGAGGTTGTGGGTTTGATCCCTGGCCTTGCTCTGTGGGTTAAGGATCCGGCATTGCCGTGAGCTGTGGGTCCAACGCAGCTCGGATCCCGCGTTGCTGTCTGTGGCGAAGGCCGGCGGCTACAGCTCCTGTTAGACCCCTAGCCTAGGAACCTCCATATGCCGTGGGTGCAGCCCTAGATAAAGCAAAAAGAAAAAAAAAGAAAAAAAAAACAGTAAAGTGTTTTTAACACCCTCCTCAAACGTCATCCTTTTCCATGTTTCTTACCTTCAGCATATTCCATTTCCCTGTCCCAACACTTTCCCCGAAGCTTTTCTTTCCCCTAACTTGTAAATTCCTACTTATCTCCTAAGAGTCAATCAAACTAAACTCCTTTCTGAAAATTTTCTTTAAATCTATCTCCATTTACTGTCTGTCATATTGTTCCTTTGTTTACTGCATTCCTTTGTATATGTTTTATAATAATACTTATTCCCTTCTCTTGGGGATAATGCCATCTCCTTACTTTTGCCTCTCTTAAATGATTTAAGTGTAATCACTATGACAGTTAAAATAATGCTTCACTCAACTTTTTTTCTTGAATAGAGGAAGTTTGATTTTTGTTGTTTTGGGATGAATAAGCCTGGCTTTCATGACCAGAGACAATGTCAAACAGACAATGTAAATGAATTAAGCTGAATTTTTTTTTGTATATGCAAATCATCATCACCACCAACAAATAATTCACTATGACTGAGTCCTGCATTTCTATGTCTGGGTTTTCAGTTGTAGTTGATACTAGCAATCTGGAAAAAATAGGAGAGTCGAGACTTTGGATTGTTTTGCTAGGATTTATTACCTAACAATTTGGGTTTAGTGGTTATTTGTTGGTTTTGGGGGGGAGTTATGTTTACCTATTACTCTTATTTTATAATTATGGACATACTGAGATTTTTAAACATTATAAAGTCAGCATTAATGAAAAAAGTTTAGAAACGCTTTTTAAAAATGATTAGCAAAACGTTGCATTTAGAAATCTTCTGTGATTTATAAAGATCCTCTGTGTATTTAGGGTCCTTTTTTTATTCATAATGTTCAGTTCGGCTTTTACTCTCTTTCATCCTTGATAAATTTATCGGAGGATTTTCTTTTTTTAGTTATTTTTAAAGAATCAGGTTCAGGTTTAGTTGATTCTCTCCTTTGTTTTTTATTTAATTCAGGTTGCTTGTTATCATTCCCTTCCTCTCTACATTATTTGGATTCACTCTGTGGTTACTTATTTTTTAAACAGAACTTTGAGTCTTTTGTGTCTGTCTGCTTTTGCTTCTGCCCCTCCTCCATCTCCACAACATCCAATATCGGACATGGTAGAATTTGGGCTGGAGGGTAGTTATTAACTAAGAGGAATCAGGGGTTTGTCGAAATAGTCTTGTTAAAACACTCCATGAAGCCAGTAGAGAAAACATTCAAATTTGCCATTTAGTCATCACCTCAGATTTCCTAGGTATTTTTATCAGATTTTTTTAGAGGGAGTAATTTAGATGAAAAAAAAAATGAGGTTCAGAAGGCTTAGTAAATATTTGCAAGTTCACCCAGCTAAGGAATGGTGATGCTACAGTTCATACAATGTAAAAAAAGAAGACATTAAAGATGAAAAAATGGAAGCTGGACATGATATAATGTTGCAGGGTAAGCTATGATAAAGCAAAGGACAACCCACAAGTCCAGAGACTGAGAAATTATAAACAGAGTCCCATGAAGCAGGTGGAACTAGGTCTAAGATAATCACCTTAAGCGAGATTATAGAATCCAAAGTCCCCCGAGTTAAGTACATGGGTCAGTCTGAACCTAGAGTCTTGACCTAGTTACTGTGACAATTAGTAATTTATTTGTGTTTACCAAAATTGACAGCTCACTGCATTGTCTTTGTAAGCTTACTTTCTTCGATTTTTAAATGTATAGAGAGTAATAATTGGAAAACAAACATAGACAAATATATGTTTGTCAGATTTTACTACTCAGGTATGTTTGCCTACTTATGAGATTAGAGATGGTTACCCTATTTTAGTGACTCTAAATATGGCTCTTTGGCATATTATCATTCTATAACACCAGGAACATCTTCCTCAGAAATTTTTTGTGGTTCTAAGCATACCTGCATACAGAGATCAGAGAGCAGATAGATTTTTATTTCATACACTGTATGTGTACACACACACACACACACACACGTGCACACACATTTGTTTCTTGGCCTGGCACAGAAATGCTTTTCTCTCTTTCTTTTTGGCTTTTTAGGGTCACACCTGTAGCATATGGACATTCCCAGGCTAGGGGTCGAATCAGAGCTCTGAGCTGCATCTGCAATGTACACACCACAGCTCAAGGCAGTGCCAGAACCCTGACCCACTGAATGAGGCCAGAGATAGAACCTGCATCCTCATGGACACTAGTTGGATTTGTTTCCACTCCTCCCCAGCGGGAACTCCCAGAAATGTATTTCTCATATGCTCTATTCTCTGGCTTTCTAATGGTTCATAGTATACGATATTGTTTCACACAGAAATGAATTGAAAAGATATAAGAAGCGATCTGCCTGCTGTGAACATACCCTTAATTCCCTCCCCCCCTTTTTTTTTGTCTTTTTGTCTTTTTTAGGGCAGCACCCATGGCATATGGATGTTCCCAGACTAGGGGTTCAATCGGAGCTGTAGCCCCAGCCTACACCACAGTCACAGCAATGCCAGATCCGAGCTGCATCTGTGACCTACACCATAGCTCATGGCAACACCAGATCCTTAACCCAGTGAGCCAGGCCAGGGATCAAACCTGAATCTTCATGTATGCTAGTAGGGTTCGCTAACTGCTGAGCCATAATGGGAACTCCAAGTCCCTTCTCATTTCTTAACATCCATGCATTTACTGATAACCAAGTGCCAAGAAAGATTTCTTTTTTTTCACTGCTTGGTATTTACACTCTGCATTTCACTCTACCCCACCCTCAAAGAAAACATTTGGTCTTAGTTCAGAGTTCTGAAAGATTATTTGCATTGCAGATTCCCTTTTAACATTTGCAGTGAAAATAAGGAGAGACAGCTCATTCCCTAATGCTCCCATTACAGTG
The DNA here is from genome assembly GCA_004024745.2 of Catagonus wagneri. Taxonomy (NCBI): domain Eukaryota; kingdom Metazoa; phylum Chordata; class Mammalia; order Artiodactyla; family Tayassuidae; genus Catagonus; species Catagonus wagneri. Next base: position 8,543,100 of record PVHT020000180.1, read on the forward strand.
TATTTGTGTAAAATTAATTAGAAAAGAATTAATATTGTATATGCTCCACTTATAGAACCACATTCTTTCTTGGAACTGATGTGATGTGATGTAAATGTGCATAAAGTCATATTTATTTTCAGAATATTGTCGGTATGATGTGGATATTTATTTCATTTATTTGTATTAACAAAACAGACTTTTTATCTTTTGTGTTTATAGGTCTTTGCTTAACCTTGCCAAAAAATCTAGCCATAGTGTTTGTTATAAAGAAATAAAGCACATGCATTTTATACATAGGAATCCCATGATAGGTGCATCAAACAAGGTCTCTGACCTTACAGAATGTATAATCTAATATGGTAATTGAATAGCTAATTGGAGGTAAGAATATTCAGAATATGCTACTCAGCTATATAACCTCTACTTTTAAACTAGTCCATGGTATCATGAGGACTTAGAAAATAACCTTAAATTTAATATATGACAGATGATGAGTTCCCTGGTGGTGCACTGGGTTAAGGATCAAGTGTTGTCACTGCAGCAGCTTGGGTGGATGTTGGGTTGTGGGTCAGATCCCTGGCTGGGAACTTCCACGTGCCTTAGGCATGCCCCTCCCCCCAAAAAAAGAAGATATGATAGATGAATGGGCTCTTTCTAGCTTCCCTAAAAGAAGGGATGGGTTATGCAGATCAGTCAGGTGTAACTATCAGCCCTGAAAGTAGGTGCATTACCCAAATGCCACCTTCACTGAACAGTGTGTGCTTTTTCGTTTGGTTGCTTTTCTGTTGTTGTTGTTGTTGTTTGCTTTTTAGAGCTGCGCTTGCAGCATATGGAAGCTCCCAGGCTAGGGCTTGAATCAGAGCTGCAGCTGCTGGCCTAGGTCAAAGATATAGCAACAAGGATCCATGGCACATCTGCGGCCTACACCACAGTTCACAGCAATGCCCGATACTTAACCCACTCAGTGAGGACAGAGATCGAACCCACATCCTCATGGATACTAGTGGGGGCTCGTTACCATGTTTTATGGTTTCCCTAATACAGGCAGAGACATGCTGAAATTAAGATAGGAAGTCTACACTGTGAATTTTTTTTTTCTGGACTTAATATTAAGAGCAAGTTGCAATATTTCATTATTAATGAGAATGACAAAGTAAATTTATTGGGAAAATATAAGGTAGGTTAGTGGGAACTTCATCGCTTTCCTTTTACACATACCAATCAGCGGTTTCAATTAAATTAAACATTTCAACAGTTGCTCAATGATATAATCAAGCAAAACGAAAGTGCAATAAAATTGTGTATTCAAGAATTTGGTGCAGGTCGAAAGGATCACAGGAATATCAGGAATATATATCAGGAATGAGGGATAGGGCTAGTCAGAAGAAGGATGCAGCATATTACATTATAGGTGTCAGAAATTTCACCTGTCAGCCTGTTCATTAAACTTCCCTAACGGCCCTTCATGAGATTCTTTTATCATCAGTCTGCTTTGGAAAAAAGAGTTTGTTTAGATATCTAGTTAATGCTCTTACAAATCTCTGGTTAGCCTTGGAGAATTCACAAGATATAATGAACTTGGAGATGAAAGTTTATCTCAGTGTAAAAAGTGAGCAGGAAGCCTATTTCATAAAGAACAAACTAGTGAGATTACTATGAATCTGTATAATATGTATTAATATCCATTAACAGGACATTTAAAAGATGAATGGCAACAATTAGGAGTCTCAGATTGCAAGTAACTAATTTCCAAGTTGACCAATTTCAAACCATAAGAAAATGTATAGGCTACTGAATCTGTGAAAAAAAGACCGAGGGAGTTCACAGAGTCAAAGCATAAACCGAAGAAACTGGAGCCCCAGGAGCTGCAGTGAAGCAAATATCTCAAAGATTTTTGTCTCCATCTATCTCATCATTGTTTGTCTCTTCTGAGCCTCCTTCTGCAGACAAACTCTTTTCTTATGCCAGAAAAAGATGGCATTGTTCTCTCTAGAGTCCCATCCTCCCACTTATATAATTCCAGTGAAAAGAGAGAAACTATTTTTTTTTCAGTCAAATAAATACCAGGGAGGATGCAATATTATAAATGTTATAAAATGTTATAAAATTAGTCCTTTGACTAGAAATACTGAGGGAATTGTGAATAAGACTAAAGATTCTTTTCTTGTTGGCTCTGAGAACATAATACAAAGATGAAAATGATTTTAAAAATTTAGACATAATACAAAAAACCAAACTAATCAATGGAACAAAACAAATAGGACTTCAACCTGTTTGGAAAATAATGAGTACTAATTATTTTTAAGGAAGCAGGGGAAAACTCTCTTAGCCACTGGGAATATTGAATATTGATAGATAATTTAACAAATGATACTAACAAACCTTTATCTAATGAAGAATTTATACGGGAAAAATGATGACATCTACAAAAACATATGCAGACAAGCACACATACATTTGGGAACAATAATATTACTTGATAATACTCTTGAAATACTCAAGAAACATATTTCAGTAGAAAGTTAAATGTTAAAAAATGTCATTTTATCAGGAACTAAATAAACATACAAAAAAATGGCAAATAATGCCTTAATCTGAAGCACTATAAAATTTAATATAATTTTTGCCAGTAGTAAAACAGGCAAAAGACATTCATGGAAGAGTTTCTAAATGAATAATAAAAGAGGTCAATAAAACCGTGAAATACATAATAAACTTAATACCAGTACAAATGAAAACAACAATACACCATTCCTTACTTATGTAACTAGCACCTGATAAATAGCTGGAAATTTTAGGGAGAAACAACCTCACTTATATCTTTCTGACAGCAGTGTGAATTGATTCCAGCCTCTCAAGAAATCTCTTTGACAGTGTAAATCAGTGGACTTAAATATTCTAACATTTGACCCAGGACATTTTGTCAAGTAATCTCTCGGAGAACTGATTTTTTATGAGGACAAATCTTTGATTTAATAGCAGCAAAAGTGCTTAAAAATTAAAATAACACAGATGTCTAAGAGGGAAATTTGAAGATAAATTACAACAAGCCTATAAAGGAATATTTAAAAAAAAAATTTTAAATCCTGTTTTGAAGCATACAAAATGACAGATCAAAGCAAATGTTTTATATCTATATATGACTGGTACATATATCAAGTATTATATATGGGATTGTTTATAGTACACATGTATCACTGTTATCAATGGCCATGTGTGGGCTTTTTGAATACAGGTTTTTCTTCTTTACTTTTTATTTTATTTTTGTTAGCAATTTTTTACCTTGCCCATTGCCTTTTTTAAAACCATCTTTTAAAACTGAAATATAGCTAATTCATAGTATTTTGTTAGTTTCAGGTGAACAGCAAAATCATTCAGTTTTTTATACATATAAATATACGTGTGTATTTATCTGTTTGTGTATGTATTTATTATTTTTAAGATACTTTTCTATTATAAGTTATTATAAGACACTGAACTGAATGTAGATCCCTCTGCTATACTGTAGGTCCTGCCCATTGGTTTTGAATCTGAGGCCAATTACTTTCTGAGTGTTTAGTATTTCCGTAAAGGAGCTTCACTGTCCCCCTGGGTACTCTGAATCCAAAAGTGCATAGAATTATTTATTCAACATAATTTTCTCTGACACAACATCACATTTTCCACTAGATGGAGAAAACAAAATTTTTTCCAGTCATCTTTCTCCTTTACCTACTCATTTAAATGATTGGAAAGGAATCATATACATACTTGCAAACCTGGATCCAACATGGAGAGAGCCAAGAGTATAAATGCCATGATCTCTGTCTATTCCTCCTCTCCATCTCCCCCCAGTTTCTCCCAATAGAGGTACCCAGTAGGACTCCAGGGTGCAAGGAAGCTTTATTGATACAGTCTATGTATGTTAGGTCTGTGAGATGAGGAAGAATTATGAAGGGCAGAGATCTTATCCAGAAGAACAGACAATGGATATCCAGAAGGTCTGAAACTGTTATCTATCAGATAAATCATTATCTATGTATTTGAAACCGTCATCACAACATGCACCCAAAATACACAAAGTATAAGTATTACCTGATTGTTAAGACAGTAATGGGGCTTTGTGTCTTGTATAATTATTTGTTTCTCCCGTGGAGTCTGAACCTTTTACATCCATTGCCACCCATTCTTAACAGAATTAAAAGACAGACTTTGTCTTTTCATTTTTTTACATTTTAATTAATTTGATTTTATGTTTATCATCTTACAATGTGCTGCATACAATGCAAAGGTGATTTTTTTGGAGTGACCTAAAATTATGTTCAAATTCCAGGTCCACAGTTTACTAAGATGTAGTGACTATTTAACTAAACTTCTACAGAAAGTAAAGTCTCAGGGTTCCCAGTGGGTTAAAGATCTGGTGGTGTCATTGCAGCGGCTCAGGCTGGGAACTTCCACGTGACATGGGTATGGCCAAAAATAATAATAATTTTAAAATGTTCTTAAAAAAATAAAGTTTCCTCTTTGTAAAGAAGGGCTGTTGATGCTGGCTCCAAAAATAACTTTTGAAGGTTATATAAGGCAATTCATAAAAGTCACGTATCACTATACTTGCAACAGGATATTAATAAAAGGTCAATTTGAGGCTCACATTCCTCTAACAAAATTCCCCTTTTTCAAAGAAGTAAGCTCATTTTTTTTTCCAGTTGAGAGAGACTAAGAATAATCTTAGTGCTGTCAGCACTAGAGATTTAATCAAGAAAGACTTTAATGGGTGAAGCTTTTTAGCTTAAAAGGGGAGTGTTCACAGAGTAGTGTGTAGAGGTGTAAGTGCGGAAATTTGTGTGGTGAGGGGTATGGCTGGTATCCAAGAAAGGAAATAAAGCAGCAGGGATAGAAAGCTTTCTCCATACTTAATAAAGTTGAAGGAGTAGAACAGCGAGATTGCCTGCTAAGTGGATGAAGGTCTGACTTTTCACCACTGGGACTGTAATTCTAGTTCAAGTCATACCTGATTGTCATAGCTGGGACTCTGGTTGAGGCGATATCTAAGCCACCCATGGAAAATGCTTGAATCAAGGGCTATCAATGAAAAAGACACATTTATTCTCTTAAGGAAGGCCTAAAGTTCGAAATTTTGTAAAACAAAACAACAACAACAAATCTTGTAGATTTAGAATCTGAATTCGGAGCATATTTCTGACAAAGGCCATCAACACCAGCTGCAGCATGGTTGACTTTAGACCTGCTTTGACAGTCTTTCTGTCATTTAAATTAGAGAAATTTAGGGTACATACAAATATAGTTGTTTTCAATCCACTGAAAGCACTCCTAGGTGCCTAGAGGGACCTTCCAAAATGTCTGTTTATGATACACTACTCCAAGCATGAAAAATTTTCAGATGTTGAGTTGTGATCCACTATAAAAGCCATGAATGTTAATAACTCAAAAGATATCTCTGTAAAAACTCTGTGGCATTCTTTCCCTCCCACACCCTGTGTTGTCAGATTATCATTAGGCAACATAATATCAACTGATGATAATTATCTAGTGAAGTTTCTATTTATATAGAAGGAACAGAGGTACATTCCATTTAATCGAAAGCCTATCTCTGCATGCAGGGTTGGAAACATTAAATGATAGGCTCCTTATGAAGCATCTGGCATATAAGAAACAAAAAATAATAAACCGCTCACCACATCCGCACATCCTGTGGTGACACTCCAGCCTTTGCTAGTCTTCATTTTCTCTGATACAAAATAAGGACAATAGTTTCTGTGCCATACTGATACTGAAGAATTTGAAAAGATGTCAAATACCTAGTAGAGTGTCTTGCCTATAGTAGTATTCCAAAAAAATCCTCAACATGGCATAAAGCTGAATCTTTAAATAAAATAGGAGTAAGTTAATGAGCTATTGATATAAATACATACAGACATTGCTCCAAGTTACAAATACCAATCTGAGAATACTTGATTCTGAAAGTGTTGCTTGTCAACAACCATTTATTTAAGGAGCCATTAACTCCTATTAAATTTAATCTAAAACTGACAACGTTTCTATTCCTGGAAAAAATAAGCCCAGCACCACTGTGGTGATGTTGATAGCATGCATTCATATTTACATACTATAGATAACTGAAAACTTTGTCACTGCATGAATACCATTAAAAAAAAAAATTCCTGAAGCACTCAGGCTCTTAGTAGCAAGTGCAACATCAGCCACTTAGATTTGTTCAGAAAATAGCACTAATTGAAATGGTTCAAATCATCCATGGATTGTGTCAAACATCATCCCTTACACATCTGTGCCTGGAAGGGGTACTGATTTTGGGTAAAATAACAATTTCAAGATAAAAAAAAAACTAAGGCAAAATACTGGTCACAGTATCATATAAATCAATGTTCTATGCTAAAAACATATTAATGAAATCTTGTTTTCCAAGAGACTGTAACAGGTTGTTTAAGGTATTCCCCCCCCCAAAAAAAAGCAAAGTTTGCAAGCATATCAAAACTAGGTATATACTGCCTTGTATTTTATAAGAAAAATCTATTTTTTAAAACTAAAATACAGTTGATTTACAGTATTGCGATGGTTTCAGGTGTATATAGCAAAGCAGTTCATTACATTTTTTTCAGATTACTTTCCATTATAGGATTATTACAGGATATTGAATATAGTTCCCTGTGCTATCCAGTAAATCCTGTTGCTTGTATATTTTACGTACAGTAATTTGTTCTGTTATGGGATTAACAGAACAACAGATAACAGTGATTGTTAATCCCATACTCCTAAATCAGATGGAGAAAGACAAATTTTACATGATATCACACATATATGGAATTAAAAAAAGTACAAATGAATCTATATACAAAACAAAAATAGACTCAAATTTATGGTTACCAAAGGGGAAAAGTTGGGGGGATAAATTAAGAAAAATCTTAAGAAAGAGAGATGAGAAAGGCTTGTGGCTCTGTGCCTGAAAATCATCTGGAACAAAATACAATCTAATCTTATATAATATAATATGTATAGTGACATTATATGCTATATGGTGCAATGGAATATGTTTGTATCTCCATGATATCTGAGATGGATTTGTGTAATAAATAAATGGCTTTCAAACAGTATTTTTTAAGGAAAAACACCTTTCATTGTGAGATTGTATATGAAATTCCATGTCTCTGCATTTTACTTCCCCACCTTACTTCAGTGGGGCTTACTTCCCAGTGCATCTAGACCTTGGTGGAGAAGCAGAATTCAACCCAAAACGAAGCCACACCAAATTACACTTAGGTAACCTAAACCAAACTGACACAAGCATTAGAGTTGGGGATGAAAAGTGTCTAAATATGACCTGCTAAATAGCATGCTAATAAAATATTCACTCTGTTGCTTTGACAATATGGCCACAGACTTACCTAACCAGAGCTTTTCTGAAGCCTTCTGAATCGGAGGACTCTGCTGGATTTTTCACCTGGGAAAAGGTAAGAGACAAAGTTATGCAGAGAGGTGTTTCCTTAACCATAGGTAAGTGTCAGGTCTTCTCCCTCAAAGCCCCAGAATCTCCATTTTGAATTTAACTGCGATATAACACAGATCATTCTCAGGGGGGCTGATTTCAGTACAAAGGCTCAAGAAAAACCTAAGTGCAATGAAAAGGGCAAAGCAAATGACTCTAAGTATCAAGAAAAGTGACTTGAAAATCTTTTTCAAGACAAGACCAAAGAGTAACATATGAATAGAAACGGGCTCAGGTTTATACCCCCACCAAGTACAACAGGGAAAGTAAGGGTTTTATCTTCTGGCTTAAAGATATAATAGCATAAAGAAATGCATAAACATACAAAATGAGTTAAAAGCAAAGAGCCAGTATAAGAAACAAATTTAAGGAGAAATAAATGCATACAAGAAAAGAAAAGTGACTTTTGGAGTTCCCTGGTGGTGCAGTAGGTTAAGGATCCAGCATTGACTCTCTTGTGGCTCAGGTCACTGCTTTGGTGTGGGTTTGACCCCTGGTCTAGGAACCTCCACATGCCATGGGCATGGCCAAAAAAAAAAAAAAAAAAAAAGGTGACTTTTTACATTTGCCCTAAGAGCAATATAATCGAGTTAAGCAGAGATTCTCAGAACTTGGGCTTTAACAGATTTCTGTCCTGAGTCAAATGTGCCTGTGTCAGAATCCTTTAACATGATGCTTATATCCTAACCATGGTGATTTAACTCTTAGGTAAACTCACCCTTCACTCTCTCCATAGGACAGCCTTTGAATGAACAAGACTCACCTGCTCCTCTACACTAATCATTTTTTCCAAGGCTTGCAGTAATCTTATTCGACTGGTGTGCTTGATGAATGGGCTTTGGAAACCTGTTTGGGAGTGTTCCTTCATTGAGGTATGTGGTAAATGCTTCATCTCTGGGATATAATAAGCACTTAGGTCTTGTAAGAGAGAAGCGAAGATGGAGAATCACTTGCCAATCAGGTCGAATCTCTTTCTTTGAGGCAGAGCTGTGTAGTGAAAAATGGTCTTAGGAGTCAAACTTACCTAGTTGCTAAACCTTGGTCTGCCTGTATTACTCTGTGACCTTGAGGGTGGTGTCAAAATACCTGAGTGTCAATTCTCTCCAGTGTATTGATCTCATGCATGGATCTTAGATACAAAGTGCCTAGAACCAGACAGGTGTTGCATTTACATTTAATATTTCTTCTATTCTTTCTCTCTTGCCCTTAAGACACTTAAAACTGAGATGATAATATCACATATGCGTTTGGGATTTACATGATTCTCTTGCAAAGAAATCCAAAGTGAAATAGCATTATGTCTCAAAAGTATACTCACATGATTATTTTCTCTCTTTTAAGCCTTTGCCAAATCATAACACCAGCAGATGTGCAGGGCACCATTGTTTTTGATATAGGCATCTCCCTTTTCATCACATGTCCTTCAGCTCCTCTATATAATTTTTGTCTTTTCTCTCCATTGTTTTATCTTTCTTTCTCTGAGACAGATATGTCCAAATTTTTCTTTTTTTCCAGTGAAGTTTTAAAAGCTACCCCTTACATTTGGCTTCTCAGAAAATTAAATATTAGCAGAGTGCCTCATTTATTCGTTAAACTTAGAATCAGTGACTTCATGGCTGAGCTGATCTTTAATGACAATGGTAACTGTCATTATTTACAAATCAGTGCTGATGTGTGCTTTGTTTAGTCTATAACTAGTGTTTCTTAGAGTTCACAGCTGACACAATGAAGAGAGAATACAGAAACTTGGCATTATCGTGATGCTAATGAGAGGAAAAAGAGGTAGATTCATGTGTGTTTCAACGTCTGCTTGGAAATCAAATATGTGATCTCTAAGGTGTTACAAGCAAAGTTAGATAAACATATGCTCTATTAATTATCTATTAATTATTATCTGTTAATTTTGGGGACACTTTGGAGGGCTACAAATTGTGAATACCCATTACCAACCAGGCATGATAGTAAGCATTTTACCTAAGGAAAAGGAACTTACTATTTGCTAAATATTTGTTAGATCCTAGAAACCAGGCTAGTTTTTATGTACACATTTTATTTAATCCACTAATCCCCAGATTGTAAAACCTTCTTTTTGTAAATGAAAAAATAGTTTCAGAAGATTTACAGACAAAGCGAGTAAGTAGAAGAGGCAGGGATTAAATAGGTCTGAATAATTCCCCAAATTTTATCCTTTCAAAAAGACCAAGTTAGTACAATCAGGAGAGCAAAAATCCTATTAACAACTAGGGGATCACTGAAACTGCATTTCTTAGAGTTATATAATTAACCTTTTTTTCCCCAAATATAGTTTCTATATTGAAGGGAATATAGTATGCAAATTATTATAAAGGTTCTTCAAAGTAGTTTAAAATATCAAACACATTAAGAACCATTCCAATTATTTTTGTTTTTATTCCAAAATTTCTCAGAAATCCATTTTTTAATATTAATCCTAAAGTAAATGTCAGAAGAAGTCACTATCAATATCATTCAAATCTCTTCATAGATGGAGACCAAGCTATTAAAGTAGTTTCTCATCACCATAGGTCAAATTAAGAGCAATTTTTTTTAGAATGGTTGTAGGGTCATTTCTCTGACTTTGATTTCATAGTTGTTAATACAGGTCTTCTTACCTCATCCTACTTTAGAAAGTAACTGGAGGGCTGTTTCTCATCCAGGTTTTTCAAAACTCTCCTCTCTCACCCCATGTTGAATCCCTACACCTCAAATTGGGACTTGAACCACTTTTCTTAGTTTTTTTTTAATTTTTTTTAAAAAATTGTGACATTGATTTACAATGTTATGTCAATTTCTGCTGTAGAGCAAAGTGACCCAGGTATACATTTATATACATCACTCTTCTTTAAATTAAAATCATACATCTGTTGCTGAAACTTGGCTTCTGTCCACTGGTGCCAAATAGAAACGTGGAGACAGAGTTTTGTTTAAAGAAGAAAAGAATAGGTTTTATTGTTTTGTCAGGCAAAGGAGGCAACAGCAGACTAATGCCTTACAGAGTTTGTGCTCCATTGGGGAAGAACTGCAAAAAATTTTATAGTAACAAGGAGAAAAACAGGGTTTCATGTAAGTATCAGGCTGGAAGGCATATATGTCTTCTTTCTTTGGGGGAATCTTTAGTCATCATTTAGTTGGTGTCGTGAGAACTCAGCATGATCCTAGCGGTCTCCTAAAATAAAAATGCTTGTGAAAGAGCATATTGATCAGAGATTAGGGCAATCTCAGAAAGTCCCTAAAAAAACAACATGTGCTTATAATCTTTGACCTACAGACAATTGTGCTCAGGGATCCTAAACTGTAGCTCACAGGCGAATGTGTTTAGAGTGCAGTTAGACCAGGGAAAAGCACAAGGAAGGGCTCTAAGCTACTATTTTAATCTAGTCATTTTTAAAGGAAGCATGAGGAATATAACTTTTCTCTTAGGTATATGAGGTGCCTGCATCACACCTGGTCCCAGGACTTAGTGAATTTTAGGTTCTTTATGTCTCAGCACAGAAGGAATTCAGCAAGAGGCAAAGTGGTCCCAGGATTTAATTGAATTTTAGGTTCTTTATGTCTCAGCACAGAAGGAATTCAGCAAGAGGCAAAGTGACAGGTAAGAAATAGATTTATTGAGAAAGAGAGAGTGTGTGTGCCATCGCCAAAGGTGAGAGGCAAGGGGCCACAGAATACGGGGTTGTGAGTTTTTAATGGGATGGCCAGTTTAACAGGCTAATGAATGGGACGGTTATTACAACTATTTCGGGGAAAAGGTGGGGGTTTCCAGGAAGTGGGCCATGACTGGAAGTCAAGGTCCGCTGGTTGTTCTAATAAGTTTTTGTCATATCCTCAATGGCTATGCCATTCTTTTAAGGTTTGTGCCTGGCCCCTTCCCTCCTGTTTCAATGTCGTAGTTCTCTGTTGTTATTATCTGGTAACCATTAGTCTTTCTATATTAGATTCTAGACACTTTTAAATATTAAATATGATTCACCTGGTATGCTCTGATTGTATGGGGAAAGGACCAAGTTTTATTTATTTGTACCATTTACAACAGTCTTGACATTAAAAATGGAGAGTTAAGTTTGACTTGGGGCAAAACGAGGACTTAAACTCGGGGAGCAGCATCTCAACCCTGAGAAAATCAAGGAGTTGAGGGGCAGCTAGGGTATATTGGAATTTTGCAACATAGTGCAAGTGATAGAAACAAAAACCTCTGCTAATGATAGAAAACTGGATATCTCAATTTAAAGGATTTAGTACTTTTCTATGAATGGAAAGATGCAAATTCTGGCCTCATTGAAATCATTCCTTTGATAAGCACCTCAGCTATCTGGGGCCAGTATCCTGTGTTTTCACATCCTAAAGTTTCCTCACCATTGGGAGTGGCAGCAGTCTGATGGCTGCTAAATGGCAGGTATTCTTTGTTTCCTTACGGAGTTCCCTTAGGGCTCACCAGCTCACCATTGAAAGTGGGTGCAATCTCTGATGACTGTGACATCTTTCTTTCTTTTTTTTTTTTACAGATATGGCAGGCAGTATTTTATTTCTCCATACTCATTAAAATACAAATACCAAAAGATAATACATTATAGTATCAAAAACTGTGGGAGATAGATCTTAGATCAAATTTATAGATTTGTGATCAAATGCATTTATGTCACTTACTGAGTTAGCTACATAAACTTAGGCCTATTAACGAATTTCCTCAGGTTTTTGTTTTTTTTTTTCTGATCTTTTTAGGCCCACAACTGAGGCACATGGAGGTTCCCAGGCTAGGGGTCTAATTGGAGCCATAGCCACCAGCCTACGCCACAGCCACAGCAATGCCAGATTGGAGCCACATCTTCGACCTAGACCACAGCTCATGACAACGCCAGATCCTTAACCCACTGAGCGAGGACAGGGATCGAAACTGCAACCTCTTGGTCAGATTCATTAACCACTGAGCCACAACGGGAACTCCCCTAATCTATTTCTTGCCTATCACTTTGTCTCTCGTTGAATTCCTTTCTCCCAGAGTCATGAAGAACCTAAACCTCAGTGAGTCCAAACACTGGGTGAGTGATTCTAATTTAAAACCATGGGTTTAGGTCCCAAACTGGGTTTAGACTGGGTTCGAGTCCCGGCACGTCGGTTCAAGTTCCAATTTGGGTTTTGCCTGGGTTTGAGTCCTGACACTTGAATTCAAGTCCCACTTTGTGTTCTGGCTTGGGTCAGGCCGTTATTGCTGTCAGTTTCATAAGAAACAAATAGTAAAAGGAACATTATGAACTCTTTCAAATACAGCAAAAGGAGCCATGATTGAAATTTTAACGAATTAGAATCATTAACTAAACAAAGCCTGAGAGTTTGACAGTCATAAAGACACCAAGGGCATGATTTGTGAGTCACCCTTGAGTAATCCCTCTGTATTCTCCTTCAACATTCCACTTTCTTCCTTTACTAAGGATCCTACGGTGTCATTCCCTATTTTCCCCGTGAGCTATGTATGTTTCAAAAATTCAGCTAACATGTCTTTTCATCAGTGATCAGAAGAGAGTCCTTTCTGCCTCTCCTGTATGGATCCTGTCTAAAAAGAGCGATGTTGTTGAGGAAAATGAATCAACCCCTTTCTTTAAGTTTTCAAAGTGGACACCGTCTTTCTTAGGTTTTTTCCATTTTCTATGACTAAAATGGTCGGTGGTACTCACTGCTCCAAGTATAAATAAGACTAAAAAATTCTGAATTGTGCCATATCTAATTGATAATACTTAAAGGAAAGGCAACCTGATATAAACACATTTTAATGAGCACCTAGTAAATGTCAGGCATGTGGTATTTAACTTACATATAGTTCTCTAGTAATCCTCACAAAGATGCAGTGGGCTAGGAAATATTAATCTTATTTTATAATCAAAGAAACTAAGGTCAGAAGGTTGAAAAAGAAATGAAAATAAATATCCCCCTGGAAACAATACCTGTAGGAATGAAACTTGAGAGAGATGGAATGAGCAATGAATTCCATTGATTTACTTTCTAGCAAGGAAAAGCATTATTATTACTAACAATTCATGTTATATCCATAGTTCAAATTTATTTAGAACTTTTTTCATTTTATTTCATTTTAGTATAAACTGAAAATATAGAACTTTTAGGTATAATTTTCTTTCTTTCTTTCTTTCCTTTTTTTTTTCAGGGCCTCCTCACCCTTGGCACACGGAGGTTCCCAGGCTAGGGGTCTAATGGGAGTTACAGTTGCCGGCCTAAGCTACAGCCACAGCCATGCCGGATCCTTAACCCACTGAACAAGGCCAGGGATTGAACCCTCAAACCTCATGGTTCCTAGTTGGTTTGTTTCCGCTGTGCCACCAGAGGAACTCCTAATTTTCTTATTGAGTTACTTTAATCCCTCTCCCTTTCAAGCGCACATTTCAAATCACAGAGAGCAACTGGATAATGTGCTTGTTTGCTTGCTTTTGATAGAATAATGCACTATATATAGGACTGCCCGAGTCATTTCCCTTTTATATTAGCTAGGTATGAACAAGTGCATTGACTCATAAAGGAATATCCATTATTTTAGATATTTTTATTAATGGCTAGCTATCTGAGTCAGTAGCAGAAATAACAAAACTAATACTTTTGAAACCATTGTCAAAAATTACAATACAAAGTGCAGAGATATAAGAACGGTATACAAAATAGATTTTATCGAATTTTCAGTATTCTCTCTTATAGAAAAAATAGATATATTTAATTTATTTGTCTGCTTATTTTTCCTCAGATGGAATTACTGCGAAGCACATGTATTTCCCTAAGCTTCCTAAACCTTTCTTCTCCTTTTAGAGAATCCGACCAGCTTCTTTCATTTCCATACTTTTCAAAAGGAAATCAGAATCCCTGAATGATGCCATCAAATTGTTCCCTTGCCACTAGTGCGTGTTCAGTGATGCAGGGAGAAGAATGAGAATGCTGAGCCCATGAGGTAATTCCTCTTTTTTCCAGGCCTCAGAATCAACCTGCACACCCCTGGAAGGGGAGGGGAGTCCAGTCTTCCTGAATGTGGGACTTCAAGGTCTCTCCATAGAGATACAATTCAAAAAGCCTCTGGCAAAGATCCTTATCACCCCACCTGTGGCATTGTAATCCCCCCACCCCCCACCCCCACCTTCAGCAAACTGGCCTACTCCTTCCTACCGCCTACTAGGAAAGCTACATGGCCCAGTCCTTATCCTACTCCTTTAGGGGCATTGTATGCCCCTAACCTACCAGCCAGTTTATCATAAGATGCCTCTTTCTCCAATCAATTAACAGGTCAGCAGGTGGACTGTAAGACCTCTTCTCTCCCTCTCTGAGCTATAAAAGAGATATGACCATGCCACCGCCAGGGTCAGCTCTCCCTGATCATCAGAAAATCATTCTGGGAGTTCCCTTCGTGGTTCAGTGCTTAACGAATCCGACTAAGAACCATGGGATTGCGGGTTCGATCCCTGGCCTTGCTCAGTGGGTTAAGGATCCGGCCTTGCCGTGAGCTGTGGTGTAGGTTGCAGACGCGTCTCGGATCCGGCGTTGCTGTGGCTGTGGTGAAGGCCGGCGGCTATAGCTCCTGTTAGACTCCTAGCCTGGGAACCTCCATATGCCGAGGGTGCGGCCCTAGAAAAGGCACAAAGACAAAAAAAAAAAAAGAAAAGAAAATCATTCTGCTGGGCTAGTAACATCTCATCTCAATAGACTTACCTTTCTTTCCCCCCCTGCAATGAGTCTGGAAATATTTTTTCCAACCCACCAATGGAGCACAACATTAATGCTTTGTGGAGCACACTGTGTGGCTTACTTAAAGGGGAAAGAAGCATAGGGAATGGGGGGAAGGTAGATGACTGTTTTGGGGGCCCAATGCAGGCCACCCCATGACATGCCTTAATGGCATGTTCATTGTTTTGGAATTAAAGATACTTAAAAAGGAACCAACACAAGAGGATACTTTGATCTTCCTTTCTGTCTCCCTAAAAGCAGCAAGTAAATCTCTTGTGTGAAAGGTACACACTTCGTCTGGTGGGGAGAAGGACACCCTTATCACCAAAAATAGGAAATTCATTTGGGCTGAGAATCCTGGGCACACAAATCTTGTTACTTCTTTATTTTACTACCCTAAGTCCAAACTTTGTCTAGATTCTTCACTAATTACCCAAATCTAAGCTTCTGTCTTGTCAATTCCTCATAAATGTTTCTTTGTCTTAAAATTATAAAAACTGCTTTCTTTGGCCATTCCTTAGTTCCTACTTTTATAAGAGCTCCGTGTGCAAAATTAAAATTAGTTTTTCCTCCCGTTAATCTCTCTTTTGTCAGTTTTATTGTTAGTCCAGGCACAAGCAGTCAAGAGGAATACAGGGGAAATTTTCCCCTCCCTGTGTGTGTGTATGTGTGTGAGTCTGTGTGTTTTTTGGAAGGAGTTCCTGCTATTGTTTAATTTGAGATAATTTTACAGAACTTTTGTGAGTGGTATAACTATAGAAGAATGAGTTTTCATGCATATTTTTATTGAAAATGTATCCCAAACCCAATCATCTCCTTTAAAAATAAGGAATTCACAACATTACTTTCATGTGTTAGGAAAAAAATGATTTGAATCAACATTTGATAAGAAGAAATACTGATGAAAAGTTCATATGGAAATCTTCTACCTCTCAACATTCAAATAAATACAAATCCAGTTTCAGCGTTAGAGACAAATAAGCAAATGTAAAAAAATCGCAACATTTGAGAATGTACAGTAAATGGGCAGTTTTACCTGAAGGTGAGGCAAAAATCAGAGTAACCTTATCAGAAGGTGTCACGAAATATATCAAACTCAAACTCATTTTCATTACCAACCCTTAACACAATCCTACTACAAATAAACCCTGAAAAAAGAGAAAAACAATGAAAATAATAAAATTTAAAATATCTGCATTGTACATACTATAACACCTTATTCAAAATATGAACACTTGGAAATGACACATAATTGAAAAGAGAGGAATATACAAGTAAATTATAGCATGCTTTATATGAAGAAATTCTATGCAAGGATTAAATTCATCTTTGCAAAGTTTTGTAATATGGAAAAATTTGTTTTACATTACATGAAAAGGTATATACTTTATACAATATTTAATATGATATCACAATTATTTATGGGTTGAAATATAAAGCATAAGAAATGTATACTGAAAATGTTAATTTTTGTCAGTGACTGTATCTATTATTATGGGTACTTCCCCCCCCTTTTTTTTTCTATTTTCTATATCCCAGATATTTTCTCTTGAGCACATATCAATTTTTAAAATGAATAAGAATAAATCTCATTGAACTTATTTTTAAGATGAGCCTTAGTGTTTGGAAGGCTTTTTGGGTGGGATTTATTATTTCATTAAAACCTAAAATAAACTAATCACCAGCACCTCCCCAAAATGTTGAAAGCTGTCATCCGAATAGTATGGATTACTCCTCCAGAAAACTAGATCACATTCCTGCTTCATTTTTATTTTAGAAAACTCACCTTTCAACCGTCTGCAACACGGGCCATCATTCATATCAAACTTAATTAGAAAACAGTTTGGAAGTTGGAGAAATTCCTAATTTAAATCAATTAAAGGGAAAGTTGTCAGGTTCACTTTGGGTTTGCTTATCTCTCCTTTCACAGCAGGACTGAAGAGATCTGTCTTTCCCAATCTCCTTGCCTTCCTCCAGGATTATGTCATAGTGTTCAGTGTGTAAATCTAGGAACTCATGGTGGCAATTAGCATCTGAGACTCCTGCCACAGTCAGGAGAAGTTCGGGTGACAAACGGGAGGCACCCCAGGATTTCGTGCTGAAAATTCTTTGATGGGTGCTTTCGTTCACAAATGACATACCTCTCGTTAGTGGGACCAGGCAACCCTGTACTCTAGTCCTATTTCCGTTCTGTGTTGAGAGCTCTTCCTTCCCTCACTCATGCCCTAAATCCTATTGTGTCACAGTTAATCTAGTTATCAAATGGAAAAAGCATGTCAGATAGTGATTATTTAAGGAGCACATGCCTTTCACTGAGAAGATCATTGCCGTTTCTTTACCTCTCCATTGCTAAAATAAGATTTTTTGCCTTATCCCTGGCCTGCCCGTATCCCTGCTGCCCTAAAATGTGTGCTTACTCTCCACTTAACTTTTATAGAACTACTTTCTGTATAGTAAATTCATCTTTGCCTTCATTCTAAAATCATTATCTGCCAAGCGCAGGCTATAAAATATATTCTCTATAGTGATGATAGATATATAGATAGATGATAGATAGATAGATAGATAGATAGATAGATTTTCCCTCCTAAATTAGGGTACACAGTCATTTATACATCTGCTTTATTTCTAAGGCTGTGGTCCATGAGAACACGCACTGAATTTTAATCATCTTTAGTATCTCAAGAGATGGCTCTCAATTTGTGACTTAGAATGAATGAATGAATGAAAAAAAATAAAGCTGTCTTATATTACCTTTGAGCGCAAAGGTGGTAGAAGATTTCGAAGTGGTGGAATTTCTGAAATCTTTTAATAATTTGAGAAAGTAATCTAGGATATTTGAAACTAGGCGTACATTAAAGTTCCAGAATATAGTATGGTTTATACATGATTGAATCAAAAGAAATTTCTAGACAAGAGACTAGAAAGTCTAGACTATATTATAGTGATGCACTTGGAATATTTAATGGAAACACATATTAAACAGAGGCTAGAAAACTGTTCAAACTTTCTCTCTCTATTGTCAAAATAGATGTGAAAGTCAAAACAAGTATCCAACAAATTAGGATGATTAGAAATTCTATTCCCCTTACGTGATTTTTATGTGTCCCCTTGTCTCCCATCAGATTGTAAATCTTTTAAGGTCAGAAATCCCACTTTTTGACTTTCTAAAATTGTTTCTCTGAACTGTGTATTAGTTCGGTTAATAGCTGTAAACTAGCTACTACAGAATAAACAGGTTTCAGAGATCTCAGTTCTCTTGCTTTTGGTAGTTTCTTCTGGAACCTCAATTCCAGTTTACCAAGGTTCTTTCTGAAGGGCTGGTGTCATGTGGAAGAGCCCAGGGCAAACAAGGGGGACTCCTGAAACAAGAGGTATCTAAGACATAACAATTTTAAACTCTGCTATGCTTTAAAATCATCAGACACTTTTTTTCTTTTTCCCTTTTTGGGTCACACCTGCGGCATATAGCTGTTCCCAGGTTAGGGGTCAAATTGGAGCTACACCACAGCCACAGCAAAGCCCGATGCCATATCCGAGCTGCATCCTATATTGCTTGCGGCAATGCTGGATCCTTAACCCACTGAGTGAGGCCAGGGCTTGAACCTGCATCCTCATTGATACTAGCTGGGTTAACACTCTGAGCCACAATGGGCACTCCAAGGTCAGACACTTTTTAAATGAAGATTTCTAGGCTCACATCTAGATATTATGATTCAGTGTTCCCGAATCACTACCGTTCAGAAATACATATTTTATTTATTTATTCTTTACTGAGATAAAACTTACGTAAAACATTACATTAGTTTCAGGTGTACAGCATCATGATATAATATTTGTATATGCTGCAAAGTGATTATCACAATAATTCTAGTTAACATCCATCATGGATATAATATACTTTAGAATATATACTACAAAGACATTTTATTGAGGTTTTTCTACATTAATAGCTACAGAAAACCAGGAGGGCTGAAGAGAGCAGCTGCTGTTTTGTTCTGCACAGGTCATTAAGGAACTTATGGGAAGGGGAATTGGGGGGGTTCCCTGGTAATGACCAGAGGGAGAGAGGACCACTGGGTGCTCTCTGGCATAAGGAATCTGATATGAGGGGGAGGGGCAATCTAACAACCTAGTCGCCTTGATGGAGGAAGAGGTAGGAGTCACTGAAGTCACAGAGCCTGGAAATGATTGCGTCAGAGCCTGCACCACATCCTTTACCAACCTGGTGCCCATCGTCACCTTCTTACTGTTGACTATCAGCTTAGTGGCTCTGGTGGGTGTGGCATTCCAGTCTCCCACTGGTCCCTGTCTTTCCTGCACACCTGTACTCACTGTGCACCCCACAAGGAGCACAACCCAGACTGGCAGTGGCAGTCACATTCTGCACCACCCTGTGATCTCGTTCATGCCTGTCAGCTTTCCCTGTTCCTAAACTCATTCCCATTCATGAACACAGAGTCCTCAGCTCTGCAATGTCTGGTTGGGAACACAGAACTGTGGAGTCTGTGTTCACAGCTGGAAGCACAGCTGCCTAGGTTGAGTCATAGAAATGAATGCTCATTACAGCAGCAGCAGATTCTCAATGCTAGGGGCTCGATTTCAGGATGCTGATGCCAGCAGGAAGTTCAGAAGATGCTTGCCTGTGTGCCCTTGACAGGATTTTGGAGCTGGTGGAGAAGTGGACACTCACAGCCACCACTTGGTAGTGCTAGGAGAAAGGGTGGCTGCTGAAGGTGTAGCCCTTAGACAGCCTCTTACCAGCTGAGAGGTGCAGCAGCTTCTGCTTCCCTACACTTGACACTGGACTCAGGAGTGAGGGCACCAGTGGGAAGTCTTTGAGTGGCAGGCCCTGTAAGTTAGCAGCCAGACTGCTGGACACAACTGTGGGAGGAGAGTCGAGCTGGACACTGGGAGGGGAAAAGTCCTCTAGGGCAAGCAGGGAGATGGCCTTGGCTGCTGGGCATTTTTGCAGCTAGTATTTTTTTTGTTTGTTTTCCTCCAGGAGGCATGTTCCATCTGCCTTTCCTCAGACTCTGCTATTATTTCAGACTCCGATGAGCTAGAGCTGGAATCCTTGCTGTCATTCAAGGAGGAGGTTTTTTGCTGTCTTGCATTTTCTTCATCTTTGCCTTCCTCACCTCATCTTCCTCCTCTGATTACTCCCACTGCTCCCTTTCTCCTCCTCCTCCTCGCTCTAGTCTTCATTATTGGACTCATTGCTGACTCCGCAGAGCTGCTCTTGCTACTGCTCTTACTGTATGATTCACTCTCAGACTGGGGGGGTGGGTGTTGCCTGCTGACTTTCCCTCAGAATTTGCATAGAAGCATTTTTCCTTCCTCTTGTCCTGATTTGATCAATTGGTCCATTGAGATACCTCCATGTAGTGCTCAGGTCAGTCTGGGAGCTTCTGGTAGCCTGTGACCTTGCCATTGAGCAGATGGTACAGTGAACCCATATGAAACTGATCCTGGTCTTTGAAGAATGATTCCAAGACTGAGGATGGTTTGGGTGCCAGGAAGAGCTTCCTGACATGGTGGCTGAGGGCCCCATGACATTCTGAAGGTACATAAGTGGCTGGGTGAAGTGTGTTTGGTCTCCTCCATCATAGTTCTTCTCATACTTGACCATATTCAGTACATACAGGGTCAGCAGTTTGGTTTGATTGTAGTTGGTCAGGTAAAGTTTGATGACCTCGTTGATGACCTGCGGCTTGGTGATGTCTTCCTCTGCTGTGAAGGACTTGGCTCTTTTTCTCAGGAAGTCAGGTGCATTCCTGGGTTTCATGCTCACAGTACTCACCAATGAGCCTCAGAAGGCTGGCTCAGGCCACGGACACCTGGATGTTCTCTGTGAGCTCTGCCAAGTGCTTGATGATCTCATGTTGTGCTTCATGCATCTGCAACAGCTTCTTCACAATGGCCACGGACTCTGTGACCTCAAGCTAATCACAGTGTGACAGTAGCTGCACCAGATCATTGAGGCAGATGTCACTGACTCATCCTGTGTTAGCTGAACCCTGTCCAGTGGCTTGGGCTATGGCTGCCACAAAGTCCTTGTCTCTGCTGTGAATATAGGTCTGGGATTTCTTTAGGAAAATATGGGTGTTAGTCTTATTTGCCAGGCTGGTAGTGCTTCTAGCTTGAGGATCTTATCTGGGTGGGGTTGAAGGACCTGATGTATAAACTCTTGTAGTAGGGCTCACACCTACCTGGACACTTGATGGACATGGTGGCGATGTTCTGGAGCACTGCATTTGCATGTCACGTCTGGAAGAGGATGGGTCAGGTACTCGGCCCCCCCAGTGGGGGGAAGGGGCAGCAGGTGGGCTGAGAAGGGAGATGGGCCAAATAGGAGGGAGGAAAAGATGGGAGGGGGCTATCAGTAGGTAGAGGACATCAGTGTGAGGATGGAAAGACTGGGCTCAGTGCGGGGGGGGGGCGGGGTAGGTGAGCTAGAGTAGGGAGGTTGGAGGGAGTGTGATATACTCAGTCCTGGGGAAGACTCTTTTTTGTTTTGCTTGTTTGTTTGTTTGTTTATTTATTAGCAACGAATATTTTATTTAACAACTTCCAGTGTAACAATATACATTTAGGAAAAGCAGATTCCTTAAAGGAAGCACTTTTTTTTCTTCTTTTTAGGGCCACACCTGCAGCAGCTGGAGTCTCTCCTAGATGAGCAGAAGAACCAGGGAAATGGAACGGACCTGTGATAATTCCTCATTTACTCAATGCTCACAGGTAGATTCAATATACTCCGTAAACTAGCCTCTCCCAGAAGAACCTGCAGAAATTATTTTGTGATGATTTCTATAAATATTTAAATCTTTTCTTCAGTCTCTTTAGAACGTGAATAGTTTTCAGGTCTGTGGTGGATGAAGATTTAAAGCTCTGAGTCCGGTAAGAAGAGGTCTTCTTTTTTGAAATTTAATACACCTGATAGTTCCTGTATTCACTGCTGAAGCTCTTAGTATGGAACAAGTCCCACGTGCAGTACGTGGGAGGCGGGGAAAGGGGCGGAGCCTAGAGTTGAAAAGGCGATGGCGCGCTTCGGCTCGCGGTTTCCGGCAGCAGAGCTTGAAGGTGGTGCCTCCAGTCGTCACAGTCTCAGGCTAGGCTTTGAGACCAGCAAATGAGCCTCCTTCAAGTTAAGCGTAGACACTTCTGGAGTCACCACCGGCGCGCTGAGCCTTGAGGCGGGTAAGTGGCCTTCGAGGCGTTTTTATTTCTCAGTTCGCGTCTCCAGGATGGGCTCCCCCGTTTGTTGTTAAAATGGGATGTTTGGGGGGCTTATCTCTCGGTTGCAGGTCTTAAAAGTTGGGGTGCCTGACGTGGGGTTTAAACCCTTCATTTCTCAGGGAGGGGGTTCGGGGTTCAACTTACAGCCGGCGTTCCCTCACTGTGTGGGCCACAAGCACCCTGGGTGGTGGGTGGGGTTTACAGGGAGGTTGTGTTTCAGACACTGGTAGTTGCTTGGCCGGGGGCGTTTTCTCCTTCAATGGAGCTGAAGAGTCCCTCAGACCCTGTTCTTAAGGTTTTTCCCAGAGGAAATTCTGTATGTAGCTGGAGTTTCAGTGTGTCTGTGGGAAGAGGTGCATTCTGGATCCCTCTGTGGTGTCTTAGAGCTAAGACAGCGCTGGAAGCCGGGAGTCTTCCAGATCAGGGTGCCAGCCTGGTTGGGGGAGGGCCGACACATTTTAAACAAGCACCAGCTGTTCCTTTTGTGTAGGTGGTTCACAGCCACAGACTGAGAAACTGCAAGGAGCAATAAATAACACTAGTTCACGCCTCCTGCCCCCACCTAATAGGTCAAGTCATTATACCCCGTTTTGGACTCGTTTCCATAAGGTGGGGTGTGGTCTTGCCCAGGCGATGTTCGTCAACATCCAAAGACGATGCACTGAATTCCCGTCTTGGCTCAGCGGTTAACCAACCCAACTAGCATTCACGAGGATGCGGTTCCCTCCCTGGCCTCGCTCAGTGGGTTAAGGATCAGGCTTTGGGGTGAGCTGCGGTGTAGGTCCCAGACGCAGCTCGGCTGGATGTCCTGTTGCTGTGGCGTAGGCCGGTGGCTATAGCTACAACTGGACCGCTAGCCTGGGAGCCTCCATAGGGTACGGGTGCGGCCCTAGGGAGACAAAAACAAAAAGGCAAAATGGGATGCTCACTGTGATTGGTTTAGTCCTCGTTCCAAAGAATTTGCTTTGAAGTTACATTTCCATCTCCTCACAGTTGACACCTACCCTCCCATCACCTTAACAGTCCGTGTCCCGTTATAAAACATTCAGACAGTACCTATTTAGGTAAAGCAGTGATGAGTTTTGCTGTTTCCCTTTGGAATCCTCTCCGCTTAGGCTAAGCTTTTGGGCTTTTGGCAAGTTTTAATACTCCAACAATGAGCTAGAGAAGGGTCCAGAGGCACAGGTGAAGTGTGTTGGGAGAACAAGCATGGGTAGCAGTCAACTGATTAACATTTCAAACCTGAAGCCTATTTTGATCAGTTAGAAGATCAGGCCTAAGTAAGGTTAGTAAGGATTCTGAAAGAAAGGAACGAGTTAGGGCACACCAGGGCAGCACAGTAATTTGAGACACATTAAAAAGAAGAAAAACCAGACTACAATAGAGGTAGTGTATTTATTTTAGGACCTGGGCAGGGCTATTTCTGATAATTGTCTGTTAGAATCAAGAACTAATCAAAGGTAGACGTCTGACCTAAACTCCTCACTGCGGAGTGAACATAGATACATGCAAACATACATATAGTAATTTCCATGTTCAAGTATTTAGTCCTTGCAGCCTAACCAATGCTCAGTGAGGTCCTGACTTGGTAATCAGACCTACGAATAATTGATCCTGGATGATTCTGTCTTCATTATTGAAAGCACAGTCTGAGGACTGTCATGCAGGTGTTATCCTTCTACAGTTTGTTTAAACGATGTTTCCCACCTGTTCTGCCCTGGGCCTTCCTGGGTCCATCCATCACTTCTTGCCCTCTTCCACTCTTCTGTTGGCGGGAAAGGCTAGATTTGGGGCCTCACTGTCTGGACATAACCAACTGTATGCATGCATATCTTGCTGTTTCAGGTCCCTAAATGCATGAGGATTTTAGACATGTTTGCTATTGTTAACAAAATAAAGAATTTGCTAGGCCCCAGCAACTTGAGTACTATTCACAACTTGGGTGATTTTTCATATTAATTAAGGGCCGATGAATTTTTTAAACTTTGATTTTTCTAATCCCATTTGTACATCTTCATTTATTCTGTGAAGTATGATATTTAAACACTTAGCCTTTTTTTTTTTGTTTGCTTCTTTGTTTTTAACTTTACTCTTTTTTTGAAAAGCCAGCATGAGGCTTTTGGATTAGTTTTTTGGGGGGCTTGTTATCTTTAATTATAATGTTAACATTTTGATGACAATTTACAAGATAAGAACAAAACATTGAATTTTTGACTTACGCTTTTATTTTCAGGAACAAGGTAAGGTTTAGCAGAGGTCAATGATGTTAATTTGGAAAAATTCAATGTATTTTTCCTAGGATTATATTGACTGTTGTGACTAAGTTAACTGCCTTGTTTATTCAGTCTGCTTAAAAAAAAAAAATTAAAACACTGAGTGATGTGCATGTTTGTTGGAGGAGGGATTAAATGGTTTTAAAGTAATAAAAACATTTTTTTCCTTTGTCATATAAAGTTGTTTGTGACAGCTGCTTATAATAAATTTTAAACTCGAAAATGCTCAGCTTTGGTTCACACAACCATAGGTTTCTCTCCTCTGCAGTTTCATCTGAAAATAGATCTAGGGAGAAAACTAGGTAACTTCTTTTTCTAAGGGAATAATGATTACTGCAAATCCTTTCTAAGAATCTCACTGAGTTTTATTCTTATTTGAAGATAATTTTCAAAGTTATATCTAATAGCTGCCTGTAAATAAATCCCAGAAACTGTATTTATTAAAGCCTCCACTGAAAGTCATTAATTATTTTCATAATACAGTTATTTGTTAGTCTCAACACCTGCGTTACACTTTAGAAATTTTTATGGTCTTATTTAAAAAAGATAACCTACATTTAATCAAGACAATAAAATACTAGAATTTTATTTAAGGTGAGTTAGTGATGGTCTACATATGCTTGGCTGCAAGAAGTTTGTATTTTGAACCTGGAACAGATATTGGCACTTATTTAACACCCAATAAATAGAATGCAAAGAAGAAAGGAAGGAGGAAGAGTGGTACTGTCACTTTATACCTGAGATAGATTTTTTTACCCAAAAAAAATGCTTCTCTGAAGCATATTATATGTACCTATCCAATAAGGCTGTATTTTCCAAAGTTTTTATTATATTTTAGTGGAATTCCCATTTTTGGCAGATACTTTGTGGTATCAGATAAAGAGAATCTAAAAACGCTTTTCTAGTTTATTTCTGT
This sequence comes from Catagonus wagneri, assembly GCA_004024745.2. Lineage (NCBI taxonomy): Eukaryota > Metazoa > Chordata > Mammalia > Artiodactyla > Tayassuidae > Catagonus > Catagonus wagneri. The sequence continues at coordinate 8,568,739 of PVHT020000180.1, forward strand.
AGTCAAGAGAGTAGTAATTTTGAGAAGTAACAAATACTATCTCTGTTAGTAAGGGAGAGAGAGAATGTATACAGTGGTTTCACATGTAAGTGGGCTTATTTCTGGATTACAAAAGCCCAAATAGATACACTCCAATAGTACCATTGAGCACATAACTACATTGTACGTTTGGAGAATCAATTGAGTTGTCTGTTTATCCAACTTTTATTTTTTCCCTTGGACTTAAAAAGCTGGACTAGAGATACCATGAAAGCAGACATTTTCATGAAGATTACAAAAAGATTTAGACAAGAAATATATAAGCAAATGAAAAATCAAATTGTGTTTCTAAATCAATAAAAGCAATAACAAGAAAAGTTCCAAATATAGATAAATGGAGTTCTATTTCTTGCCTTCCATCAGGTATGCTGTCTGTACAGTTTAAGGAGTCTTTCATTTTATATGAACTGGTTTATCAATTTATAATAGAACGTGAGATTTAGGCTGGGTCTACAGAGTGCTATGAGTATATGTTAGATGAAAAAGGCTACTTTATGCATCAGGAAGTGCTGAAATTTAGAGCTTTCTCCTCTTAATTATCTGTTGTCTGTTGTACTAGTATGGACTCAGATTATAATCCACTGAATCTATTAGGACTCTAACATAATCTTGATTTATTTTGATTCTCAAAATTTATGCAGCATAGGAGCCCCATCTATTTTGCTCCTGTGTCATTTTGAAAAGTCTCCATAATTTCCTACATGTGTTTAACATATAACTTCAGGACTATTGTGACTTCATGTATGGCATAAGACCTTACTGTGGCATATATACTTGCTGTCTTTACTGGCCTTTATAATATTGTATACATTAAACTTCTGAATATATTATAAACCTTGCATTGTCATTATTCTTTACCATATGCATTCATTTAATTTTATAGAGATTTTATAATTGGCTATATGTTTATAATGTCTGTTTTCTTTAATTTCTCTATGTAAATACCTGTTTCCATCTGATATTTTCCCTTTTGCATGAAGGACCTTTGAACATTTTTTGTAGCACAGGTGATACATTTCATTTAGCATTAGATGCCTAAGAAAGTCTTATTTGATCTCTGTTTTTGAGCACTTATTTTACCATGTTGTCAAGTCTAGTTTGATGGTGTTCTCTTTCAGCAGAGTAGTTACTCCACCTTCCTCTGACTTGCATTGTTTCTAATAAGAAAGCTGTCATTCTTACCTTCAATCTCTTATTCAAAACAGATCACTTTCCTCCAGCTACTTTTGAAGACTTTCTCTTTATCACTGTATGTAAGCAATTTGTTGAATGTGCATTTGTGATGTTTTCCTCATGTTTTGGTGCTTGGGATTTGTTGATTCTTGGATCCATGGGATTATAATTTTATCAAACCTAGAAAAATTTCAGCCATTACTTCCTCAAATAGTTTTTTTTTCTTCCTACCCTTTGACTTCAGGTACACATGGGGCTGTTCACTTGAAGTTGTCCCCCACCTCACTGATAAATTTTTTTCACAGCCCTTATTTTCTCGGTGTCTTGTTTTGGGTAGATTCTGTTGCTATATGTTTAGGTTCACCAGTCTTTTCTTGCAAAAAACCTGTTTTCTTTATTAAATTAAAAAATTTTTTCTATCATAGTTCAGTGTTCTATAAATTTTCTACTGTACAGCAAAGTGACCCAGTCACACACACACATATCTATACATACACATTCTTTTTCTCACATTATCCTCCATCATGCTCCATCACCTGTGACTAGATACAGTTCCCAGTGCTATACAGCAGGATCTCATTGCTTATCCATTCCAGATGCAATGGTTTGCATCTATTTACCCCAGATTCCAAGTCCATCTTGCGCTATCTCCCCCTTGGCAACCACAAGTCTCAAGTCCATGAGTTTTTCTGTGAAAAGGTTTATTTGTGCTGTATATTAGATTCTAGATATGTGATACCATACGGCATTTGTCTTTCTGACTTCACTTGGTATGAGAGTCTCTAGTTCCATCCATGTTGCTGCAAATGTTACTCTTTTGTTCTTTTTTTATGGCTGAATAGTATTCCATTGTGTATATATACCACATCATCTTAATCCATACATTTGTTGTTGGACATTTAGGTTGTTTCCATGTCTTGGCAATTGTGAATAGGGTTGGAATGACATACAGGGGCATGTGCCTTTTTCAAGGGAAGACTTGTCCAGATACCTGCCCAAGAGTGTGATTGCTGGGTCATATGATCGTTCTATGTATAATTTTCTAAGGTACCTCCATACTGTTTTCCATAGTGGTTGTACCAATTTACATGCCCACCAACAGTTCAGGAGGTTTCCCTTTTCTCCACACCTTTTCCAGCATTTGTTATTTGTGGACTTATTAATGATGGCCATTCTGACCTCCTCTGTTTTCAATCTGAATAAGTGTTAATTTGTGTCAGACACTGTAATTTTCAGAACTAGAAATTCAGTTTTGGGGGTACTACTCATATATCTACTTAAGATGGTTAGTGTTCACCCTTTATTCTGGGAATATAGAAAGAGAATACTAACAGTTTTAGTTTCTTTGTTTAAGACGGGTACCTGAAACATTTCTCAATTTGTTTATATTGATATTTTTGCTCCTCTTTATGGGTCATACTTTGCTGATTCTTTGCTTTCCTCCTAGTTGTTGGATGCCAGACATTTTAACTTAGCTTGGCTGTTGCTGAATATTTTTGTATAAATATTCTTGAGGTTCATTCTGGAACACAGTTGGGTTACTCAGAAAGGGAGAAAACCTTTTGTGACTGATTCTTGGCTCATTAAGTAGCATTAGATTAGACTAACTTAATTTTGTTCTGAGTTTTCTGAGTATTCCATTTGATTTTTCTATGAATTAGGAGGTTTTTTTCCCCTTTCTGATTGCATTATCCTTTCCTTGCCTTCAAGCTGTTTCTCTTACACTTGTGTGTGTTAGTCATGTGACGAAGATTTGAGGAAGTTCTCTGCTTTCATTTCTGTGCAGGTCCTCTCTCTCCTGTGTTTTGACTTGCAAACCTTTCCCACCTTGGCCTGCTTTTAATTACCTCTTGTTTACTCCATTGATGAGGATTATGGAAGTAACCGAACACATGTCACTCAACACTGGATGAATGAGACTGACCATAGTCACAGATACTATTACATAGGCTCACAGCCTAGGGGAGGAGGACACATGAAGGTGGCACTCGGGAAGTGGGAGAAACCAAAGGCTATGGGAGACAGGCTTTGTAGCACTAAAGCATGTGGTAACCTTAGTTCCTGCATTAGACTGTGATTGGCTTATTTAATAATTCCATGGGCCCCTGTTAGGAACCTGAAAACTTTTACTCAAAAGTAAGCAAAAACGATTCCTGGTCTCATAAGGAAGCTTGTTTGACTAGGGACGTATCCACCAGAGCAGAGGAGGGAAGGGAATTTGTGTTTTACACTATTTGAGGCTCTCTTGGATTTACCAAGTGTGAAGTTAGCACATAATACTGGATCTTAACTTTAGGCTTTGCACAACGCCCCACCAGACTCCCATCTCCATCCCCTCAGCTCAGTGAGATTGCTGGGCTATGACAGCTTCTTCCCTCTTGGTGCTGCGGTGTGGAAACCCTCACTAGGCCATAACCAGGGGGAAGTCAGCGAATGTTCGTTTCAAGTCTCTGTCCTGGGCTGCCTAATGTGCAAGGCTGGAAAGTGTTACTTCATAGATCTTGTCTGTTTGTCTGTTCTTAGTGGAATGATAAATTTGGCGCATGCAACTCGATCTTGGCCTTAGCTTACATTTTTGAGAACTTTGGTAGTATACACATAAATTGGGGTTTAATGGAAAGCTTATCACTGTTAAATGATGATTTTTTGATCAACAAGAAGGAGATTTCACCAGGATTGCTTGTAAAAGTCTTCTTTTTCCTCTAGAATTTTACAGATAGTATGACTATAGTGGGACTGGGATGGGGGAAGGGTATAAAGTGAAAAATAGGTCCAGTGAGAATTTGGAAGAAAGAAGGAAAGGGTAAATTACAACAGTAAGCCATAGTCTTAACTTCAGCATTCTCCTGATTTATATTAACGTACTAGAATCTGGAAGCTCAAAGTGAAGAAATATAGAGGCATTTGGTTTTCAGTAAGTTGGCTCTTTTAATATCAATGTCACTTTCTAAAAATAAGAATAAGGATAAGATACACATCAATGATTTGTTGCAAAGATATGTTAGGAAACATATGTAAGCATTTTATACAAGATTTTGCACACAATATGTACTCAATAAATACCATTTCCTCTTAAACCACTTTAATTCTAAGGAGTTTCCTTTTCAAAGTTTTCCCATCTTCTTTGTATAAACTAAAGTTATTTTACCAATTATCTGGTTCCATTTGTTCTTGCGATTTTCCTTTTCTATTTCCTCACTCGGGGAGACTATAAACCATGGTGTGTCCATAAGTAAATAAAAAAAATTCTCAGCCTCACCAACAAAGAATATTTTTGGAAACACTCTGCACTTACATGAAGTGTCAGAATTTCAACGCCTCCCCAAGGAGTCCAGCAGACATATCTAAGGAAAGGTAACAATGATTGAGTCCTTTTCAAGGCAGTGAGACTATTCCTCAGCAAGAAAGTCGGGCTGTGTTAAGAGTCACTTGCTTATCTTATAAGACCTTTAGCAGCAGAAAAAGAAAAAAATACATGGAGACAAAGAATAAGGTATTGTTAGCTCCCTGGAAGGGAATTCACTTGAGTACTGTGAATTATATTTGAAACCTTGCTGTAGTAATACAGGAAAACTATAATCTTTCTTTGTTCAATCCATATGATTGTTAACATGTATGTATTAAGCAAATAAACTCATTTTCAGTGTGTTGTACTTTAATGTTTGGAGATAAAGATGCTAGTGACTATATGGATAAGGACTTGGTAGCATTAACATTCCAACTTTTTGATTACTAGTTCTGTTATCTTGAACCAGTCATCATAACTTTGAACCTCAGTTTCCGTCTTAATGATAGACATTGCACAGGGTTTTTCTGAGTGTTTAAAAACACAGTACAAATACATGATCAATAATGGTCCATTATTCATAAAATGCCCCCAATTTTATGTTCTGCTACAGCTACTTCCACTACTAGTAGTAAACCATTAACTGTTACCACATTTATCATTAAATATTAGTTTTCAAACAATGGGCATTTTCAGATTCTTCCAAGGCTTGCCAAAAATGGGGCTCCTAAAATCAAAACAAGGAAACAGATGAAATATTATAAGCATAGTGATGGAAACTCAAATTCAATCACGTAAGAAAACAGGGCATTTAAAACAGTTATGGGGAGTTCCCTTTGTGGCTCCGTGGTTAACGAATCCGACTAAGAACCATGAGGTCGCGGGTTCGAT
>PVHT020000180.1:8575127-8657339 GCA_004024745.2 Catagonus wagneri
AGACAGACACAAATACCAATCCTCATGGAAATGAAATTTTAGTAAGGAGAGATGGAGAATAAATAGCATGTTATTTTCTATCTTAGCCTATTTGCAGAAAATGATACAGTATATATTTTATATATGTGTATATGCATATATGCATTAAAGTATCTACTGTTACTTCATAGCAACATTTAATGTTGCTTTAAGGGCAATGGAAGCTATGTGGCAGATCTGGGAATAAATGGTCAATTTTATAAGGTATTCTTAAAGTCTTGAGCTTGGACATGGTATTTTAGATTTGTAGTCCTCAGATTCCTTAACTGCAAATAAAAAATAATACTTAAAAGACTTTTGTGAGGGTCACATTGTAATACCATTCTTCATAATTGTAGTTTCTCATTTAAGTGATATAGGTTGGCCAATGTGTTAAGTGTTTCATATCCATCATTAGTTAAATCCTCACTGCAATTATCCCAGTAGAAATACTGAGCCTCTGCACATTAAATTATGTGCTCATGCCAACATAGCTAGCAGGTAGCAGAATCAAATGGATCTGCTAACTCATTACTTTTGTTGTGCTTTGCTTTGCTTTTTTTACTTCTACATATATTCATATGTAATACAAGTGTAAGGTCCCAGGAATAGAATAGGCACACAGTAATTTCTTACTGTTTTTGTTATTACATATGTGAAAAGATTGAACATCGACATGAAAGCAATAACTAAAAAAATTTCCATGAAGACTTTGAACCGTGGTGCAGTGGATTAATTATCTTACTGCAGGAGTTTCCATTGTGGTTCAGGAGTTCCCAGATCCTCAGAACCCACTGAGGATCTGACATTACTATGGCTGTGGTGTAGGCCAGCAGCTGTATCTGCAATGAGACCCCAGGCCTGGGAACTTACATATGCAGCACTTGTGGCTTTTACTTACTTATTAAAAAAAAAAAAAAAAAAGAATCCTTCTGTACCATCTGAGGTTGCTGGGGAGGCATGGGTTTGATCGCTAGCCTGGCATAGTGGGCGAAAGGATCTGGGGTTGGTGCAGCTGTAGTGCAGACTCAGTCCCTGGCCAGGGAACTTGTCTATGCTGTGGGTGTAGCCAGAATTTTTTTTTCGTGAGATAAACTTACTACTTGAATAATAGTATGTGTAGCAAAATGTTTTCAAATGTAATATACTAGTTAAGGTAAGCAGTATTTACAAATATATATCTATAAGTGAATGTCTGTTGCTTAATGTATAGAAGAGCACAAATTTTCAACCTTTTTAAACTCGGTGGATTGCTTTAAGATCAATACAAAGTGAACTTATGGGGCCTCTCATTTATCCACAGTGTTCACTTTTCTAGTCTTGTATTAAAGACTGTAGTTCTCTTTGTTAACCCCTTTGAGCATTTTCCATTGAATACGATTTGTCCTAGGATTTATTGTAACTTCCTGTGTATGTGCTAGATGAAACCACTTCATTAACTGGTAAATACAGTTGTAAAGCTATGGATGGTGAAGCCTTCTTTCAATCATCTGTTACAGTCAAGTCAAATTTCAGTAGTTCTTCATTACTAAAAGTAATTTGAATAGTGTTTGCTTTTCTTAACATACATTTTGTTTTACTCATATAACAAAGAATTTTTACTATGATTTAATTACATTTTGGTTTATTCATATAATAAAGAATCTTTACTATGATTTAATTACATAACAACGTATGTTATCATATACAGTATATAAATTACAGAAGATCTGTGCCAGAGTAGTCAAGCATGTGACAGGAGCAGTGTTGGGCATGAATCATTCTTTTGACATCCCACTCATGTGGATCTGATTTATGTAAGTAATTTCTCATAGAATTAACTGTTCTCATCTGTAGATTGAAAAGGGGGTCCTGGTCTTTCAGGGTTCATATTAAAAACAAATCAGTTTACAACATATAAATAACTTAGCACTAGTGATAATGTGTGGCAGTAATTTTTTAAAATATAATCGGTTTAAAATGTGCCAATTTCTGCTGTACAGCAAAGCGACCCAGTCACAAATACATACGCATTCCCTTTCTGATATTATTTCCCATCATCGTCCATCCCGAGAGACTGGATACAGTGCTATGCAGTAGGACCTCATTGCTTATCCATTCTAAATGTGACTGTATCTACTAACCCCAGACTCCAGCCATCCCTTTGCTCCCTCCACCCGCTTGGCAACCCCAAGTCTGTTCTCCATGTGTGTGAGTTTGTACAAAACCCAGTATTTGTTGAGCACATATAAATTAAGCAGGTGTTGATAATGTTTACATGGATTAGCTAAGACAATCCTTATAGTCGCCCTCAAAGGAAAGTGTTAGAATTGTATTCATTTTATAGATATAAAAATTAGAAACCGAGGTATCCTGCCCACAGAGGCATAGCTGGGCTTTTGCTTCTCATTTAAAGAGCCCTTGCTCTTAAATGTGTCTCCATCAGTATCCTATAAAACTTTCTGCAATGCAGAAAAAATACTCTGTCCTGTGCTGTGTGACAACCGCTAGCTCCAAGTGGCTATTAAGCATTTTATTTATTTATTTTTTTTAGCAGAACAGCTTTTAATGGATTTTATTTCAATTATAAGTATACATAAATCATCACAGGTCAATTTTATAGATGGTAACGGAGGAACAGAATGTTCAGTTTTACTTACTTTTAATTACAATTTAAATTAAGTAGCCATGTGTAGCTAGTGGCTAGCATGTTGAACAGTGCAGCTCTAGAATAAATGTACATGAAACTATGATACCCCCCCAGGCCATATACTGTGTCGCATTTGGGTTAGTGCTAGGACAGAACTTGAAGCTTGGGTGCATAGTGAATGTTTACAACAGCCCTTAATGAAGATGCTTATGATGAGAACTACACTTGAATTACAGGTCCAATTCCTGCTTCGCAGATGTCCCTGTACAGCTGTCCTCTGCCACACCTTGCTTGTCTTTAAAGCTCTTACTTAGGGAGAGCCTTCACTTCATTTCAAGACTCTTTGCTGGATTTAGACACCAAGGATGTCACCGTTTCCCAGGGAAAGAGTGTATGTATCGGTTGCAAGTGTGGGCTTTACAGTAAGGTGGTTTTGTTTGACATCTAGTCCTACAACTTCTGAGCTAACTGTCCTTTCTCTTAGGAAAGTCCTTTAACCTCTGTGCATCTCAGTTTCCTGTTCTACAAGACGTGCATAATAAATGTTCTCATCACATGAGTTTTTTGGGGAGTTGAAATGGGGATATTTGAAAATACTTTGCGCAATATCTGGCAGGTAGATAACAGTTGACAGATACTTGCAAATACTATCTATTTTTAATTTTTCCTACTTCTGCTTGTTTTTCAAACCTCTAACACATCACAATTGCAAAATTTCAGGAGAATGTTTTACAGAAAACCTTTCGAGACATTTGAGATTGTGTCTACAGAACACTGATTTCTATCCTTTCTTTTAAACCATCATGTTTGAGCTGAAATAACTTGCCAGGCTCTTGAGGTGGAACAAGGGATATAAAGATAAGTAAGACACAACTACTGGCTCCAACAGGCATAGCTGGGCAGGAAAGACAGCTTACCAACAGATTACCAAGCAATGTGACTAGTACCAAGAACTAAGGATGAGGCAGCGATCACCGTTATTGGATGGGTAGAGATTGTCAGGGAGGTCTTGACAAAAGATGCTATCTGAGTGGGTTAGAAAGAGCACTTATCGTTTGCTGGATGCATATGAAAGAGAACCCGTGTTGATCAGTTTGTCGGGAACTTAATAATGAATAATGGCAAGTAGTTGCTTTTTTCTTTTCTTTGTGCAGGTTGGGTAAAAAAAAAATCTAAAAAGTATAAGTTGATGTTTATATTCAGATCATGCTTCCTCTTTCCCCCAAAAAATATCTTTTAAAAGGTAAAGATGGGTGCTAGGAAGAAATGACAGTCATTTATATGTGATTGTGCTTGAGGGAAATAATCCAGATAACAGGAGTATCACAAAAAAATACAATTCTTTTAAGTATTCACACGTATGTCAGATTATTGCCACAGCTGGTAAGTTACTAACTGTGTCTCTGGAGGAGAGCATGGGACACCCTGAGGAAGAACTTGAGCTTCACATCACCGTAATTTTGTCTCAGTCCCAGACCAGCTACACAGCCTTGTCCTGCCCAGAACCTTTCAAATAACTATGCACAGCCCATGCCACCAATGGGACACACTGCACAAGAAATGAGACAGTTTAAATTAGATGCCTAAAAGAGGCTCTCTAGTTGCAAAGTAGAGTCAGCTGCTCTAGGATGTCTGGGCATCTCAATTTTCTAAAGTTTAGCTCAACACATTAAAAAGGAGTGACATGTTTTAGATCTCTGTCACTAAGAAACTAGGGCATGGTGATTAAGAATTCTGGAGATAGTTAGCTTTTATTCAGATCCTGTGTCTGGTCACTCCTACTTAAACCGCCATTGATAGGCTATTTAACCTATACCTGCCTCAGTTTACTCATGTGTAAATTAGGGCTAATAAGTCTGTATCTTGTTCTCATTGTTACTATCTCTAATTGTAATAACAGCATATCTCCAGTGTTGTGATAATTATGAAGTGTTGAGCTAGTGGCTGCTGTAATCAGTGACCAATAAAAGTTAAATATTGCCTTCTCTGGAGTTCCCGTTGTGGCTCAGTGGTTAACTAATCCAACTAGGAACCATGAGGTTGTGGGTTTGATCCCTGGCCTTGCTCAGTGGGTCAAAGATCCGGCGTTGCCCTGAGCTGTGGTGTAGGTTCCAGACGTGGCCTGGATCCCACGTTGCTGTGGCTATGGCAAAGGCTGGCAGATACAGCTCCTGTTAGACCCCTAGCCTGGGAACCTCCATATGCCACAGGTGCGGCCCTAGATAAGGCAAAAAGATGAAAAAAAAATCGCCTTCTCTTACTCTGCCAGTTTGTACTTTTATCTTTCTCATGCTTGTGTTCTTCTAGGTCACTTGGATAAGTGGTTGCTCTGTGAAGGAATAAGTAAATGAGGGCCTTGTGTTTATATACGTTTGTGTATCATTCCCATAAACTGTTCTCTAAATTCAGCATTGTGACATTAACATTTTATTCCATAATTCAAATGAACGATGCTTTCAGTTGTAACATTACATTATGAAATGTCTACAGTACTCCATACTGGGAACCAAGTTTGATAAATGCATTCTTTTTACAATTTTTTCAGTGTTCTCAATGATATTCATTAATTGCTTTTTCATTCATTTTGTCAGTGGTAAGTGACCAATTGCAGAAAAATGTTTGCCAATTCCTACACACAAACGCATATGTACATACACATACATATTTATATGCACACATCTGAATGTTTATACATTATCATTGTGATGTGTTGAAATTGGAAGAATTAAGCAAATTGTGGAAAAACGCTTTTTCACAGGAACATTCTTTGAGAACCACTCTATGGTGACCCTAATAGCAAGGACACAGAATTTTTCTCTTGCATTTGTCATAACGAACAGCGTAGTCTAAGGATGGAGTTAAAAATCAGAAACCAGGAGTTTCCTTTGTGGCTCAGCGGAAATGAACCTGACTAGCATTTATGAGGATGCAGGTTTGATACCTGGCCATACTCAGTGGGTTAAGGATCCGGCATTGCAGGAAACTGCAGTATAGGTCGCAGATGTGGCTTGTATTTGGCGTGGCTGTGGCTGTGGCTGTGGTGTAGGCCAGTGACTACTGCTCTGATTTGACCCCTGCCTGGGAACCTCCATGTGTTGTGGGTGTGGCTCTAAAAAAGACCAAAAAAAACCAAACCAAAAAACAAAACAACAGAAACCACTGAAATCTGGCATTCAAATTGTGTAAAACCTTTACTTTATTACCTCTAACTAAGCAAATACTGTGAGGAGCTGAGCTCCAGGGGAGTCTTATAAAATGTAAATAAAAAGAAAACGCTTTCTTTAGTGAATATACTGGACAGTACAAAAAGGAAATGCCTTAAGAAAAGTGTTAATTAAATCAATCACTGCATTGTAACCAGTTAGGAATATCTCACAATACTTGAATTACTGTTTTTATAATCTAGCACATATTCCCAGCAAATGTGTGAAAACTTTTACTACAATTTACAGGGTGAGAGGGAGCATTTTTATTTCTTTGCTTTCTAGAAAGAAGCATTTTCCCATAAACTCATCTGTTCTCTTGGCTTCATGCTTTCTCCTCATTGCTCACTGAAAATTCTCCTTGTTAGGCTTATAATTTGAATGGGACTGTTTTGATATTCTTTGAAAAATTACTATAGTTAGCAAGTTCTGTTAATTTCTGCTGTACAGCAAAGTGACCCAGTTATTCATATGCATACCATTTTTTCCCCTCGCATTACCTTCCATCATGATGCATCACAAGTGATTAGGAGTTCCCTTCGTGAGGCAGTGGAAAGGAATCTGACTAGGAACCAGGAGGTTGCGGGTTCGATCCCTGGCCTTGCTCAGTGGGTTAAGGATCTGGCGTTGGCGTGAGCTGTGGTGTAGGTCACAGACGTGGCTTGGATCTGGTGTTGCTGTGCTCTGATTGGACCCCTAGCCTGGGAGCCTCCAAATGCTGTAAGTGTGGCTCTAAAAAAAAAAAATACAAAGCCCCAAAACAAGTGATTAGAATATAGTTGCTTGTGCTGAACGGCAGGATCTCATTGCTTGTCTATTACGTATGCAGTAGTTTGCATCTGCTGTCCCAAAACTCCCAGTCCATACCACTCCCTGCCCCGTGGTAACCACAGGTCTGTTATTTTATCTTCCGTAGATAGGTTCATTTGTGCCATATATTAGATTCCAGATGTAAGTGATACCATATGGTATTTGTCTTTATGAAATTGAAATAAGCCATAAAGAGTCTCTTGTTACATCCATATTGCTACAAATCACATTACTTTGTTCTTTTTTATAGTTGAGTAATACTCTACTGTGTACTACATCATCTTAATCCATTCATCTCTCAGTGGACATTAAGGTTGTTTCCATGTCTTGGCTATTGTGAATATTGTGCAATGAACACACAGGTGCGTATATCTTTTTGAATGAAAGTTTTGTCCAGATATGTGCCCAAGAGTGGGATTGCTGGGTGATATGGTAGTTGTATATTGAGTTTTCTGAGGTACCTCCATACTGTTTTCCATAGGGGTTGTACCAACGTGCATTCCCACCAACACTGTAAGAGGGTTCCTTTTTCTCCACGCCCTCTCCAGCCTTTGTTATTTGTGGACTTACTAATGATGGACATTTTGACTGGTGTGAGGTGGTACCTCATAGAAGTTTTGATTTGCATTTCTTGAATAATTTATGTTGACCCTTTTTTCATGTGCCTGTTGGCCATCTCTATGTGTTATTTAGAGAAACGTCTATTCAGGTCTTCTGCCCATTTTTCAGTGGGGTGGTTTGGTATTTTTGCTATTGAGCTGTATGAGTTGCTTATTTGGTAGATTAAGCCCTTGTCAGTTGCATTGTTTGAAACTATTTCCCCGCATTCTGTAGATTGTCTCTTTTTTTGTTTTTCTTTCTACATTTTCTTTTTTTTTTGGTTGTGCAAAAGCTTGCAAGTTTGGTTAGGGTCCCATTGGTTTATTTTTGTTTTTATTTCTATTGCTTTGGAAGACTAACCTAAGAAAACATTTGTATGGTTGATGTCAGATACTGTTTTGCCTGTATTTTCTGCTAGGATTTTTGTGGTATCTTCTGTCTCAAAGCCATTTTGAGTTTATTTCTGTGCATGGTGTGAGGGGTGATTTAGTTGCAATGATGTGCATGCAGTTGTCCAGTTTTCCCAGCATCACTCGCTGAAGAGACTGTCTTTTTCCCATCTTAAATCCTTGCCTCCTTCATTGAAGATTAATTGAACATAGGTTTCTGTGTTTTTGCTGTACTTTTAAGAACTTTATTTTATTGGTATAGCTGTACCTATAGCACATGGAAGTTCCTGAGCTAGGGGTTGAGTTGGAGCTGTAGCTAAGGCCTGTACCACCACAACACCAGATCTGAGCTACATTTGCATCTGTGACCTCCTATGAAGCTTGTGGTGTTCAGTTTCCTTAACCCACTGAGGGAAGCCAGGGATTGAACTCAAGGATACTATGTTGGGTTCTTAACCTGCAGAGTCACAATGGGAACTACTCTGGTATACTTTCTCATTTATTTTATGCCAGAAAGAGGCTGTAAAAAGAAAGTTTGCTTTATGTCTTTGAAGATTTTGCTCAGGTGAGGAGGAGAGTAAGCAAACGTGTTTCTTTTACTACAGCATATTACCAACTTTATTAATCTCAAAACACATCTTGACTTTCTGAGACTGTCTCTTACTTTGTCCTAATTTGGGAAGGCTCATTCTTACCGACTCCCTTCCAGCCCCAACTAGCCAACTCTCATTCTTCTCTCAGAAAAGAGATGTGCTGTGGGACTTCTTTTCTCACTGAAATTAACAACTGCATCCTCGAGCATTATTCCTGAATAGAGATAATGGTAGTAACACAGGTGTCTCTGAAGGTCTTAGGTTAAAAAGTAAGATGTAGTGAAGGGGGGAAAAAAGAGTTGTCAGTAATAAGGTTTTATTTTAATGTCGTCTAGTGACTACTGGAGTTACTGCTGGCACATTTGTATTTGCCTCAACAACGGGAGTCTGCTTTCTAAAATCACTTTGTGGCTGAAGACGCTGTTTAAAATTGTGCTCATGGTGCTGTCAGCAGGGAGGAATCTGTTATTAGCAGTGGTGATAAGGAAGGCTGCAGACATGTCATGACATTGGTTACCCTCAGGATAAGAGTAGATCAAGGCTTTCTGAGGAAAGGGCAGAAGGGGAGAATTACTCCTCGTCACTGCCAGACTCTGCTACTACCAGCAGAGGATCACTTTAAGCTGCTTGCAATTTAGGAAATAGGGAAAATTGCAGCGCCTATGCTGAGGATTGCTCCCCTCTTTACAGCTGTCCTTCGCAGAGACTTCACTCAGGTCCACGGTCATGACAAAGTTTTCCCTGCAAATAATTGAAGAATTACTTCCATCTATGTGTAAAGGGGCCATAGGATCAGATGTTGAATCAAAGTATTAGTAACACTGCTTTTTTTTTTTTTTTTTTTTTGGTGGGGCCACACCCATAGGGTATGGAGGCTCCCAGGCTAGGGATCGAATTGGAACCACAGCTACTGGCCTACGCCACGGCCACTCTGGATCTGAGCTGCCTCTGTGACCTACACCACAGCTCACAGCAATGCCGGGTCCTTAGCCCAATGAGTGAGGCCAGGGACTGAACCTGCATCCTCATGGATACTAGTTGGGTTTGTTAACCACTGAGCCATGATGGGAACTCCTAGTAACACAGCTTTTACACATCCCTGCAAACATAACCCCCTCCATACCCAGAAACACACATGTTGCTTTGAAAATAGAGATTATGAAATGAGTGAGTTTTTTTGGGGGTAGTTATTTTCCAGTAATCGGAAAAGCTTTTGAAGCCAGCGAAATGAAGTTGACTAGAAAAGAAAAAAGGTACGTACTCATAAAGTTGAAAAAAAATTTGTACTAATGAATTTCTCCCACCCCAATCTTGTGTAGGGCACATAGAACTTTGCCCAGTATTGTGTGATAATCTAGGTGGGAAAACAATCTGAGAATGTGTATGCGTATATGACTGGGTCACTTTGTTGTACAGCAGAAATGATAGCCTTGCAAATTGACTAGACTCCAATCAAAGTTAAACCTTCCACCCCTGAAGTAAAGTACGTGAAATGACAGATGTTATGTCATATCAGTACAATGATGTAATTCACTTATATCGGGCTATTCTGAAACCAAACAAAACACATAGCAATTTTAAAAGTCTGTATGAACTCTAGGAATATGCTTATTTTGGACTGAAAATTAAGCATTATCGGAATGAAACTTGTAAATCTTTTCTTATATTCCCTTCTATTCCGAGATCAAAATGTTCTTTATACACTAGAGAAGAAAATAGTGGGGACATTTGAATTCAGTAGATATCACCAACTCTTTTTCAAGTGTTCTGACTTTGGCAGAAGCCAAGAAGCAGTTTGCAAAGCACTTTTCCTTAATATTTAAATTCCCTTTGAGGTTTAAGAGAAATTTAATCCACATGTTTCTAATTCATTTGCACTCAACTCATAAAAAAAAAAGTTCTTCAATTTGATCTCATTGTGGTCCAGGGGCATTAAAAAGCTTTCAAATGAGCCTTCCTCCTTGAATTGAAATCCAGATGTTGTGTTTTGTCAGCTCTAAGCAAATTTGAAACTGAGAAAAGTCTTGGTCATAAATGAGAAGGCACAGATGGCTTTGGAATTTGGGGAGAAAATCATCCCCCCCCCCCAGATAACAGAAACACTCTCAAAATATAAGGGACTACCATTTTTTGGGGGGGGAGGGACTGTCATTTTTAAGGATTTCATTCAACTGGTGAGTAACATCATCCTCTTTTAAAGATGGCAGTCTCAGCAGCTAAGAGAAATTGAATGATCAGGGGCCAAACTGTGGAGTGAGAATAGCTGGAAATAGACTTTCAGAGCCTTTCATTTTACTAATCACGAGTAGTGATTAACATAAATAGTAGGAGGGTGAAAAGGATGGATCCAAATGTTAAAGCCATATGGTAACACCATCAGGGATAGGAAAAAAAGTTATCCCCATTTCCAGTATTCTTACACTAGCCACACATACACAAAATGATGGGGGAGGAAGAAGGGACTAAATATTGCTCAGTGTGAGGCAGCAGCAGTCAAATGCTAAATAACTATATTTCTGGTATGTTCCAGAGTTCAGCTTTTAAGCATTCAAATCCACAATCTCAATTTACTGCATTTTGAGGCAGAGTGTGGTTCTGTCTCTCTTAAACAGGAATGTGGTTTAAAAAAAAAATTCAAATTTTTTCTATGTCTTTCCTTTTCGATTTGTACAGACATAATTATGTCACAAACGGCTAAGCAGTAATTTTTTTTCACCTTGGAATATAGATGATTAACTTTTCTGCCTTAGTTATAAATATTTTTTAAAGCCAGGATGAATTTATCAAAATCTTAGGCACTTTTTTACTAGTGACTTCCACCTGAGAACCTTTTATGTTTTTGATACCTTATGTATGAGAGACACTTTACTGTAAACTCGGTAGCTGAATATTATTTCTATTCTTCGTTTAGCAGGGCATGGGTATTAGTGGGCTTTGCCCTAGAATGTGCTTTAGAGTCGGCCACTCCTAGGTTCAAATCCTAGCTCCACACATACTGGATGGGTTTTTGGGGAACTCCATATTGTTTGTTTGACTTATTTTTCTTGTCCCTAAAGTGATGATAAAAAATATGCCTGATTAGTTTGTCGTGAGGACTAAAAGTGAGATGTGCAACACCCACTCATTCTTGGTCCATGCACCTTTCCTTCCCTAATACAATGGATTGTATAGACGTGTTGCTTAGTCCATGATAACCTCATGGAAGCAAGTAGAACTTCACAGGAGATTTTTACTTAATTCTTTAAGCCCTCTTTATTCTCATTTTAACTTTTCTAAGAGAATACCATGCAATTCCTCTTGCAAGTTAGCATTTCATGAACCTTAATTCTTGGTCTAGATTTTAGGATCCTTCAAATGGAAGTCCCAAATGCTTCTTTGTCTGTTTTATTGCTGTAGAGGGTATCCATGCTACCAAGCAATTGTTCACTCACTGTCAAAGCAACATGGCCCATTTTCATGTTGAACCCTCTACCTCATTCCACATGTGTCAGATGGGGTTGACACCAGATGAGGTCCACAAAGGCATTGTGGGCTCAGTATAAGGTAGGCAGGTGACCCGAGGAAGGAAAATGAGGGCTGTTGGAACTCTGTTGCAGTGCTTTTGGTTAAAAGAATTGGAGAGCTTTCTTAGGGGCTTGATAAGAAGATAGGTTTCATATTTGGAGCTGCTTAGTTTTTGCCAGCATGCGAGGAAAAGCTCATCTGTGGAGAAAGTCCCCATGAAAGAGGAGAGGAACAACATGTGAGTTCTAAGGTGGCATTGGCTATGTGCCTGGAATCAGCCATACCTGAAGCCTTTCAATTACATAAGAAAACACAGTATTCCTTGGGCACAAATCACTTTGAATCAGTGTTTAATATTCATGTGAAAAGAGCACATAAATAAGTGCATTTTTCAGTGCATAAAGATGGCTTTCATAAAAACAGTGACTAATGGCAACTATTTTTCTTTTTCTCAGTTATTTCTATGATTATTACTTGTTCCTGAGAATAGCAATAAAAGATAGCTATATTTTCAGTTTTTTCCCTTATTTTTTTTCAGTTCCAGCCCCCAAACCCAGTGGTGCTTGCAGACAATACTTAATACTTTGTTCAAATTAAAAAAAATATATATTCCTCTTAGATATATCCAGCAAGTCTATTAAACAACTGTGATTTCTCAGCCATTCACAGTTTCTGCATGTTGCTTACAACTGTATTCCAACAGATCCTTCACACTTTTTCTTTCTTTTTTTATTCCCTTGCTGCAGACTGTTTCACTATTTAATACCTGCTTGAGTACGTGGATACTGTTGATTCTAAATGAGTTCTTTTGCCTCTGGTTGTTGAGTTCCTGATACTGGCCTTTGGATTTGAGTATAGATTCTAACTTATATTTTAATGTATATTAGTAATGTTAGTCAAGGAGCCAGAGAAAGGACTATGCATAATAATTTTAGGAAATAGGATAAAGAAAATGAAGTTGTTGTTACAGAAAAATAACAAATGGGAGTTTCTGTGTGGCTCAACGGTAACAAACCTGACTAGTATCCACGAGCATATGGCATCACTCGGTGTGTGAAGGATCAGGTGTTGGCGTGAGCTGTAGTATAGGTCACAGACACGACTTGGATCCCACAGTGCTATGGCTGTGGCCTAGACCGGTAGCTGTAGTTCTGATTTGAACCCTAGCCTGGAAACTTCGATATACCGTGGGTGCAGCCCTGAAAAAGACATAACAAAAAAAGGGAAGAAAAAAAATAATGAGAATAAATGTAGGGGAACCACTTTTCTTACGCAGCAAATGGAGGGCCCGGGCTGTAAGCAGCCTGGGAGAAGGAGGCACATTTGAATTGCTTTCCTCTCTACCCTAGCTGCTAACAATGTGAGGCAGTGCCTCACATCCATCTCCATCTCCATTTCTTGATGTTCCACCAGTGGTCAGGCCTTAGCAAAACAGATGCTCGAAGTAGGTTCTGATGTGATGTTTCTCTGTAGTGCTATTAGGAATTGCATGAAGTTTTTCTGTTCTTCAGAAGGCTTTGGAAAAGTTTATTTGGGTAAAGGCAAAGTTCCCTAAAAGGAAACTATTTTGCCCTAAGTAAATAAATAGTTATACAGTTATATTTTTAGGGAAGGGAAGCTATGTTGCATAAGTTTAAAAAAAAAAAAAAAAGCAATGTTGCCATAAGTCAATAAATATAGTTGTGTAAATTGTTTGCTATCAAAAATAGCTAAATGTCTTTCTTGGGAAACGGAGATCAGGAAAAGAACCTAAGTTACATTATTTTAGTTCTTGGTTCAGTGGCTGTAGAGAAGGGCACACAGACTTGGTTAGATGTGAAGGATAGTAGTGAATAAAAAAATAAATCTGGCTTCTGTGAGTTGAATTCCCTATTATGATGGCCAGTGAATTCCGAAACATTATTTTGAGAAGATGATTCACAAATAGCATCCAGGTCTGTATCTTACAACTTCCTCTCCATGCCCACTAATGCTCTGGTATTAGTTTGTTTGCTTCCTGTTGCCATGAGGTTCTTATATCGCTCAAGAAGATCATTAGTTCTCAGCACAACTTAAAATGTGCCCAATATTTTTCAGAAATGGTGAAAGTGATTTCTGGCTGCCCTCCCCTGCCTGTTCCATTCTGTCTTTTCAAGGGCAGAGACAGACAGCAACTGCATGGTATGCAACAAAGGAAATTTGCTTTAGACTTGGCATCTATGACAAAGAGTGTGAAAATTTACTTTGCATGTATATTTTTAAAACCTCAGTTTACCTATATTACTAGATCAAATCACTTAACTTCACAGATACTCTGCCACCTTTACCATTGGTGAAACTGGAGAGTTAATTGGACAGTCAGTGGTTCTCTACAAGAGATGGAATAGGTCAGTCAAACAGAGATGAAAGGGATCATTTCAGCAGTTGTGCTAGAAAGTAATACCACACTCAGCCCTTACAAAGTTCAAATATCCTCAACTTTCTGTTGAATTTTTTATTTCAAGCTACCTTCTGTTTGCCATTGATGCTGCTAAACAACCATCCCTAAGGAAACTAAGAATATTTGCACATCAGTTCATTCAGTTTAAATCTTTAATGTTGCCATTTTTGTGTGAAAATAAGTACTCATTAAACTATCGAAATGCGTATAGTGGCTTCCTTTTTTAACTTATGTGAAGGCAAATGTTAAAATTATATATATAACATAAAATAAAACTGTATGTGCTGGGATCAGAGATCTTTTAAGACTAAGTTATTCAACTTCATATTTATTTGGTAAAGTCAAATTGGCAAAATTAATAAGATTTAGGCATTCAGAAGACATTTTTAAATATGGTAGTTAAAATGAGTTTTCATTAGGAAACTAGAACACATTTAGCCACTTAAGAATGGAATTGCTTTTAGAACATAAGATTTTTACAGGAAAGTTTTTGTAAGACGGTTTATATTGTGAAATAAGATTGTTACTGAAACTTACTTCTAAGGAAGCAATCTATACAAACTTTCCTCTGAAGTTCATTGCTATTATGTCTTGACAGTATGAATGTTTGTTGAGTCTTAATAATGTTTCTGACTTAAAGGCGTTGACAGGCAGTTTTAAGAGGCATCAGTCCAAACAAATGGCAGAGTACATTCTACCAGTTGTTAAGAAAGAAAAAAAAAAAAAAACTCTTTCCACAGCAAAAGTTAACTATAACTTCTCCATCGTCTGGATTGTTGTATCCTTAAAATTCTAAATGATCAGTCACTTCATACAAATTTTAACAATGCTGGTCTGTTTTGAGCATTGCAAACATCTTATAATTATCTTCTGTCAAGTTCTCATATCTGCATGTTGTTCCCTTTGTGGAATAACATACTTATCCTAATTAATGATAATTGAAGAGATGACTGAGTTCCTATCTCATACGACTTGTTTGATGACAACTAGGTTAAATCACGTTCCTTCCAATTGTTTGACATAGACTGGCATTCATTTCTTCCACCTGTTCACACACGTTGACTGGTGCAAGAAAGGTACTAATATAAAGATCTGGGGAGCAAGGCACCAGGAGGGTAGGCATGAATAAGAGACTCTCGAGAAGGCGGCTAACAGGAAACTGCATCATTCCTCTACATGGTAGTTCTAGGCTGGTGTTCAGAAATATGTGCTAAGGAGAAGGAAGATGGTGCTCTGTGTGAAACTGTGATGCCTTTTCAGAGGATACATCATTAATTTTACCTCTTGTTATAATTTGTTTTGGAGGGTTTCATTTATGTTTTCGTTGTCAGCACATTTTTAGGCCTCTTAAAGGGTACTCAAAGCTTCTGCTCCTCATTTATTTAGAAAAAGAAATGCAGCACAAGTTCTTAAACAACTCATTCATCTCCATCTCCACTGCCACCATACACTCCGGTAAGCTTTGATATTGGTTCTCCTGCTTCCATCCTGTCAACTTTTGTGTACTCTATCCACAGTGAAACAAGGGTGAGATGTAACTCCATCTGTCACTCTCCTGCTGTTGACTTCCCAAAGAGTCAACTTAATGGCCTTGAAGGTTTAGCAAGATCTGCCCTTACCTTGAACAGCACCACACCTTCTTGCCAAGAATCTTCAAGTTCAGAGTCATGTGGCAAGAGCAGTCTTCCTTCTGCTCTTGGCTTGGCTGATTCCTCATTCTGTAAAGTTGCAGATTAAATATTACTTCTATAGAAAAGCTTTTCCTAACACGCAGTTATATTATTTCATAGCATGTTTTACTTTCTTACTGCAATCTGCTTTGTTTGTAATTTTCATGTTTAATACCTATTTTCCACACTAGATTATAAACCTGATAAGTGTCGAAACAGTTATAGACTTGGCCCCTACAGCAGAAACTGCCATGTATGGCACATTCATGAACACTGTTTTCTGGATAAAATAATGTCATAATGTTTGCATCTAGGCTAAATATTCCAGCAATATGTTGATACTGCATATTGACCATTGTGTACTGTGAACTTAACTTCCTAAAGATGGGGGGGAGAAATTGGACAAAACAAAGGTTTTAGGCATGGAATTACTGGGGAAACTATTTCATATTGGAATACCCTTTTCTAGTCTGTGCAACTTGAACCTAAATTCAATAGGTTCCTACTGTAGGCTGTGTTTACTAAAATTACACTACATTCAGGTATGGATAACCTGTCTTTGAATTTTGCTGTAGGCTGCATTCTGCCAGAGGTGTAGGCAACAAACTGTGAGGCTAAACTTTTATCATCATATCTATAAATCAAGATGAAAGCTTAAGACTTCCTCCTGTGGGCTTTGCATTGCTTTTAGAAAAATAGAAAGGTGAACTATTGAGTTTGAAAAAGAAAAAATGTGTAAAGAATTACTTGGCAAAAATGAAATACTGTTGACCATCTCAATTCCTTAAAAAAAAATCTGGATGACTGTGAATTCTCAAAATGCAGCACAGCATAAGTGCAGATTCCTGGAAAAGCATGACCAGTATTTTAACAGCTTAGTTTATAATGCCAACTCCAATGGAAGGTGAGGTTTCTCAAAATCTTTTTTTTTTTTTTTAAACATATAACACTTTTAGTTTCAGGGGTACAGTGTAGTGATTTGATATTTGGATATATTGCAAAATAATCATAATAATTGTAATTAACATCCATATGCATATATAGTGAGATTTTTTTTTTTCTTGTGATGGCTTTTAAGATTTCTTTAGTGACTTTCAAATAGACAGGACTGTATTGATAACTATATATAAGATAACTTTGGCGTTTTCTTCGTAGGTCAGTGATTAACAAACCTGACTAGGATTCATGAGGATCTGGGTTCAATCCCTGGCCTTCCTCTGTGAATTAAGGATCCGGTGTTGCCATGAGCTGAGGTTAGGTCGCAGATGCGGCTCAGATCTCACATTGCTGTAGCTCGGATTCGACTCCTAGCCTGGGAACTTTCTTATGCGGTGGGTGCAGCCCTAAAAAGCATAAAAAAAAAGTTTTAGCTATATTCAGCCTCTTAATGTAAATTAAGATTAATCCCAAACCATTTAAAGTATGGTTTCTACCTTGCAATTCCTTTTTTTTTTTTTCCCAAATACATAGCGTATTAAAAGAAAACTCCTGCCAGAGTAAAGCAATATTTACTTTGGATCTGGAGAAATGAAAATAAAATGAAAATGAACTGGGACATGTATCAAGCTCCATATCAGATACCTGGCATATATATCCTGGTATATAAGGGCCTCTAAGTATACCGGATGTTGTGCTTTAACATCAGACCATTACAAAAACAATTTAATACTAACTTGGCTATAAGTGGTAGAGAAACCAAATGTACGTGTCAGTGTAGTGTGTGTTATATTTAATAAGCATTTAAAATGAAAATATACTTTCCTAATATATGCCCTTTTTAAGAACAAATGGTTACTTTCAGTAGCAGAGGGAATGTTTTTTAATTGAATTTTGTAACTCAATGGTAGTTGGACTCACTTCTGTTGTAAAAGGAATTAAAACTACACTTCTTTCTCCCAAACTTTGTGCACGTTAATTTAAATGCTGCGTAAGTGCAGCTCCCTTGCTCTTCACTTTAATATTACAATAATGGAAAATAGGCTTAACTGTGACAAATATATTTGGCTTCTATAATAATATTTTCAATTTACTGACCTTTTTTTTTCTGAAGGTTTCCACGTACTTCCACATATTCTGTCTCATTTACTCCTCTTCATATTGTGAAGTGAAATAGAAAAATAACAATTGGTTAGAATCCAGGGAATTGACCTTTAATTTCATTTTCTTTTTTAACCTTCTGATTGACTGACTGAGTTTGGGGAAGTAAATCATTCACTAAATCAATCGATGCCTCAACTTTTCCAGCTATGAAGAGTTAGCCTTTTCTATTGCTTCCTTGTTGCATGGTCAAATAAAATACAAAATCAAATATACGTGTCTCTACAGAAAAACGGAGCCGCATCAACTCAGGCTATACCAATGTATATTTTCTCGTTGACAAGCTAATTTACTTCTTAAATGAGTTATTGAAAGAGATCCAACCTTGATACCCTAAACTTTCCCAGGAACTTTGAGGGTGTGAGGCAGAAATTCCTTAGACCTTATCAAACAGAACATTTCGTGTTCTGTTGTGCTAATATGTGGCTTCAAAGGAAACAAAATTAAACTTGGACTCATTTTGACAGTTACAAAAAATTTGAGTCCTTAGGTGAAGCATGAAGCTAAAACGTAGGAGGTAGAGGGGGGACCTCGATTCTTTTGAGCAGCGTTTGAATCAAGAATTGTGCTAGTAAGTTCTTTACTTCCCTAGTGAGGTAGCCAGATAAAATACAGGGCACTGGTGAAATCTGAAATTGAGATAAACAAGTAATTATTAGTGTAAGTGTGGTCCACACAATATTTGGGATATAAGAATTGTTTATCTTAAACATAGATTTAACTAGGCGTTTTGTAAATACTTGCTTATTGCTTTTATAGCTGTATCTGTTTCATGGGGAAGTTCCAGAGTGTTAGGCTCACCAGAAGAGGAACAGACAGGTCCAAGTCGGTAAGGCAAGAAGTTGACTGAGGCATCTGAGAGAGAGATGGGATGAGCTCAAGACAGCCTCAGCCCCAACTGAGAGGAGAAGTTAGTCTTAAAAAGGATCATGGGGGGAATCTGTTGGGAGGGTCTGTACTAGGAACTTGTGACAAGGACATTGAAAAGATGGCACAATTTGGGGAAGGGGCTGGGGGTTGCATCCCACAACTGAGTGATTGTGCCAGGAATAATTAGAGGGGAAGGGAAAAATGATACAATGTGAAAAGATGGTTGGGGTCAGAGTTTCACAACCAGGTAAGTTCAGCAACAGGAATGGGAAGTACAGGGGGCAGTTAATCTTGTTTTACTTTTAAACTCAATGAATTTCATTACATGTATAGTTGTACAGTGATTATCACAACCCAGTTTTACAACATTTCCATCCCAAACGCCTATCCCATTCCCTCAACCCCTAACTTTTCTTCTTGGGAAAGCATACGTTTTTCCAAGTCTGTAAGTTGGTATCTGTTCTGCAAAGAAGTTTATCGTATCCTATTTTTAGATTCCACATGTAAGTGATAACATATGACATTGCTGTCTAACTTCACTTAGCATGGTAATTTCTGTGTTCATTCATGTTGCTGCAAATGCCATTATTCCTTTTCTTTTTTTTGGCTGAGTAATATTATATGTACCACATCTTAATCTACTCCTCTGTTGATGGACCTTTAGGTTGTTTCCATGTCTTGGCTATCGTATATAGTGCTGCAATGAACATTGGCATACGTGTGTCTTGCTAAGTCATATCTTTCTCTGGATAGATGCCCAGGAGTGGGATTACTAGATCAACTGGTAATTCTGATTTTAATTTTTTGAGGAATCTCCAAACTGTTGTCCATAGTGGACAACAATTTACATTCCAATTTACATTCCAACCAACGGTGTAATAGGATTCCTTTTCTCCATATCCTCTTCAGCACTTATTGTTTATAGACCTTTTGATGATGGCCATTCTGGCTGGTTAAGGTGGTACCTCATAGTGGTTTTGATTTGCATTTCTCTAATAATGAGTGATGCTGAACAACTTTTCATGTGTTTTTTTTTTTTGCCATCTGTATGTCTTCTTTGGAGGATTGTCTGTTAAGCTCTTCTGCCTTTTTTTTTTTATGAGTTGTTTGTTTTTTTGGTATTGAGCTGTAGGAGGTGTTTATAAATTTGAGATTAATCATTGTCACTTGGTTCATTTGCAAATGTTTTCTTCCATTCTGTGGGTTGTCATTTCGTTTTTGTTGAGGGTTTCCTTTGTGCAGAAACTTTTAAGGCCAGTTAGTCTTTATAGGTGGTTCATCTTTACAGGCAGTTTCTAGCAGACCATTTCTTGCTGCCCAATGCAAATGGCACATTTCAAGGGAGGGGACCTCTTCCTTTCTCCTGGGAATCTATAATCGGGCTATGGGTCATATCTGAGCTGCAGCTGCTGACCTACACCTTAGCCATGGCAACACCAGATCGAAGCCATATCTACGACCTAGACCACAACTTGTGGCAAAGCAGAATTCTTAACCCACTGAACGAGGACAGGGATTAAACCCATATCCTCACAGATACTATGCCAGGTTATTAACCCACTGAGCCACAATGGGAAGTCCCTGTATTTTCATTTACTAAATCTGGCAACCCTATTCTCATGGGAACTCTGCAGTGAAGGCCAACACTGCCCTGTATTACAATTGGGAAAACCAAGTTTCAGGGAACTTCGTTGCATGTCTTCAAACACAGCCAGCATTGTGGCAGAGGCGGAGATGAACCCAAGCCCATCTGTACCTATTATCCGTGAGTGCTTCTTCCAAAATACCCTCCTGTCTGTATAACACACCAACTCATCTGGCTGCAGAATCCACAGTGATGCTTGCCACCCATGCATGAATTTCTCCCAAAGGAAACAGATCAAAAGAAAAGGAAATATTTTACTTCATTCCACCTCCTCCCCCAGGCAAGATCCCTCCCATTCTGCAAGTTCTGTCAGAGGAGAAAAGAGTACTCTCATTTACTCCTAGCACATAATACAAGTGCGACCACATTCCCTCAAGGTGAGAAACCCAAAGTACATGCAGAGAACCAAGGGACATAGTTACAGTATCCTTGCTTCTTGACCACTATATGTCATGTTTGTGATGAGACGTATTTTGGGAAGCACTGTAGTAATAGCCCCAAGCAACCATTCCAGGACTCCATGTAGCTGTAGGTGGCCATCCGTGGTGTGTAGATTGTGAAGGATGAAGGAAAAGCTGAGTTTATTTGCAGTTAAAGTGATGAAAGTGGCAGCTATTGAAGCTATTAGTGCCTATTTTCTGTTCTGAAAGAAAAGGAGAGAGGATATTAACACTGGGGGCAAAGGAAGATGTATTGCTGTGCGTGTAGCTTCAGAAGCCTTGCCCTGCAATCTGTGTTGCTGCTCCCACACAGTTTGGCAGGGGACAAACAGTGAATAGTGCTCTATTTTTAATTTTAAACTTTTAAGCAGAAGGCCATCAAGCATAATCTGCTCAGTAAACATTTGGTCTAGAGTTTAAGCATTTCTCTTCGTTCGGCAAACAGTATCACAAATGTTAAATGTTAAAGAAGAACCAATGGCATGTGTATTTTATCAGAATGCATCCTTTGCCAAGAATATCTCTGGATTTTTTTCCCCCCGGTGCAGTTTAAAAACGAAATGATAAACACTGCTGGAAGGCAGTAGATGTAGGCATAAAATAGGGACTTTGCACCCTGATACACAAAAGTTCAAGTGCCAGTTCCACAACTTGGCTCCTGTGTGACCTTGAACATGTTACTGAAATTCTTCGACCTGTGTCTTCTGAGGATTTAATAATAAAGCAATACGTACTTAATGGTAGCATTGCAAAGATGAAAAGATTTTGTACATGAAATTCATGCACGTATTAGACACCCTGAAATACTTAACAATTGCATTTATATTTCTGTCGTTTAAATTTAAATTGTGAAAAGACAGTTTGAGAGAATAGTATTAAGCACAATAAAACTAGATTAAGGTGTCACGTTACTTTATTTAATAACATGTCACGTGTTATTAATAATCTCAGCATCTGATATGTTACAGATCCAAGAATACAACATTGACTCATTAATCTTAATAGTTTCCTAATTCCTACGGTTTGTCTTGGATTAGTTCAATGTGTGGATGCCAAAAGGACCATTATTATTCTTGACTATAAGAAATTCTCAGGTAAATGTCTTTGTATGTCATTGGAATTAATGGCAATGAAATTTTGATCCAGAGATACTTACCTGGCATCACAATCACAATAACCGCATGAAGGAACTCCATGGAATAGATTCATTTTCAGAGAACATAGGTGGATCCGATGGCTGTCATGCCAAGATTATTTTCCAACATTGAGATTCTGCATTTCTAAGCCCAGATTCTATAACTGACTTAGTGAATCAGGTTTTAATTAATCCACTCACTCATTAAAAATGTATTTACTGTGCTCCTACCCTGTGCCCACACTGCTATTAGCATTTAACAGTGAACTCTAGGTAGAAATCTGAGAGAAACTAGCATATGGAAATGTAGTGAGGAGAGAAAAATGTCAACTGGTAGTTAGCTGTTACTATGCATCGAGCTATGTACTTTACCCCTTTATGTTTTGTGTCACTTCCATTCTGCTCTCAGTATGAACAGACAAGGCTAATACTGTTTCCAGTGAAGGTCTGACAGCTATTCTGTTGATTGGTTTGGCATTGCATTTGAGCGGTACTCATGAGGCCCAGACTGCTGAAGGATGGCTTGGCTGAAAGGAAGAGGCGATATGCCCAAGGGAGAAGGGGCAGAATTGTGTAAGGGAGAAATGCGGACCCAGTAGTTGTACATATGTGCACTGCTAAAGGCTCTGAAAATTGCTGCAGAGTGGAATTTAAAAGAAATGGCCACTACCCTCCATAACAGAGTCTGGAGCCATATAGACTGATTGTAAATAATATAAGCTTTGATTTCACATGATCCATTCCTTGCTTCTCTGTTACCATGACCTTATGTGTTGCCTCCTAATCAACCTTTTCCAAAGATGTACCTGATTTTCCTTCCAGAGAGTATGTTTTCCCCCAAATTTATGTGAGGCGAATTATGTGGATACAATGGGGCCCACCATCTGTTAGAGGTGTGCGTCATCTTGGACACTTACAAATCGGGGCAGTTATCCTGACCTGGGTGAGTGGGGATATTTCCCTGAGCCTTCTAGATAAACTTCTTCCAAAAATAATAAGCTTTCCTAATAGACTACCCATTTAACTCTGAATGACTTGGCATGCAGATGTGAGGTCTGAACATGTGCAATTATTTGCTGTCAAGAGGCAGCCATCCTGATGAAGAAACCTTCACAGAGAGAATGGCACAGACAAGATACTTTCTGAGCAATGAGCCAGAGCCCATACCATGAAACTTTGTATCCTATTGTCCCCCAAGGCTGACTTCTGATCTTTTTAGTCACATGAGACAATAAATTTAAGAACTAACCTGATTCAAAAAAAATTTTTGAGGAGGGCTTGCGATTTGGTTTTTCATTCCAGTTTTTAGAGAGTTTTGCTTAAAGTATAGTTGATCTACAATGTTGTGCCAGTTTCTGCTGTAAAGCAAAGTGATCCAGTCTCCCACACAAACACATGCATACACACAAACACATGTATACACACACACACACACACACACACACACACATACATATATACATTCCTTTCTTGTATTATCTTTCCTCATGGTCTGTCTCAAGGGATTGGATATAGTTCCTTGTGCTATACAGTAGGGTCTCATTGCTTATCCATTCTAAATATAATTGTTTGCATCCCCTAACCCCTAACTCCCAGTCCGTCCGATTCCCTCTCCCTCCCCCTTGGCAACCACAAGTGTCTTCTCCACGTCTGTGAGTCAAGTTTCTGTTTAGTAGGTAGGTTCATTACTGCCCTGTTTCAGAGTCTACCTGTAAGTGATACCATATGGTATTTGTCTTTACACTTCTGATTTCACTTAGTATGATAATCTCTAGTTACATCCACATTGCTACAAATGGCATTATTTCATTCTTGATGGCCAAGTAGTATTCTGTTGTGTGTGTGTGTGTGTGTGTGTGTGTGTATACCATAGTTTCTTAATCCATTCATCTATCATTGGACACTTGGGTTGCTTTCATATCGTGGCTATGGTGAATAGTGCTGCTCTGAACATTGGGTGCATGTATCTTTTTGAGTTGTAGTTTTGTTCAGTTATATGCCCAGGAATGGGATTGCTAGATCATATGCTAGTTGTATATTTAGATTTATGAGGAACCACCATACTGTTTTTTTTTTAATAGTGGTTGTATCAGTTTATATTCATACCGACAGTGTAGTTTCCTTTTCGCCACACTATCTCCAGCATTTGTTATTTGTAGACTTATTAATGTTAGCCATTCTGACAGGTGTGAGGTGGTACCTCATTGTAATTTTGATTTGCATTTCTCTAATTAGTAATGTTGAGTATTTTGTCATGTGCCTACCGGTCATCTGTTTGTCCTAACTAAGATGATTTAAGTTAGGTTTTCTGGAAGTTACTTTGTGGTGCAGTGGGTTAAGAATCTGGTGGTGTCGCTGCAGTGGATCAGGTTGCTGTTGCGGCATAGATTTGATCCCTAGTCTTGCATTTGCCACAAACATGCTCAAAAAGAAAAATGAGGTTTTCTGATCATCTCAGAGGTATTCAAAATGACAAACTAATGTCCTTAGCTGTGTGACTTTGGGCAAACTGCTTATCCACACTGGGTTTTTTGGAGCTGAAGTCTAAATTTTTGGCTTACAAGTTAGGTGATTTATTTTTTTTTCTAGAAAATGAATATCATAATGGTCTTCGATATATCTTTTGAATAATAACATGGGACAAGGTCTTTATGCACTGAATATAGTGCCTTAAACTTTCTGCTTGTTAAATACTGTACAGGTGTCATCATCATCAAGCTAGTTTATACATGGACATGGCTGTTTTAACAAACATATACTGATTTTCCAGTACTACACAACTCAGTGCTCTATGTGGTAAGACTCAAAAAAAATGATGATCAAGATATTATTCGATTTTCTCTCCTTAAAGAAAAATATATACAAAATAATTTTAATACATAATAGTACTAAATAAGTTGCATTTTTTTTTTTTTAAAGTGGGTCTTCAGTAAAATGTAGTGGCTGTCAGGCTAGAAAGAAATGTAACTTCTCAGTAGAAGGATCAAGGAACACATTATGGAGGGGAGAGAATAATTGCTTATTACACTTAAATAGGTAGACTTTGCTAAGCAAAGAAGCCACATCATAGCACCTCAGCTCTTTTTTCAAAGTAGACATGATCATAAGAAAAAGGGTGTATGTTGAGGAAAGCAAAGAGGAAGAGAATTGACAGAATGGGTTGAGATTTTTTCCAGGAGTTTTGGCTCTACTCATAAGCTTCTTGTGCTCAAGAAGCTGAACATGGCAACTTCTTTTAAGTCTTGTATTTAAGATGTCTGTTACGTGAAGGTGCCAACTTATGTATGCTAATTGGAGTAATGTAAAAAAAATTGCTCGTCCGATAGTATGAATAGTTTCAGTATTGACTCTCAGGTTCTCCTCCATCCCCTTAGTGAGCTGGAAGGAATCAAAAGTGTAAAGTGTATGGATGAGTTTACTAGAAATGTAATGATGAAACTAAGAATGTGGTTCAATGTCGACAATATGCCATTCTCAATGAGTGCTCTCTCTGTCTCTAACTTCATTTATCCGTAGAGTAAGCCTTTGATGCAAGCATTGCTATCCATTTTTACTAAGGGAAAGAAAGAACAAGTCAGTATTTAAATTGGGTTCGTTGCCACTAACTAGTGGAGTCAAAGAAAATGTATATAATTGCTGTACTTACAGTACTTACAGAGTAATAGCATGGGAGAAAATGTGGATCTGCTTAATAGTTGCCCTTAAAGAAAAAAAAACTTGAGGTTTTAGAGGCTATTTATGTTTGGCTGTGTTTGTTTCCCTTTGTTTTTTGCCCTCTCATGCCACAATCAACTTGTTACTGGTAATGTCCACCGTTGTCGTGACCCTCTGTGAGCTAACTTTCCTTTATCTCTGACTCTCTAGGTCATTTGAATAGAAATGTTTCACATTCATCTGTATTGAGAGACTATTGTGTACCTGATTATGACAAATGACAGAATTAGATTTTTTTCTTGATCTAAGTTTCAAATAATATGAGGTAGTTCCCAATATTGTAACTTTTAAAAAGTGAGGCAAACAATTTTTTTCTTTGTAGATTTTTATGTAGGTCCAATATCCTAGTTTGATATGAAAGAAAGCCAATATTGGGCAGTTTATTTGGTTTCCTAGCCTCAAACATCTAGTAACAGGGTACATATTTGAAATTTCAGCTGATATGACTTAAAAATACATACATACATATTGTGAAATGTAGAGTATTACAGTGGAGAGAACAATGAAAACATGGAGAAATTAAGATGCTCTTGGCTGCATGTAAAAGAATATGGTAATCAAACTTGAAGTGACGGAACACAGACCATGTCATGCTTGAGCTTGCCACTGCATGGTCAAAGGATGAGTCTGTTACATACCTCCGTGCACTGTTTATCACATACCAGCTGCACAATGGAGGAGAGAACAGAGGCTCACTTCCCCTGCCCATATCTTGGGCAAAATAAGAGCTCTTTTCTCAGAAACTCTCATTTTCCAGAAGATAGTTCTTCACATCTCTTGGCCACTGTTTGGTCAGATGGCCACCTCAACTAAAAGAAATCTGTAAAAGAGTCTGATTGTCAGTTTATAATATTGCTCACCCTTCAAGAAGAAAAAAAGGAAAGGTTGTTGAGTAGAAACCCATGATTTAAAGTGTACTAGCTTTCCCTCCTTTTCTTATAGAATAGTTGCAAAGGAAAAAAGAAAAGCGTGGAGAGGATGGACAGTACATCATGTGCAAGATACTCAGATTGAAGGTTTTATTGTAGGTACTTACAGCTATCATTTTACAGGAGGAAATACATTTCCAAAGAGGTGAAATTTCCTGGTCAAAATTCCATATGTAATCAGGCATATTCCAGTATACCTTATTAACTCTGGGTTCATGATATTCTCTGCTTGGCTACTAATATTTGGATCTGCTACCATGTTTCCTTGGGCTGATTTTGATCAGTTTTTTTAGGTATATTCACTTTTCACTGAGGTGCTTCCAAATAATGTGATGGTTTGCTTTCTAAATCAGTTTCGTAGGCTATGAAATTGATTGAAATTAGAAGAAAACAGTCTGCCCCCCAAAATTACAATGATAATTAAAATGAAATTTATTGTTACACATAGAGAAAAGCTGTGAAAAAAATCTATGCTTATTCAAATCTTAATATATATTAGCTTTTGAACATTTAAAAATTAACACAGAAAAATTAAAGTTTTCGTTAAAATATTTCTCAACCACATTTCCACATTGGCAAATGGTAGTTTTCAATGTGATCTATATCTTGCCAGTCCATTTTTAATAAACAATTCACAACATAAATTTGTACATAGGCACATGTATTGTAGAAATTATAACATGGTGTACGTATCATTTTGCAACTTGAATTTTCACCCAGTGTTTTGAGATATATATAACTATATATAAACAGTACATATGGTTACTTGTGAGCATATATGAGAGTTTCTAGAGTGAAAGTAAATTCTAGGTCAGTCAAAAGCATGTATATATATTGCTAAATTCATCTTAATTTTCCCATTCCTTGAAATGATTATATATGTAAACACATATGGGTTAGATTAACGATAATAGTGATTTGTTTACTGAATTGGATCCATTGAAGAACATCAGAATGATTTTACTGCTGTCTTAATAGTGCCCACCTTGAGAAGTGAGTACTGACCAGATGGAATGGATCAATAGGTACTTAAACCTTTGCTTTATCCTGATCCTTGGTAAAGGCTCAGCTTAAAGGGAAAGGATTTTTTGGTAAATGATATAGGCAGACTATAACACCCAGGTACTTCCGCTAAGAACCCAGAGAAAAAAAGTAGGAACAAAGAATTCTTTTTTTAAATGTCTGATAGATGGACTAAATGTTTTCATTCTGGAAAAGCCATCAATTGTTACTTTTCAGTTTCTGAAATAGGCAACTTTAGCATATGTTTGAGACAGTGTCTTAGATAACTAGCTATAGAAACTGCTTCAACTGAATTCAGTGAGAACAGCTACTCAATATCATGTGTGAAACACTTCCTCTGTGCCTGCAAACACGTATGGCTTGGAATAGAGATACCCCTGCTCTTCTGAAAGATTATAGTCATTTCAAGGAATGGCAAAAGTGTGGGCAAATAATTGCCGTTAGTTATTTCTAAGCATTTTCATAGAACTATGTAAGATATTATGTATCCTTAAATACAGTGTTTCAGGGAAGGACAGAGCAGTACTACTGATGGTAGCATGATTTAGAAATGATTTTACCTTAAATTTATGTCTTAAAAATATTTCTAAGCCTATAGTTAAGAAAACAAGTTATCCAATTTAAAAAAGGGGAAAGGATCTCAACAGGCACTTGACTGAATATTTACAGACAGCCAATATAAAAAGATGATCAACACCACATTGTATTAGGGAAGTACACATGAAAACAGCCATGAAAAACTGCTATATATGTATTAGCATGGCTAAAATCCAAAACTCTGACAACACCAAATGCTTGTGAGGATGTGGAGAGTGGGAGTTTCTCTTTGTTGGTAGTGGGAATAAAAATAAGCTGCTTTGGAAAACAATTTGGCAACACAGTCTTAACACAGGATCTTGCAACATGATACTTAGCTAAATAAGTTAACATATCTGCATAGAAGCCTGTAAATGAATTCTGTAGCAGTGTTATTCATAATTGCACAAGTTTGGAAGTGACGAAGATTGTTTTTCAATAGTGAATACATAAACCAGGTGTATTCATACGAAGGGATATTTTTCAGTGATAAAAAGAAATGAGCTTTCAAATCATAAAAAAAGACCTAAAAGGAATCTTAACACATATTCCTATATGAAAGAAGCTGGTCTGAAAAGACTGTATGCTCTATGATTTCAACTACATGACAATTTGGAAAAGGCAAAACTTTGGAGATAGTAACAAGCTCAGTCGTTGCCAGGACGACAGTCCCTATCTATCTATTTAAAAGCGCACTAACTCAGGAATTTGTTACTAAATGAAACTTAAGCATTCATAAACTATGGAGGATATGGTAATTAAATAAAATACTATTAGTCAATAATTGAAACTATTAAAATCTTACTGAATAATTAAAACTATTTTTAGAAGGAAAGAGTAACTATTAGTGCATTCCCATAAAATACTCATGTATTTCTGACATTCATGGGCAAAAAAAACCCAAAAAAACAGTGTATTTAGAGTTAGTGTAAATGGGTTGCAAAACAACCAACATTTCAGATGATAAACATAGGTATTTTAACGATTTATCTTAGTATCTTAATAGTTGGAAATGACTGGTTTTTTTATTTTTATTTTTCCGTTATTGCTGGTTTACAGATTTGTCAATTTTGCAGCTGCACGGCGTGGTGACCCAGTTATACATACATATATGGATTCGTCATAAGTGATTAAACATAGTTCCCAGTGCTATACAGCCGGATCTCCTTGCTTTTCCATCCCAGAGGCAATAGTCTACAACTGTTAACCCCACACTCTCATACCATCCCGCTCCCTCTGCCACCCCCTCGGCAACTACAAGTCTGTTCTCCAAGTTTGTGATTTTCTTTTCTGTAGAAAGGATCATTTGTGCAGCATATTAGATTCCAGATATAAGTTGATATCATATGGTATTTGTCTTTCTCTTTCTGACTTACTTCACTCAGTATGAGGGTCTCTAATTCCATCCATGTTGCTGCAAATGACATTATTTTGTTTTTTATGGCTGAGAAGTATTGCATTTTGTATATATACCACATCTTCCTAATCCAATCTTCTGTTGATGGACATTTGGGTTGTTTCCATGTCTTGGCTATTATGAATAGTGATGCAGTGAACATGGGTGTGCAAGTGTACTTTTCAAGGAAAGTTTTGTCCGGATATATGCCGAAGAGTGGGATTGCTGGGTCATATGGTAGTTCCATGTATAGTTTTATAAGGTACCTCCGTACTGTCTTCCGTAGTGGTTGTACCAGCTTAGATTCCCACCAACAGTGCACGAGGGTTCCCATTTAGCCACACCTCCTCCAGCATTTGCTGTTTGTGGACTTATTAATGATGGCCATTCTGGCTGGTGTGATGTATCTGGTGGTAGTTTTGATTTGCATTTGTCCAATTATCCGTGATGAGCATTTTTTCACGTGCTTGTTGGCCATCTGCATATCTTCTTTGGAGAAATGTCTATTCAGGTCCTTTTGCCCATTTTTCAATGGGGTTGTTGACTTTTTTGCTGTTGAGCTGCATAAGTTGTGTATATTAGAGATTAAGCCTTTGTCAGTTGCATCATTTGACAGTCTTTTCTCCCATTCTGTAAGTTGTCTTTTAGTTTTCTTTTTGGTTTCCTTTGCTGTGCAAAAACTTGTCAGCTTGATTAGGTCCCATTGGTTTATCTTTGCTTTTATTTCTGTTGCATTGGGAGACTGACCTGAGAAAACATTTGTAAGGTTGATGTCAGAATGTTTTGCCAATGTTTTCTTCCAGGAGTTTAATGGTGTCTTATATTTAAGTCTTTAAGCCATTTTGAGTTTATTTTTGTGCATGGTGTGAGAGTGTGTTCTACTTTCATTGATTTGCATGCAGCTGTCTGGGTTTCCTAGCAATACTTACTGAAAAGACTGTCTTTTTCCCATTTTATGTTCTTGTCTCCTTTGTCAAAAATCAATTGACTGTAGGCATCTGAGTTTATTTCTGGGTTCTGTATTCTATTTCATTGGTCCATATGTCTGTTTTGGTACCAGTACCACACTGTCTTGATGGCTGTGGTACTGTAATATTGCCTGAAGTCTGGGAGAGTTAGGGATTTTGTTCCTTAAAATTGCTTTGGCAATTCTGGGTCTTGTGTGGTTCCATGTAAACTATTGGATTCTTTGTTCTAGTTCTGTGAAGAATGTCATGGGTAATTTGATAGGGATTGCATTGAATCAGTAGATTGCTTTGGGTAGTATGGCCATTTTTACAATACCTATTTTTCCGGCCCATAAACTTGGAAAATCTTGCCATTTCTTTGTATCTTCTTTAATCTCCTTGATTAATGTTTTGTAGTTCTCCGCATGTAGGCCTTTCACCTCCTTGCTCAGGTTTATTCCCAGGTATTTGATATTTTTGGGGGGCTGTTTTAAAACGTAAAGTATTTTGGTATTTTTCTAATTTCATTGTTAGTATACAGAAATGCGATTGATTTCTGAAGGTTAACCATATATCCTACTACTTTGCTGAATTTGTTGATCAGTTCAAGTAATTTTGAGGTTGAGTCCTTGGGGTTTTCTATATATAGTGTCATGTCATCTGATACAGTGGTAGTTTTACCTCTTCTATTGCTATTTGGATGCCTTTTATTTCTTTTGTTTGTCTGATTGTTGTAGCTAGGACCTCTAATACTATGTTGAATAACAGTGGTGAGAGTGGACATCCTTGTCTTGTTCCAGATTTTAGTGGGAAGGTTTTCAGCTTTTCTCCATTGAGTATTATATTTGCTGTGGGTTTGTCGTAAATGACTTTTATTATGTTAAGATATATTCCCTGTATTCCCTCCCACTTTGGTAAGAATTTTGATCACGAATGGATGTTGGACTTTGTCAAATGCTTTTTCTGCATCTATTGAGATGACCATGTGGTTTTTGACTTTTGTTAATGTGTATGACATTGATTGATTTGCATTATGTCGAACCATTTTTGTGCACCTGGGATGAATCCCACCTGGTCGTGGTGTATGATCTTTTTTATGTTGTTAGATTTGGTTGGCTAAAACTTTGTTGAGAATTTTTACATCTATATTCATCAAAGTTATTGGCCCATATTTTTCCTTCTTCCTGGTGTCCTTGTCTGGTTTTGGAATTAAGGTGATGTTGGCATCATAGCATGTTTTTGGGAGTGTTCCTTCTTCTTCAACCATTTGGAAAAGTTTAAGGAGGATGGGTATGAGTTCCTCTTTGTATGTTTGGTAGAATTCAGCTGTGAAGTCATCTGGTCCTGGACTTTTATTTGTAGGGAGTGTTTTTATGACATACTCTATTTAATTTCTCATGATGGGTCTTTTCAGTTGATCTAGTTCTTCTTGATTCAGTTTTGGCAGGGTGTAAGTCACTAAAAAGTTGTCCATTTCTTCTAGATTATCAAATTTGTTGGCATACAATTGTTCATAATACTCTCATGGTTTTTTCAATTTCTGTAATCCCCTTTGTAAATTCTCCTTTTTCATTTCTTATTTTGTTTATTTGGGTTTTTTCTCTCGTCTTGGTGAGTCTAGCCAGAGGTTGGTCAATTTTGTTTACCTTTTCAAAGAACCAGCTCTTGGTTTTATTTTTTTTTTCTGTTTTTTGAATTTCTCTTTCAATGATTTCCTCTCTGAGTTTTATGATTTCCTTCTGTTGAATTTAGGGTGTTTTTGTTCTTTTTCTGATTCATTTAGGTGATGGGCTAAGTTGTCAATACGATATTTTTCTTTTTTGAGGAAGGCCTGTAATGCTATGAATTTCCCTGTGAGCACTGCTTTTGTAGCATCCCATAGATTTGGAGTGGTTGTGTCTTCATTCTCATTTGTCTTAAGGTATTTTTTAATTTCCTTCTTGATTTCCTCATTGACCCATTCATTTTTTAGTAGTATGTTTTTGAGTCTCCATGTAGTATGTTTTTTCTTGTTTCCCTTCCTGTAGTTGATTTCTAGTTTCATGCCTTTGTGGTCATAGAAGATACTTGAGATAGTTTCTATGCTTTTAAATTTGTTGAGGTTAGCTTTATGCCCCAGTATGTGATATATCCTTGAGAATGTTCCATGTGCACTTGAGAAGAATGTGTATTTTGATTTTTTTTGAATGTAATGTCCTGAAAATGTCAGTTAGGTCTAACTTGTCTATTGTGTCATTTAGGGTCTCTATTGCCTTACTGATTTTTCTGCCTCTAGATCTGTCCATTGATGTAAGTGGAGTGTTAGTCTCCTACTATTATTGTATTCCCATCTATTTCTCCTTTTATGTCTGATAGTACTTGTTGTAGGTACTTGGGTGCTCCTATATCAGGGGCATATAGATTAACGATTGTAATATCCTTTTCTCAAATGGATCCTTTAACCATTAAATAGTGTCCTTCTTTGTCTTTCTTAATGGTCTTCATTTTAAAGTCTATTTTGTCTGATAAGAGTATTGCCACTTCTGCTTTCCTGTCTTGTCCATTGGCATGAAATATCTTTTCCTGTCCCCTTACTTTGAATCTGTCCTTTGCCCTAAGGTGAGTCTCTTGTAGACAGAAGATGGTAGGTTTTTGCTTTTTTATCCAGTCTGCCACTCTGTGTCTTGTGATGGGAGCATTTAGTCCATTGACATTTAAAGTGATTATTGATATGTATTTATTGCCTTTTTAGACCTTGTTTTCCAGTTGATTCTGTTTCTTTTTTTGTTTGGATGGTTTCCATTTATTTTATGCTTGAGTGCTTTTCTTTTCAGTATTTGTGGATGTGATGTTCCATTTTGATTTGTGGTTGCCCTGTTTAAGTATGTTAACATAACACCTTCTTAAATCTGCTCGCTGAGTGTATTTTTGGATGAACAGCGAGAGATGTTTCATAAGAGGCATTATGGTTTTAGAAATGCCATAAACATCAATGAGCTTGGCTACAGGTAGTTACATTGAGAATTAGAGATGGATACTAAGTGTTTGTTAGGCTGGGAAGGAAAATGTTTATATTTCAGATTCTGATAACATCAGGATTCAAAAATACCTTGGTAGTGTGCTGAAGGAGTAAGTCAGAAATTAGCAATAAAATTTAATAGGGAAAAACATATGTCTGCTCAAACAACCTGGTAGAATCGAGGTGGGAGAGAGAGAAATGGCTACCAGAGGCAAATAATAAAGCATTAAAAGTTTGAGTAGATGGCAATTTCATCAAAATCCAGCACTGATGGACTACAGAATAGGCCTAAATTTGATCCAGAACTTCGGGGCCTAGAGAATAATTGGTACAAATTTTCCATGTTGGATAGATCATGCTGGTGTCAGGTGTGGATATGGATCATTAAAAAGGACACAGATACCATTGTGGATCAGTGGTAACAAACATGACTGCTATCCATGAGGATGCTGTTTTGATCACTGGCCTTGCTCAGTGGATTAAGGACACAGCATTGCTGTGAGCTCTGGTGTAGGTCACAGATGTGACTAGAACCCCACGATGATGTGGCTGTGGTGTAGACCAGAAGCTGCAGCTTCAATTTGACCCCTAGCCTAGGAATCTCTGAATGCCGCAAGTATGGCTCTAAAGAAAAAAAAAAAGGACTCAGAAGGATGGAATTTATCCAAAGGTTATCACTGAAGTGATCCAAGATTAAAGTTTTTAAAACGTAGTTGAAAGAGGTTTTATTTGCTTTCCCCCTGCCCCCTTTTGATACAGTCTCAGGGAGTGAGCAAGAGCTACCTTAGTTTGAAGCATTTACTCAGTAATTAATCCTGCTTGTGTTTCTTGGACCAAATATACAGGACTAGAACTATGGAAAAGAAGATTCTTGGAGTTCCTATCATGGGTCAGTGGTTAATGAATCCAACTAGGAACCAAGAGGCTGAGGGTTTGATCCCTGGCCTCACTCAGTGGGTTAAGGATCCGGCGTTGCCATGAGCTCGGTGTAGGTTGCAGACACAGCTTGCATCCTGCATTGCTGTGGCTGTGGTGTAGGCCGGTGGCTACAGCTCCACTTTGACCCCTAGCCTGGGAGCCTCCATATGTCGCTGTTGTGGCGCTAAAAAGACCAAAAAAAAAAAAAAAGCCACTTTCTACTTCCAAGAATCTTTAATAAAGGAAAGCTTTATGGACTAACCAGGAAAAGGATTCCTTAGGAGGTGGTGCATTTCCTTTCACTTGGATTTAGCAGAAGCGCAGCTACTTTTCTGGAGTAACTCATATATTGTATAAGGAATTCGTTATAATTCTAGCCGTTCATTAGAATATTAAAATAAATTACATAGAAGAAAAAAGAGTGGCAAAACCCAAGGCTGATGTAGGATTAAGACTTAGAAACTTTGAGTCATTACAGCCAGAAAGTTGGGCCAAATTCAGCAGTAGGTTTAGTTCTACTTAAGTGGCTAATGGCTGGTGATTACATACATCAGGTGAATGCAGAGGATATCATTTTCTCTCCCATACAGGCCATAAGGTATAAGCTCAGGAACAATGATATCAACAGAATAGGGCTCACCAGTCAGAATCCAAAGAAAGACGCAGTGACAACTTCCATAAAGAGGCAGAGTTGCAGCTGGATTAAGGATAGAAATACAGAGCAGTGAAGTGAACTTTATGATTTAGATGAATTGTACACAATTACTGTGCAATCATCTGTTGAGCTCTTAATCTGTATCAGCTCAATCATATTTAGTTAAAGAAAAACCACACCAAAGCAGAAATAGCCTCCTATTTTCAAGAAACGCACAGTCTATTGGCAGAGACAGTTGAGCAAAAATACAGATGTAATACTTCTGCTTTTGTGCCTAAAACACTTGACAGATACTATGGGTTGCCATTGGTTAAATCATATAAACTTTCCTAATCCTCTCAACTCTGAGTTAGATATTATTAGCCCCACTTCCCAAAACTGGAAACTGAGACCCAGGGAGATAATGTGTTTCAGGCTCATAGCAAGAATGTGGGAGAGCTGGAGTCACATCTACAGATGAGTAATTCCAAAGCCCATGCTGCTAAAAAGCTATGTGGAAAGATAAGTCTAGTGCCAAGATAATGGATGGGCTGGGCAGGAAACTTCTAGATGCGGGAGACATAGTTCAACTTTTAGCCAAGAGAGCAGTATTGTCTAGAAATGGGAGGAGCAAGGATAATGGAGAAAATGGTTTATATGGACTCTATCACTGAAGAGTGATAGAGTCCATATAACATTACTCTAGTAAATGTTCTTATAATGAACATTACTCTAGTAAATGTTCTTATAATGAAGAATAAAATGGGATTAGAGCTGATGCAAGATCTTAAAACCATGAACAAGTTAAATCTCAAACACTACATTGTGAATATTGTAATACTCAGGAATTATAAAGTTGTCCTAATCAACCTTTAGTAAAAATGAAGCTTCTAGATAAGAGGGAATAATGGGGCTTTATATGAGACAGTGATGCATGGATTTATTTACATGTTAGCTTAACAGCAGAAAATCATGAAAAAGAAGCTATGAGCAAAGTTTCACAATTTCCGTTTATGTGTAAAAATAGTTGCATATTTTTTGCATGCAGTGAGACTCTTTGATCATGTGGTCTAGATCTAAAGCTAAAAAAGAAACTAAAAAACAAAAGTTACTCAGTGTTGAGGTTTAATTTTCAAACCAGCAACTAAAGTTGAAATTTCAATTTAGAGAAATCCTATTAAACTTTTTAATCTGTGCTTAATGTTAAGAGAAATAGTCTTTATAATTTTGAGGCTATGAATCCACGTAATATACATTGATACAAAAATGCTTATACATAGATGTTTAAAAATGAGTCCGTTATTTTATAGCATAAAAGAAGGGTTACCTTCATTGGTTTAGGTTAAAAAAAATTCTCAATAACCATAATGACAGATCATTTTTCTTTGAGAAGAATTATTTTTAAAGTAGCTCCTGTAATTTTACAGGAAAATAAGAGATCTTTTTAAATGATAATTCCAGCTTATTACCATTCAAACAGCCTTTCTATGAGCCAAAAGAAAATGTATCTATTTTTTATTTCATATATCCACAGTTGCCAACGCTATGCCCATACAATTAGATGGAATGAAATTTTATAAATCTTAATTTGTCTTGAATAAGAAAAGCCTGTGACTTCACAAAATCTCTGACAACTAAAAATGGATTGTTGCTCATCTTTTTAATCTGTCCCTCACACTGTCATCTCCATGTTTTGTTTACTGACATGGAAAGCCAATTTGAGAATAAATGTTAGAGAGTACAGTGGGATGTGAATAAGAGATAAAAGACTTCTGATTCCCATATTCACCCAGGGGTTGAAATCTATAAAGTGGCACAATTCCAGCAAAGGAAATTAAAGGCCAAGGCACTGGGTACCATTAAAAAAAAATGCCATAAAATCTGTGGTGCAAGAAAAAAGAGAGAAATTCAATAGTGGAACTCTACCTGTTGGTGATAAATAAAAATAAAAAACAACTACAGAAGTTAGAAGAAACTAACTCTAAATCATCAAATATGGCTGAAGCTACAGTGAATGAAGAGTGGTACAGTCCATAGGAGGGCAAGTGTTGAAAAGAACAGGCAGGTGTTACATACCGGTTGACAAGCCCAGCATTTAATGCTTCTAACTAAGCTGTTCTGCCTTCAGGAAACCCAAGATGGAAAATGTGGCTTTTAAGATCTTGAAATGAATAACCATTGTTCTTAGAATAAAATGCAAATACATAGCTATGACCAAGGTTGCTACAAACCAGGACAAAATGAAATTTTACGTACTCAAATTTGAATGGAGACTGCAGTTTGGATTTGTTAGAAAGATGTCCTTGGGTTTAAATTTCTGTCGTTTGTTGAGAGAGCTAGATGATCAGCTCACCATGTAATTGCATAATTCTCTGTTTAAAGAGACATAGGTGTTCTTTGGGGAGAAAAAATAACTATTTAGGTTACCTGGTCCTAAATTGCCTTAGGTTGTACAAGGTATTTTTTTTTTAATTTTCTGGATGTTTGCTAAAACTTTTTATCTCCAGGTATCCTCCATACTTTATCCAGTTCAGGATGCTTATAAATGCATAGCAATGTCCATGAATTTAACTTTGCTCTGCTTGGTTTTGGTTGCTGGAGTACTAAAACCTCCATCCAATACCTATCTAATCCTTTTAATCATACTTTTTCAGTTCTAGTAACTTACCTTCTGGCTATAAAAATGAATATGAAAATCTCAGAGGAAATATTTAAAAGATAATTGAATAGAAAAGGAAAAACCCCTTAAGAAAGGCTAAGATTAACTGGACTGACATTGACAAG
Organism: Catagonus wagneri; assembly: GCA_004024745.2. NCBI lineage: Eukaryota > Metazoa > Chordata > Mammalia > Artiodactyla > Tayassuidae > Catagonus > Catagonus wagneri. The sequence continues at coordinate 8,613,069 of PVHT020000180.1, forward strand.
AGTTGATGAGGATGTCAGCGAGTGAGAACTCTAATTCAGTGCAAGTAGAAGGAGGGTGTTGATTGGTGTAGCTGCATCTGGACAAGATTTGGTGGTATTTAGCAGAACTACACTTAGACATATACTCTGACCAACATTTCTATTACTAAGTATAAGCCCAAATCAAACTAATGTGCAACAAAAGGTATCTGTAGAAAATGCTATGACAACATTGATTTCGCAGTATTAATATCCTTTGAAATTTAACTTTCAGATGAAAATATCTGTACATCAATTATAAAATTTCTATTTTCTAAATAATAGGAATTTTTTTCAACACATGCAGTTGTTTGTTGTTAAGCAATTGCTTCCCTGAGGGAAGGTTTTTACTGTTTGTATAACACTGAGCCTCACTGTTTAATCTCAAAAATATGTACATTAACAGATATATTAAGGTCCTGAGCATAGACATTTATCACATGCGCATGGCTGACAGGTATATGAGAAGATGCTCAACATTACTAGTCCTTAGGAAAATGCAAATCAAAACCACATATGAAATATTACCTCACACTTGATAGGATGACTATTATATAAAAAAAAAAGATAACTAGAAATTTGAGGTTGTAAAGAAACAACCCTTTTACACTCCTGGTGGGAATGCAAAATGGTGCACTCATTATGATAAACAGCACTGAACTCCACCAAAACTTAAAAATAGAACCGCCATCTGATCTGGCAGTCCTGCCTCTGGTATATGGCCAAAAGAATTGAAACAGAATCTCAGAAAGATAGCTAGACCTGTATATTCATCGAAGCATTAGTAATAGTAGCCAGGATGTGTAAACAACCCAAATGTCCATCAATAGATGAATAGATGAGGAAAATGTAGGTACATACATAAAATGGGACATCATTCAGTCTTTAAAAATAAGGAAATGGACCATCAGTGACAACAGAGGAACCTGGGGGATATTATGAAAAATGAAGCTGACTAGGTCACAGAGGCATGAGTGATTCTGTATCTGAAATAGTCAAATGCATAGAAGTAGATAAGAGACTGTGGTTACTAGGGAATGGTGAGAGAGAGAGATGAATATAACTTAGTTATAAGTTCCAGATAACTGCTGTACAACATAGTGCCCATACTGCACAATAAGGTATTGCGAGCTCAGAAGTCTTGAGGAGTATACATCTTTGGTTAAGCATTCTTATCACACCCCCCTCCATCCCCTTAAAAAAGGACACAAGGAAACTTCTGGACATAATACATGTATTTATTATCTTGATTGTGGTGATGGTAATACAAGTGGATACTTAGGTCCAAATTTCCCAAACGTCCCACTAATAGGTGGACGTTTTTGTATACCAGTAAGATCCCAGTAAAATTAAGAACAGAACTAAGAAGAAAAAAATAGTTGTCAAGGAAAGGGAAAAAGTTCTATTAAATAGTTTAGCACAATTCTTAGTAATTATGTAATAGAATTTGTTTATATATATATTTTTTTTTTGCCTTTTGTCATTTTATGGCCACACCTGTGGCATGTGGAGGTTCCCAGGCTAGGGGTCTAATCGGAGCTGTAGCCACTGGCCTGCGCCGCAGCCACAGCAACGCAGGATCCGAGCCGCGTCTGCAACCTACACCACAGCTCACGGCAACGCCGGATCGTTAACCCACTGAGCAAGGGCAGGGATGGAACCCGCAACCTCATGGTTCCTAGTCGGATTCGTTAACCACTGCGCCACGACGGGAACTCCCAGAATTTGTTTATATTTTTAACGTCCTCCCTTTTTTCTTCCCTTCTCTTCGTATGTCTTCTTCTCTTCTCTCTGCCCATATTGGGAAAGGTGAAAAAACATAATTTTCAGCACCAACCTGTTTACAAAATTTAGTATTTTAAAAAGGAGATAAAAGACATTTTGGAAAGTGTGCAGATAATTGAAAGGTTTAAGAGACAAAGTTTATGTATGATCTGTTAAATATGATCTTTACAGTATATTCAGTGTGAGAAAATAAGTGACATGTGACATAAGGAATAGAGACACACTTATCCTTAGAAAACACAGGAAGCAGATTTGTAAGGAGGCTGCTAATGACTGCAGTCAGTTGCCTGCAAATCATAATGGCCAAGGTCAGCAGTGAAATAACGTTCAAAGTGCTAACCTGGAGAGACTTCAAGTATGAAAGAGCAAAGTTGAAGTGCACTTATCACCTTAGTGGTGCCCATCAAAAAGGACTGTTCTCAGCGTGTGTCCGGAGCACACCCACTGGCCACAACCAGAGTTTTACGAGTATGAAACAATAGTAATCAAAGAACATTTTGTATTTTACCCTAATGCTCCCTCATTTTCAAAAGTATATTGGTTATGCATTACATTATGATTAGAGAAACTTTTTGTTAAATTTTGCTCTATGCCCAAACCCCTTCTTGCAAAGGCAAGGAGCACAGGGTGAATTTAAATTAGGCTTTATTAAATAACATATCTAGACTCGGGGGCTTTCATTTTGCATAAAAGGCTAAAGTTGACATGCATTCCTTCTTAAAATAATACGCCCTAAAGTCTGTTAACCTTATCTTCAATTTTAGTGCAGTATTTCACAACATAAAACAAGAGTCTAAGAAAATGTCATGCTGTTCTGAAATATGCACCCCAAAAATAAAATGACCTGTATAGGCTTTGGATGGCATTTTTAGGAAACGTTTAATTTGGTTTATGAGTCAGCTTTCCTAGTTGAAGTGAAACGTTAAGGTTGTTAGAGTTGTTTCTCCACTTTCTAGAATGGTACTCTTTTTCTTTTCTTTTCTTTTCTTTTTTTTTTTTTACTCCAGTAATGATGTATGTGAAGCTAAACCTAATATTGACTCAAATTTAAGGAGATTAGAATTTTGTTGATTTTAGTGAGGATGTTCTAATCTAAATTAATGTTAATATTTACGGCATTGTGGCAGACTCAATTTCTAAAGAGTATTGTGAAAAAAAAAAAAGCTGTACAGGGTTCTAGACTGAAGAATTCCAGCCCTTTTACTTCATGTTTGAATATCCTCTACTGTGGTCTTCAATCAGGGCCCAGTCTCTGTTTAAATACCCACGTTGGCAGGGAAGGCTAAGGAATCCTCTAGGTTAGGAGTAGACGCTTACTATTAAAAAAAGTTCCTTCTTGGGGATCTCTAATTCTTTAGTAAGATAGTGGTTAAGGGAACACTCTTATGTGTACCACTCTTACGGTGTAGCTTATGTAGGTTAGATCAGCGGTGGGCTGGTAAATGATGAACAGTCTTAACTAATATAAAGCTCATGGGGAGAGGCTGATTTGTAGCATCTGTCAAGATTTGTGGTGTAAATACTTCCCTCGTGGATAGCTTTGGGCTATCAACATGACATGCTGCACACAAAATTGGGAAGGGGGGCACACTGTCAGTTCTTGGGAGCCATTAGGAGGGGTCTTGAGCACAGCACTTGTTACCACTCAGCTCTGCTACCCAGAAATGCTGTTATCTGGGGTAATGTAAATATTTTTGAGCTTCACTTTTCTCAAATATAAAGGGTTATAAAAGAGTACCTATATCGTATGTTATCATTATCAGTGCACAGTTATGCTCTATAAATACTCATTATCGTTAATACACTCATATGCTGATTCCTAAAACAGTGTTTTTGATCCCCCTTCTACTTCCAGTCATACAAATACTTGAATCTAGGTATTGTACTCCCTCTAGACCATTCTTTCTGAAACCTAAATCTTACTCTAGTTTTCCTAATAGTATTTCTGTGACACTTCACATCTCAAATTGGTCGCTCTTGGAGAGATTCTCTATTACAGCCTTTATCTCCACCTTTAGATGCCAAAATTTTCATGATAATCTAATTTCTTGCTTCTCTTGATGAACTGGCAACAATCAGCTAAACTGCTGTTGAAAGAGTATGTACACAATCTCCAACAGTATTTTGTTTAGAATTCTGCTCATGCCATTGATTTTTTTTTTCTTCCTGCTTCGTTTTCATAAACAGATTTGATTTTGTTTATTTTGAATTTAGCGGAACTTTGTTTAAATATGAAGCATCCAGAAACAGAGAATTCCAGGTGTGATTTAAAGAGGTTGAAGAAAAGCAAGACGATTACTGCCTTTGTACTAACAACTGAATTTGTAGAGACAGGGCCTAAAGTTACTCATGCTTGGCTTTTGAATCATCTGAACAAGGAAATTGCTGTCCCAGAAATAATTTCTCTTTTATCTCCTGGATGATTATATTTTATGTGGATTTTTTTCGGTATTCCTGAAGCTTAGTACAAGATACTTGAAAATAGAGAATATCTTTTCTTACCCAAATTCTTAAAATACAAATGACAAAACTAACACAAGTAGAAATCTGAAAAGCTGTGTATCTAATAAAAAAAATGTATCTGTAACTAAAACCTTAACAGGAAGTAAGAATGAGAGCTTGGTTGGCTTCATACATGAGATCTCTGTTATTTAAGCAAGAAATAATAGCAGTTCTGTGCAATTCTCCTTTTGTAAATTGAGAGGGAACAACACAGGTACTAAAATTTGAAAAGGTCGTTACAAGAAAAAAAAAGACAGACTAAAATCCCCCAGGAACATAGATGCAATAATCCTCAGCAATTATCGGTAAATAAATATTGAAAGATGTAAAAATGGATTTATTCTTGGAATGTAGGGTGGGTTTCACATGAGAAAAATAAGTCACACGGTCAATGAAATAAAAATAGTAAGATACAGGAAAAAAAATGGACAAGATTTAATATCCATTCATGATAATTCTTGGCAATTCAGAATAGGAAGAAAACTTAGTTGATAAAGGGCATTAGAAAAAACCTAAATTAACATGATTTATTTATTTCATGATGAAATAAAAATCCCTGAACTACTGGGGGAAAAATGCTGATACAAATAATTGAAAGTATATTTCCAAAACAGGGCAAAACTAGATAGATTCAAATAAAATAATTATTGAAAATAGTTCATGCATTCTTAGATAAATATTCCAATATATATTATAAGGAAGTTGATATTATGAATATGTTTAGGCAAAATAAGTAAGCAGACTATAGCTGGCCTCAGACTTCTCTGAAATGCTAAAATTCACAAGGCAATAAAGCAACTGCCTAGAGAGTTTTTGGCAAAGTTGGATCAGCCTTAGGCATTCTTCCCGTTCAATGTTAAGGAGAAAGAATATGCTCTGAAGTATGTTACGTCTGTGAATAGTGCTCGTATAAGAATTGTGGAGTTCCTGTTGTGGCTCAGTGGTTAACGAACCCGACTTGTATCCATGAGGATGTGGGTTCGATCCCTCGCTTCACTTGTGGGTTGAAGATCTGCTGTTGCCATAAGCTATAGTGTAGATCACAGATGGGGCTCAGGTCCCCAGTTGCTGTGGTATAGGCCAGTGGCTACAGGTCCAATTCAACCCCTGGCTTAGGAAACTCCATATGCTGCGGGTGTGGACCTAAAAAGACAAAAAAAAAATTTGCTTTAAAAAAGAACAATAGAGCAATTTAATATAGAAAGGATACCCTGGTTTGATTTGGGGCTTGGGTTTACATTAGAAAATATTTACTTATAACTAAATCTGGATAGGAGTGTCATTTATATAGAATTACCATATTTGCAAGCATAAAGGTCATTTTTGCATAATAACTGCACTTAAGCTTTAGCATCAGATGCTTGTCATTTAGATATGGCTCCTGTGTGGATTTGCTGAATTAGGTCTATCTCTGGACTTAGACACCAAAAAAATAAGCATATCAACTGAAGATAGTTTGGATGAGGGTTATCTTCTCAGCTAGAGTACGTATGCATTTGTTGTTAAAAAAAATCATTCATCATTTTGTATAAATAATTAACTTTGAAAAGACCCATTTTTTTCATTCTAATTATTTAAACTCACAACAATATATCTAGCTAATTTCTCCCTCTCCTACTCTCTAAAATCCTTCAATGGTACTTCATCTGTCATTTGTGTATCACATATCTTTATACTATAGACAAAAATATAAGTTTTTAAAGAAATTGATAAACTTATAAATAATGTATAAAAATTGAACAATCTTAAAAATGTATATAGCCTAACATCCAGAAAAGAAAGAAAAATATATCTGAAAAATGTGTGGCATATTTATGGCATATGTTTTTTTCTTACTGATTATTAAGTGAAACTTACTTTCTCAACTTAAAGCAACATTTCCAAATGTTTCCAACTTAATTCTCCTTGTTCCCCCTACCTCTTCCCTAAACAGCACCTGCATGTTTCCCCAAATACGCAAGTTATTTCATGTCACCAAATCCTTGCTTATGATATTAGTTCTGTGTAGTCTATCTGCTACTTGCCTGCTGAGCACCCTATGTTTCTTTGTAATCATTTGCCTTACCTTAATAGACTTGTGTATAATAGTTTTTGGGTAGCCTGTCTTATTTCTCCTGCTCTAACTCAAGCATCTGGGAGAACAGAGGCTAACAACCTTCTTCAGCAATTCCTAGGACTGAGATCTGGCATGGAGCAGACACACTAATCAACTTGGATTCAGAAATAAGTGAAGAGGATTAGAGTCATATACAGGCATCAGAACCTATCAGATAAAGTCTGACAAAAATAAATAAAACCCATACACATATTTAAATCTGCCCACCAAAGCCCTATTCCCATTCCATTTTATATCCTGGCTTATGAGAAGCTTTTGCATATTTCCATGAGAGCTGGCACCACATCATGGACTACGATCCCCCCCAGAGATGCAGACTGAGACTAATTCATTTTATTTTCTTCAAGCAAGGTGCTGTCAGATTGCCCATCTGAGCATCAGAGTAGGGGTATGAGTGAGTTACTTAGTATTGGCCTTGCAGAGGTTGGGTCGTGGCTCAGCATTTAGAGAATGCAACTAGCATCCATGAGGATGCAGGTTCGATCCCTGGCCTCACTCAGCGGGTTAAGGATCCCATGTTGTCATGAGCTGTGGTGTAGGTTGCAGACGCGGCTCGGATCTGACTTTGCTGTGGCTGTGGTGTAGGCCTGCAGCAACAGCTCTGATTAGACTCCCAGCCTGGGAACCTCCCTATGCTGCAGGTGTGGCCCTAAAAATACAAAAAGACCCCCCCCAAATTGCCTTGCATATCTCTTCCTCTCACTTATATCCAGTATTCATGTGAAAGCCCACACTTCCTTCTACCATGACAAGGTATCCTACATTTTGTAAAAAATGTCATCCAGAGCACAGATCTTAAGGGCCCAGAAGCTATAACAAAAGATGATATTGGGAATTAGATGTTACATCATGTTTTTTCATGCCTCTGAACGCAGCTGTGGGTGACTTGGTTATCTTGTTCACCTGGCAGATGATTTTGCATTAGGTGTTTCCTAAACGTCTGCTGCTGTCACCAAAGCTCAACGCACGGGAATACGTGAATATTTTCCCCTTTGTTCCTAAAGCGTCACGTGTGGGTTTTGGCCAAACCACTTGGCACAAGTACTGCAGAGGTCCTTTGTGCTTACCTGTCAGTCTATCCCAAGAGACAGTTCTTGTAGGAAAGGTAGATGTGCTTCACTCCCTTCTCTACCTCTGGCATCTTGCACTGCTTCTGGAGTAGAGCAGACACTCCAGTTCCCATGTCTTCTGTTCTAACTCATCCCCTCAGCAGATATTTCCTGCCTGGACATCTTCCAGGGTAGAGTGAGGTTTAATCACAGTTAAGGCCAGGTTACCAGATGGATTTCTGTGGGTGGAAGGCCCCGACGTGGCCGAGTAGATTGATGGAGGAACTTTGCTTTCTGCACATCGTTTCCCACCCAAAATGTCAGGTACTTGATATTCTAGCTTGATGCTGAAATTTTAAAAAAAAATCCATGTAAGAAGATTCTGCTCCAGAAGGATAATCACTGTTTCACAAAAACGTTCATTAAATGAAGCTAACCAATTCTATTACTAACCAGCTATCTGCTTTGAGCTAACCCATTTCCCATGGCTGGATCTGAGTTTCTCATTTGTGAAAGGAAAAGTATTGAACCAAGCATCTTCTTTATCCCTGTTCAGCACTGACTCCCTATGATACAGAGCAAGTGAATTGCCTGTGCAATATATACATGATTACTTCTTTTGAAGTTAGAGATATATGTTGTAATAAAAATTGACTTGCCTCTGTGTTATAGATTCTACCCTCCTTCTTTGAAAATTTCTTTGGGTTTTCAAATATGATCAGAGCTACATTTCCTCTTTACTATCACAGAAATGATGGTGAACTCCATTTAATAGATGCCAAAATCAAATAATTAGCTGGGTCTAGAATCTGAGTACCAAACCTCATCTGTTTTTGTTTAAGTCAACCAACAAGTTCAGCCACTACTCTGTAAAACTTAGAAGCTCCTATTGGGTTCTGCTTTGGAAATCAAAATTAAAAAAACAATCTCAGTATTTTTAAATATGGTACTTAGCCAGAAATATATGTACTTGTCTAAAAATTGGCTTGGAAACTGGCTCTACTCCCCAGTTGCCAAAAGAGCTTCATAGCAGGAAAGTGACCCCAGCAAGAGAGATATTGAGTATGTGTGAGTGAAACCACTGGGGGGTTGGTGTGAAGCAGCTGTGTGATTAAGGAGCCAAACTTTTAAGCAAAAAATAGAATTAATGGGATGGTTAGCCTAGTTGAAAAGAAATGAAAAATGAAACACATAAGCTTTATTTTTCTTGAGAAAATGCTAGAAAATGAGTGTCTTACACCTGTTGCAAGGGCATCATACCATTGCTGTCAGCAAGGGCATTGATTCTGGCTGTCTTCTGCTCTAGGAAGAAAGAGGACAAGATTGGGCAAAACTATCTTTTTTTTCTCACCTCCACTTAATCCTGCTTGCCTTTTAATACCTTTCCACCCTGTCATACCTCTTCTACTCACTTTTCATTTTAGAAACTGAGCCTTGAGAACCTAGTATTTTCAGACTTTGCATGAGACATGTAGAACAGATAAAGAATATCGAATCAGATGAAGACCCTGCTTGTAAGAAGCATGGTATATAGGGAGATAACACACAAACATACATAAAGGGGAGATAAGGTAACACGTATACCCAACCTGAATGTAACTATGGTTACTCATGGCCCAGGCTTTGTTGATTATACGTGCAAAAAAAAAAATGATCTAAAAGGAACAGTTCAGGAGTTCCTGCTGTGGTATAGTGGGTTAAGGATCTGACTGCAGAAGCTCAGGTCATTGTGGAGGTGTGAGTTTGATCCTTGGCTTGTTGTAGTGGGTTAAAGCATCTGCAGTTGCTACAGCTGTGGCTCAGATTTAATCCCTGGCCCAGGAACTTCCATATGCTAGGGAGTGTGGGCATGAAAAGACAACTCAGTGCAAATATTTAAAAAATTTAACATCTAAAATACTACTATAATTAAAACAGAATTAGTATGATCATTCTCAAAAACTGGTGAGAGTATATGAGCTTGGAGGGGGAAGACCTATGTTCAGTAGCCAGAGAAAAAAAGCAACTATATGTCAAATATCTATCTCTCTTGTCCTTTATGCTCCCTTCTTTAGCACTCTGGTCATCAGTTGCATGCATAAATATAAATATATATATATGTATATATATATAATTCTGCGGAGTAGGAGTTGTTTAACAGCAGCCATATCAAATTTCTGTGGGATCAGAAAACAACTTAAAAACTCCAGCCCCTGTCTTTACTTCTGAAGCAGGCAGTCATCTTGGATATTGAGCTATTCTTTCTCTCACTGCCTTTTTGTGAGAATTTGCATATAATTACCAAAGAATAAAATGCTCCGCTTTCTTATTTTTCCTTTTGTTATATTTCTATTTCAATGTGTCAGAAAAGGAAGAGATCATGAATGGCAGTGGTTGCTGATGAAGATCAACTTGGAGATTGGAGTAGATTCTGAAAAGGGGAAGGGGATGATGGAAAGGGGTCTTTGTCAATGGTTACCTTTTATGTTAGGGACACCTTACTGAATTGTGTAGTGAACTGCTATTGTATAATATGACCTTGCATGTTGCTTTCTGGGAATAGCCTTCCCATAGTATCAGAGAATCAGATACGTGAAATACAGAGAGAGAGGGAGAGAATCTTGACAGTAGCCTTATTTTGGTCTAAGAGGGTACAATATGGATTTTGGTCACTTTCAAAAAGTTTTAACTATTTCAAAAATCTTATAACAGTCTTGGTAGGATGGCATTTCATCCTAACTTTACAGAGTGAAATTGAGACTGAGAGAGATGGGAAATTACAAAGAGTTTGAAAAGATGTATTCTGAAGATACTTAGTGTATATATGAATGTTACATGCAGAGTTTGAGTAAAATACATTCTTTTTATGCATCCTGGGGTGTGCTTTGTATCTGTGTGTGTGTGTGTGTATTTGATGTGTGTGTTTGTACCTGTTGATGAAAAGGTAAAGAAAAATGAGAAGGGAAGGGAATGAAGGGAAACTTGGAGCAGAAGAATTAAAGGTTACTTATGAAATAATACAAATCTTGTGCTTGACAAAAAGAAAAAAAGACCAGAAAAACCTGTAAGTCATTGTAAGGTGTTAGTGATGTCCTTTTTTTCCAAAAGACTTGATCTTCTTGTTACTTGTTTTTACCCATCTTTCAAGTACCCAGTAATTTGAAAAAAAAAATGATAGACTCACTTCTCTGTCCCTTCTGACAAATGAAGACGGCTCTCAACAAGATGGTAATGGCAGTTCCTCCAAATTATTCTAAAAACACTGCCAGAATATCATCAGCTCTTCCCTGAACTGCCTTGTTATCCTAATGCAATTATGTAACTTTCTAATCCCTCTGTCAGTGCAGTAGTCAGTCAGGAGAAAAAAAAATACTGCAAACCAGAAGGACTGAACATCTAAACTGGAGGTGACTGATGAGACACTGCTTCTGCTTTGTTAATATCAATCTGTTAGTTCCTGTCATCTGAACCAATAACGTCTTAAGGTTCCCAAGCTGGTCAACGGTTTTATATTCAGCAAATGCATTTTAGCTCCCAGAAACGTTACAACCTTTTTAAGCTAGCTCTCTCTCCCCTTATTCCCTACTCTAATCATCCTGAAAGTAGCCGGGGGCAGATGATGGAGCCACATGTTCGGTGGGTACTAAAATGAAGTCTGTCCAGGACTATGCAGCCTATCAAGGGACACTTTTCCTAGCTTAAGTCATCCCTGTGCAGGAGGAATTAAATGGTTCATGGACCTGCCTATCGTTCTCTGGACACATATTTTTTTTTTCCATTAATGGAACTAAAAATTGAAAGCAAAACCACTTGAGGTATCAAATCATAGGATTTGGAAGCTGTGAGCAACCAAAGAAACTTGTTTTTCTTCAGTTATACAGATGGGAGAAATAAGGGTCTGAGTAGGTTGTAGACTGAAGACCTGTAGGACATGCACATAGAAGGCTGTCTCTAAGTGGTAGATTCAAAGTCATTTGACTGTACTTTTTCATCTTCCTTTCTTAAATTTTCTAAAATAAGCGTGTATCCCTTTTTCAATAAAAAGTATTATTATTTACATAAGGTGAGTTTTGACTGCAGTCAGACCTGAGTGTGAACCCTAACTCTGCCCTTAGATGCTGGGTATCTCTGGCAGGTTATTTAAACTCTCTAATGCTTGGTATTATCTACGTATTATAAACGAAAGTACTTGTTTGAATTTTGCAAGAGTGGCATGAGGATTTGACAGAATAAAATATCAAGATAATAAGCACATGAATTTTAGCCCCCCCCCAACTACTACTTTCAACAAGATACCCACGGCCCTTAAATATCCCAATTGTTTATTTTCTCTCTCCCACTGAAGAGAGTGAACTGTCCTCTTAGGTTCAGTGGCTGATTGTGTAGCTTTCATTTCTTTTTTTGGGCTTTCGATCCCTTCTTAAAGGAGCTTGTTACATATCCCCTGGACTATACAAGTTCAGGCAACACCTGTGAATGGTGTTGTTTCCATCCATAAGACAGAAACCCCCAATTAAGTCAGGCTTGGTAACGGCAGCCCATTGAAGGCCAGCAGAATCCTTTTGCTATTAAGAACTGTATATTCCTCTGCATAGAGGTGGGGCATGGGGCCTCAGGCATGGGTCTTCTGGGGCAGTTAGTGAGACATAAGTAATACTAAAGATGAGCATAAAAATAACATTTATTGATCATGTGTAGGTGTTAGACCCTATGCCAAATACCTGAAAAATATCAGTGTGTATAATCCTCCCAAGGAGCCTCTGAAGTAGTGAACTATAATCTTTAATAAACTAAGGGTTAGGGAGAAAAGTGAATAATTCCACGTTGCTTTTACTAAGTGGTGGATCTGGGAATGAACTCCTAGAGGGCAGACTCCAGATACTGTGTTCTTAACCACAGTGGTTCATCTTGACCTCGTTCACTGTGATTGAAAGGCAGGGGCAAGATGAGACTGAACATGACTTAAAGCATGACAACAGAGAAAAAAAAAAAGTAACTGAAGTGTGGTGTTAATATCGAAGAAAAGAGAGGGGCCTAGTTCTCTTCATTTATTCATTCACTTTTTTCACTTTGTAATGAATTACTGAATGCATCCTGATCAAGTCTATATCTAAGAACGAGATAGGAAGAATAAGACATAGGCTTTAATAAGAGTTCACTCAGTGTCAAGCTCTTAGTATTGTTGGTGTCGGAAGAGAAATACCTAATGTACTATTTTAACTAAAGTTCAAATTAATCCCACAATGACCAAATGAAGACTACAGTGATGTCCGCATTTTATAGATGACACTCTAGAGTGCTATAAATTTGCCATTTGACTAGACTGCCACTTTAAGACCCATGGTCTCAACCACTGAACTGTGCTGCCTCCTGGAGAATGTTAGAACAAGAACACTGGCTTTGTTACTGTTTGGTTTAATGATGTTGGTGTTTGCACACTCTCTATTCTGTGACATGGAGAAAGAATGACCCACACCACACATACAGCTCACAGTGGATTTTTCTGGACATTTTTTCTAGTTTTTTTAAAATTAAAGTATAGTTGATTGACAGTGTTTTGCCATTTCCTGCTGTACAGAAGAGTGATTCATACACACACACACACACACACACACACACACACACTTACACACTTTTTTTTATATTCTTTTCCATACTCTTTTCCCTCATGGTCTATCCTGGGAGATTGGATATATTTCCTTGTGCTATAGAGTAAACTTTGTTGTTTATCCTTTCTAAATGTAATAGTTAACATCTACTGACCTCAGACTCCCAGTCCATCCCACTCCCTCCTCCCTCTTCCCCTTGGTAACCACAAATATGTTCTGTTTGTGAATCTATTTCTGTTTTGTAGATAGGTTCATTTGCACTGTATTTTAGATTCCACATATAAGTGATAGCATATGGTATTTATCTTTTACTTTCTGAATAACTTCACTTAGTATGAGAATCTCTAGTTTTATCCATGTTGCTGTGAATGGCACTATTTCATTCTTTTTTATGACTAAGTAGTGTTCCACTGTGCATATGTACCACATCTTTTTAATCCATTCATCTGTCAATGGACATTTAGGTTGTTTCCATGTCTTGGCTATTGTAAATAGTGCTGCTGTGGTGCGTGTGTCTTTTTGAATTATTTTTGTCCAGAGACATGCCTGGGAGTGGGATTTCTAGATTATATGGTAATTCTAGTAGTTTTTATTTTTCCTGAGGAACTTCCATACTGTTTTTTATACTGGTGGTATGGAATTTTCAACTGGATCCCCGCAACAGCCCTTATACACTTGTACATCTCATTCTCATGAGAGCACTAGCAGTGTATATTACCACATGATGGAGGGTAATATGAAAAAAAGTATGTAAATGTATAACTGAATCACTTTGCTGTACAGCAGAATTTGACAGAATATTGTAATTCAACTATAATAGTGATGAAAGAAGATGATGAAACTCAAGCTCAGAGTTTTCTTTGTAGTGTTACAGAGTCCATGAGCAGCAGAACCCAAAATCAAAGCCTACCAGTCAGACTCACAAACCCACCTTTTGCTTTGCATCTACTGTTGCCATTATTTAATCCTTCTGTTTAATGTGGAACCTCTGACATTTTTACCTGAAAAGAAACTTGATCACTTGGCTGGTGTTTTTATACCAAAGCCATGCTTAATGAAGGAAAATATGTGCCTGCATACTCAAAGAGAAAAAGAAATGTGGAGGCAGAGTTGGATGGAAGTGCACTTCAGAATTAAGACTTAATTAGACCACGTAATGGTCTGTGACTAGATTAGTGACTAAGCATGCTCTGGTCTCCCTGCTCAAGTACTGTGTATCTTTTCTTTTGAACATCACCTCCCTAGCTCATGTCCCTAATTCCTTGGTAACCTTAGATAATTCATGGGAAAGTATTTGAAAGTACTCCTTTGTAACTTCTTTCTCAATATAAACACATTAAAAGATACTTTTATAAACAGTGCAAACAAAAAATTACGTATAAGGAAGTAAATCAAAATTATCCTAAACTGCAGCACCAGAGCCACCATCCATCTGTGTGTGACTGGCCATTTCTGGGTATTTCCCCCTGCTAATCTGCATGAGAAGATGAGATGAAGGACAGGTAACTTTACAGAAACAGGATGCATACATACATCTTAATAACATTCTGGGGATTAATTTGAACATCGGTAGATGTGGATTTCAGTCCTAAATCAGTTCTGATATTAACTGTTTATTGTTGATAGGCATTACTAACTCATTTAACAGCTACATTAACTAATCTATTAGTTATTAACAAGGCAAATAAATTAGCATTTCTCAGTCTAAGTTTCATGGTGTTTTAAAGGAAAGGTTCCTCCCTCCCCCTGCAAAAATACTTTCTCATGCAATGTAGCAGAAAGGATGGAGCAAGAGGGGGAAGGATTTTATAATATCAGATCCTGAAGCAGGGGAGCTGAAATCTTTTGACAACTTGTAACTCTAATATTTCTTGCATCTTGGACTTCATATTAATCAATTTATTGCCAAATTGCTATTTTAAGTATATATCCTTTGTATTCCAATGTATTGATACATGAAATGGAGTAGTAGTTTCAGAGGTAGTAATAGAATAAACCAAAATGAACAAAGAAAGGCAAATTGCAACATAATTTTTCATTGCTTTGTTCTTGGATTCATCTGAGTTTTATCACAACATGTAAATGGAAGGAGAAAGTGATCTACCGCAAAGGCCAACAAATTTTTCTAGAGGGCCGGGCTGTAAATTGGAGGATACCATGTAAGAATTTATGTAACCTTTAAAGATGTAGACATTTAAAAATACAAAGTATTTTTAGCTCCCAGACTGCATAATAACAGGCAGAAGAGGGATTTGGCCTTGGGTCATAGTTTGCCAACCCTTGATATACAAGAATAAGATTTATTTCCACAGACTTTTGCAGAAAGTGTGCCCTTTTTTGGGCAAAATAAATCAATAATACATAGGAAGAATTAAAAAGTAGCTCAAACAACATTAAAATATTTTAAAAATTCATAAGTAAAGGATTTGGAAATATATATATTTAACGTTGCAAATATGTTTTTAAATTATTTTTATCAGTTCATTCAGTCGAATGAGGTTGTTGAGGCTTCCCTTTGCAGAGGTTGCTCTTGCTAACTGGGACTGGAGAAATGATGCGTGCAGCACCATATGCTAAGTGAAGCTAGATGGCTGAAGCCTGTGTCTCAGAGATGATAAACCCGTCTATTGGTAGGGCATTTTGTAAAGTGCCCACTCTCTGAATTCCATCCCTTCTACTTTGTTTCCTTTTTAACTTTCAAGTTTTGTTACTGGAAATCTCTTTTTATTATTTAAAAGTCCTGGGACATTTAACAGCCTCTCGATAATCTGTCACCTGGGGGAAAAGGAAAAAAAAAATGGCAGTTTATTCTTTGAAAACCCTCCAAGGGCAGATAAGAAACTTACCTTTTATTTTTCCCTTTTGACAAATAGAATTGCTGCATTTAGAATATGGCAATTTCTTTCTTGAATACCCTTTTTTGGGAAGTGTATGTGATTTGAAATCCTATGAATAAGAAAACTAAAGCCTCCCTTAATTTTTGCACGCTTTTCCCTACGAGATGCAGAATTAATGGGTTAAGATTGATGTTGAAAAAAATATAGATCCTATTGCTCAAGATTCTATAGTCAAAAAAAAAAAAGGTGTTACAGGCAACTAGAAAGTTATCTGTGTTGACTCAGGATTATCTATATCAGCTAAGCACTTGAGAATACAGTTTCCTGGTGGCTCGACTGGTTAAGAATCCAGCGTTGTCACTGCTATGGCATGGGTTTGATCTGGATTTGATTCCTGGCCTGGGAACTTCTGTATGCTGTCAGCATGGCCAAAAAAAAAAAAAAAAGATAAAGGCCAAAAATAGTGTTGCATGTCCGAAAATGATACAAGTGACATTTTTCCCTGATTCTATTAATACATATTCTTATCTTCAGAGATTTGCTGATCCTCAGTTGGCTCTGGCATTAACCTTTGAAGACCATCATCAGTTTCCTAAGCCCAAAGACCCACCTTTCTCAGTCCGCATTGTGTTAGCACTGTCCTCAAACATGCTGCTGGCATTCTCTTCCCTATTTACTCAGAGTAGCTACTTCCATTCCAGTGCTGTGAAACATGAACCAGCACAACCTAACCAGTATTACCCATCGGTCAAGGGACTTGATAGCAGTTAAGTTGCAAGCAAGCAAAGTTCCATCTTGCTTATTCTTTTTGTAAGTTTTTTATACTATTTGTGTCAAAGACTGTAAGTCACGTTTCCAATAATTGTTGAGCTGAAGATCCAGAATACTGTTAAGATGATAAGGAATAAGTTTTTGTCTCTTTTATGATGGCCTTAAAACTAGCTTCCAACTAGGGAATCTTTGCACATTGTGTGGTGTAAGATGTGGGGAATAACTGGTACCTATGTCACTATTACTTGGTGTTACAAAACCGAAAGAATGCCAACTAGCTACCTGCTCATGATTTTATGAGTTTCACTACTTAGCATGAGTTTCAGAACAAAATTGAATGTCCCTCCCTCTGCCCCTCTTTCTCAACACACACAGCAGTAGGAGTATTATTCTGCTGCTATGGTCTCGAGCAGATGTCTGCCCTGATCTGACTCAGTTTTTAAGCTTCTTATTCCATTCAAATAAGATTTATTCACTGCCTTCTGCATCCTAATAAAAGAAAGATGCAGAACTAAACCCCACAGAATGTGAAGATCTTCTTGTTGCCAGACTTGTCTCTTCTCCTGGCTTCCTTTGTAGCACTTGTCTGTCTTTCTCCTTGAGATAGTTACTGCCCTGAGCAGGGCTGCAGTGACCACGTAGGATATGTCTACAGACATTCCTGCTGGTAAGTGTTTTCATCAGCTGTATTTATACTGTGTGCAATACACATAAATGTTTGGGGGAACAGAGATGATTGGAAGAGAAAGTGAAGAGCAGTCAGAGCCTATGCCTGTTCAAAACTGTGAATATGCTGTTCAAAACTGATTGTTTAAAAAATCAAGGCCAAAGAACTCTAATCCCTGACGCATTCCCCCATTCCCATCTCTACTGCTGAGAATGTAACATGGTCTTAAACTTCTAACAGAATGGATTAAAAGGTTCCAATAAAAAAGTAGATCATATGAAAAATGTTATATCCTTAGTACTAAGTGAAATCATGGGTCAGAACCAAAGACTTCTTGGGAGTACATTTCAAGGATCATCTTACAGTTAAATTGTAGTTTAATAAAACAAAAGAAAAAACTGGACACTGTATGAAAGACAGTAAAAAGAGATAGGCTAGAAACGGACTTGGCAAAGGAGTGTAACAGACCAAAAATACAAAATTTTCTAAATCTCTCTGTCCCTGAGGTCTTGTTCTTTGATGTGTATCTAAGGCTTTTTTTTTTCCCCCCTCAACTACTAAATCACTCTTCGGCCACGGACCAGAAAAGCAGCACTGGGAAGTATTCATCAAGGAGACACAAAATATTGCAGTTAGGAAATGGCATTTTTTTCTTATTTTTGAAAAAACGAAACTATCCATCTGGGAGCACAAAAAAGTATTTGTCAACCATTATCAAAATGATTTACTTAAGAGCCATTTAATGGAATTCATTGGTTTAAAGAGATTAAAAACAGTCTGTATTAAAGGACATTTTGACAGAAAAAAAATAGGTCCTAATAAAAGCTGAAAATCAGCAGTCTTTTTATCAAAGATGGTGCAGAACTCTTAGCGAAGTCGTTTTTCATTCAAAGTGAAATTCAAGATCTGATTGAATTAATAGCAGCCTTTAAACAGAAAATAAATTTTGTGCTAGGTCAAAGTATTGAATGTACTACTGACAAGAGCACAGAATGTTCGGTATTTTCCTAGGGAGACAACTAAACTGAGATTGAAAGGATGGAAACCGAGGGTCAAAACCATACACATTTAATAATGGAAGGAGAAACCTGGCCTAAAAACAAAGCCAACATGTAACAGACTAAAAACCAACTTTCCTCTTCCTAGTTGGCTTCAAGGCCACAATTGTTTATATAATCAGTGAGAACATCTTTCTCTCCTTAGACATGTATCCTGAGATTTATTATTGAAATACATTCCTTTAAAAGAAACTTTGTATTAGTATATAAATATACTCAGGAGAACAAACATAAGTATTAAATATTCTAGAATAACTGCCTATGTGGAAGAAAGTGATTATGGACTAGGTGTGCATAGAAATGAAGACATGAAATTTTAAAAGGAAATACATAGAAGTAAGCTCATATATATCCACCCAAAATACATACATGTATATGTACATACAGCTGGTGTTGATGTGTCTGCATCCTTAGGCATCTGATTGCATAACTTAGTCCACAGAAGAAGCAAAGTTAGAAGGCACTGTATTAGCTGGGTACTCTGGGAAGCAGGTGCTGAGATGTAGCTAGGAACGCAAAAGGTCTTTTGGTTTGTTAATGTTTCCCTAAAAGAAAACGGAAGTGGGATTGAGCAGAGAAAGCTCCAAATCATGATGTGGATCCTTTGCTGAGAGAAGAAAGATAGGCAGAAGCAGGATTCGCCAGGGTGACCTCCAACCGCTGTGGAGTTTTAGAAGTTGCACAGGAATCCAAGGGAGAGATCCAAAACAAAGAGTTCCCACTGGGTGAGCCCAAGGTAGGATGGAATAGCCAAGTCCAGGTTCTTCTCCCAGGGTCAGCCACTGGCGAGGGCTGCCCAGGAGGAGCATGGCCGTGGCAGGGAAGCTGAGGCGGAGTCTAAAAGCAGTAGCAACTTGAGGCTGGTAGCTAACTTCACTCTGTGCCTGGAACAGAAAGTTCTATCTCGAAGGGAGATCTGAGTAGCACATTTCCATAGCTGCCACTACAAGCTTTCTCCCCTCTAGGTGCATGGTATTTTACTACTTTGACTAGAAAGAGTGTTTCTGGTGGGAGGACACCCTTACTATATGCCCTTATTTTCTTAATAAAAAACTGAATCCCAGATAGATTCAGTGTCTTGGACAGGATCTCAGATCATTTGTTAGAATACTTAGGACTAGACTCCTTCCTTGATGCCGTTTTAAGGTCGTTTTCCATTTAATCACATTTTCTTTTTTCTCAGGAAAAGAAAGTGAGTTTGACACTCAGGAGACCCTTCAAGTACTGTGTCCTATCCTAATCCCCATATCTTTTCCTTTATTTACTGTATCCTTACACCAAAAACACTTGCTGGAAGCTTTTCCCATATTTTTTTTTCTGTGTTAAAATTGCTATTATAATGTTAAATGTCTTCAAAGGGAAATTAATATTCAAACAGTGAGGAAAGTATTTAAAGAAAGCTTCTTGACTGACTTACTCTTTTCTTTTCCCCAGAGAGTAATGATTTTGACCATTTTCGCTTTTGTTTTGGTGGTTCCAGCACATTTCTAAAATAATGGTCTTTTCCTCTACTTGTGTTATACTTGACAGTAAACTATGAAACATGGTGAACTTGCTTCTCTTTAAAATATATATAATCTTCACATAGTTTTAAGTGGTAAAATATTACAACTTTATCTCTCAGTTATAGACAATATATCATTTCTCCCTGCTATTCAACCTTTAAACCTCCTCTTCACTTCCCTCTTTTTTTCTCCTTCTGTCAGTTATACTATCATCTTAATATTAAGGTTTTTGATGATACTATCATTTTAATATTAAGGTTTCTGATGTTGACATTCTCTACCTCAGTCTAGAACGACTGTCATCTTTCCTCAGAATTTTGAGAACCATCTCACCAAGCATGAAGATAATATGAACTTAAATTTTAAATCTGTGATGTTCAGTTGAGAAGGTCTGGAATTGTCAAGGTCAAATAATTCTCTTAGCACTCACCAGGTTATTATGCAACATGTTATTTTGAGTTATGTAAGCATGAGAGAATACTTACATCTTTCATTTTTCTACTGTTCTTTTTTTCACTCTCTGTAGACAGAAAGGTACAAATACAGATGTGTATGCAGTTATGACCATCTTCAAAAAGATGGCTCAATTTATATGTGTGCATCTCTCATCAGATAATTTGGTTTATTCATTATTACTGTTTTATAAGTACTTTTTTTGATCCATCTCCTAAAGGAAAGGAAATAAACAAGTGGGACCTAATTAAAAGCTTTTTGCACAGTAAAGGAAACCATCAACAAAAAGGAAAGACAAACTAATGAATGGGAGAAGATATTTGCAAATAATGACCCATAAGAGTTAGTATCCAACATATATAAACATTTCATACACCTCAACATCAAAAAAAAACAAATCCGTTAAAAAAGGTCAGAAGAACTAAACAGACATTTTTCTGAAGAGGAAATGCAGATGGCCAAAAGGCACATGAAAAGATGCTCAGCATTGCTAATGATCAGGGAAATGCAAGTAAGAACCACAATGAAGTATCACCTCACACCTGTCAGAATGGCTATCATCACAAAGAACACAAGTAACAAAGGTTAGCAAGGCTGGGAAAAAGGGAACCTACTCTCCTACACTGTTGGCGGGAATGTAAATTGGTGCAAGTCACTGTGGAAAACTAGAACTACCATATGACCTAACAATTCCTCTTCTGGGTATATATCTGGAAAAAAACAAAAACTCTAATTCAAAAAGGTACCTGCACACATGAATGTGTGTACACACACACGCATGCACAAACACAATGGAATTAGTCAAAAACATTTAAAAATTTTTTAAAGTTTTACTGAATTACGGCTAATTTACAAGTTTGTGATAATTTCTGCTGTACAACAAAATTAGTCATACATATACATGTATCCATTCTCAGAATCAAAAAGAATCAAATTTTGCAATTAGAAGCAACACAGATCAACCTAGAGAACATTATGCTAAGTGAACGAAGTCAGAAAAAGACAAATATTGTATTACATGACCTGTATGTGGAATCTGAAAGAACAAACTAGTGAATAACACTAAAAAGATAGATATATATGCTGATATATAGCTATATATCCATAGGAATATATATGTATGGGATTATATGAAATCATGCATGTGAAACTTTTTAAAATTCTAAAACACTATAGAACACTATAGATTTAAAGAATCATTCAGTAAAAAAGTTAGTCACATGCAAGCTGTAAGAAATAACTCGGAAAGCAACTCTCAACTGTTTAACAAGTTTTCTATAATATACTCACTAGCATCCTAATAAGCTATGCCAGGATATCATAAGCAGGACATTGATACTGATACATACATAAAAGAGACAGCAATGTTCCTTCACAACAAGGCGGCTTCTTCTTGCCCTTTTATAGCCTCACTGAGTTTTTTTCTATGCCAATTATTGATACATCATAGCAGCCACTAATATCGTCTGCATTTCTATAATTTTGCCATATTAAGAATGTTATGATTATATATTTTTGTAATCTCTTGAGGTTACTCTTTTCATTCAATGCAATTTGAGATTTATTCAAGTTACTGCATTTAGCAATCATTCTTTTTTTATAATTTTTTTTTTTTTTTTTTTTTTTTTTTTTTTTTTTTTTTTGCTCGGCAGTATTCCATGGTATGAGTGTACTATAGTTTGCTTAATTTTTCACCCACTGATGGGCATCTGGGTTGTTTCTAGTTACTGGTTATTGCAAATAAAGTTGCTATGTACGTATTAATGTTTTCATTTCACTGAGATAAATGTGCACGAGTGCAGTTGCTGCTTTGAGTAATATTTGCATATTTAGATTTATAAGAAACTACCAAAATATTTTACAGTGTAGCTTTGGCATTATATATTCTCACCACCAATGTATAGGTGATCCGTTTTCTCCATATCTTTGTATCTGGCTTGGTCATTTTTAATTTAGTCATTCTGATAAGTTGTTGTGGTATCTTATTGCGGTTTTAATCTTCATTTTTTTTTTCTGGTGGCTAATGAGGTTAAACATCACTTTTATGTATTTATCTTCTAACTGTGCAGTCCATCGATGAAATGTTTGCTCATGAGTTTCTCCCATGTTCTGCTTAATTGTGTGTGTGTGTTCACTGCTGAGTTTCAATAATTACTTGTATATTCCAGAACTAAGCTGTTGTTGAATGTGTGGTTTGTAAATATCCTTTCTGACCTGACTTTTCTCTGTAGCTTCTCATTGCATCCTCTTAACAGGGTGTTTTGCAAAGCAGACTTTTTAGTGCTGATGATGTCCAGTTGACTGTTAAACATTTTATGGACCATGATTTCACCTAGGCTTAGATTCTGAAGATTTTTTTTACCTAAATTTTTATGTTCTAATAGTTTTACAATTTTCACTTAGTTGTGCATTTAAGCTTGTGATGCATTGAGGTAAGTTTTGTCTGAGATGTGAAGGTAGGTTGAGGCTCATTTTCTTTATCTTTAGATATCCCATTGGCCCTAGGACCATTTTTGAAAAGCCTATTCTTTCTCCACTGAATTGTTTTGGACTTTTGTCAAATATCTATGTGTATATTTGCATGGATCAAACCACTTGTTTAAAAGACATAGCTATCTTTATTTTAAATGTTAGAAAAAAGTGTGGAAGATTGCTACATCTCATAGCAATCAGCGCAACACTGCTTTCAAACCTGACTTAACACAGGAGATTTTTCTTTCACAGCTACTGTGAGCTATACCTAATGCTTCTGTCAAGTTGTCACAGTGATTTGCACACATAGGTATTCGGAAGTTGATAAAAAGGAGGTACCTTAATTTATGATTGACTAAAAGATTACTTAGAGTAAACCGGATAGTTAGTAGGAGGGCTGTAGAGAAGATTGGGCCTCTCTTTCTAGGCCTGTGTATTACAACTTAAATATCTGGGAAGGCTATCTAGTTTCAGAAATTTTCTTCAACTTCTAGAGTTTCTCTTCAGGTATTGCTTTACAATGAAATTTTTTTTTAGGAAACCTGATAGCACTTCTCCATTTTGATAACAGACTATAAAAATAAAGATGAAACCTCCTTAAACTGCTCAAGTGAGATTTCTACAATCACTAATTTAATGAATAGATTGTCGTGTATTGTGAGACCAAACTTGAATCATATTTTCCTGTGATCTCCCAATCCATACAGGCCTCTATTTTCAAGTAAATTATGAGAATGGAGTAGTTATTACCTATAAATTTCACTAGAACATCTGCCTCAGATTACTCGGAGTGTTACTGAAAATGAAGATTCAATGGTTTTTCCTAAGACTGCTTAACTGATTATGTTGGTATCAGGCCCTGAAATCTTCAAATATATATTGCACAGGTGATTTTTTTTTGCATGATAACATTTGAAAGCATCATCACACAGGAAAGCTCTAGGAAAAATACCTCTTTAAGGCTTGTGGATTAGATGCTGATATAAAATCCTTAAGTAACTGGAGATAGGAAACTGTGTATCATATTGTGTACACAGTTTTCCCAGAGTCATCTGGTGTGTAACATACATTTAGTATTTTTTTTTTTCTGTCTTTTTAGGGCTATACCTGTGGCATATGGAGGTACCCAGGCTAGAGGTCAAATTGGATCTATAGCCACTGGCCTACACCACAGGCACATGGGAACTGACCCTTGTCTTCAGCCTACACCACAGCTCAAGGCAGCACTGGATCCTTAACCCACTGAGCAAGGCCGGGGATAGAACCTGCATCCTCATGGATACCAGTCAGATTCATTTCCACTGAGCCACAATGGGAACTCCAATATGACGTACATTTAGTGTTGAGGTCAATTCTGCAAATGAAGAGAGCAAAGAAGATAAATTTAAAATGTCACATGATTTATCATTTTTCTGTGATAACTGAGCCTATTTCACCGGATAGGTACAGTGGCATTTTTCACAGAAATAGAGAAAATAATCCTAAGATTTGTATGGAACCTGAAAAAACTATGAATCACTAAAGTAATCTCTGAGCAAGAAAAATAAAGCTAGCAACATCACATTTTAAGCTATATTACTAGGCTATAACAATCTAAACAGTATAATGTGGGCATCACTGAATTATAACAAACAGATAATAATGGAACAGAATGGAGAGCTCAGGAATAAATCCAGTTATATCCGATAAACTAATTTTCAACAAAGGTGCCAAGAATATATAATATGGAAAGGGCAGGCTCTTCAATAGACTGTGCTGGGAAAACGGTATTCACATGCCAAAGATTGCAATCTGATCTTTACCTTACACCATATACTAAAATCAACTCCAAGTGGATTAAAGATTTAAACCTGAGACCTGAAACCAAAAAACTAGAAGAAAACATAAAGAAAATCTCGCTCACATTGGTCTCAGCAGTGGGCTTTTGGATTTGACATCCAGAGCTCAAGTGAGAAAAGCAGAAATAAACAAGGTGGACTACCTCAAAATAAAAAGCTTCTGCACAGCAAATGAAATCATCTACAAAATGGAAGGGTAACATACAGAATGGGAGAGAATATTTGCAAATCCTATACCAAACAGGGGATTAATGTACAAAATACATAAGAAACTCATACAACTCAAAAGCATAGAAACAATCTGATTTAAAAATGGGCTGATGAACTGAATAGGTACTTCATAAATGTCAGTGTGTTGAATATTCCATTTGATCTGTTTTTAGTCTGAATCAACTTTCTTCTTTAAGGTGAATCTGTTTTCTACAGCTTCCTTCTAAATGGTAAGATAAGATGAATGCATAGTGAATGTCAATTACGTTCCAACCTTTCTATATCTATTATCACTAATCCTCGAAATATTTTTCAAGTTTGGTATACTTGCTGTTGATAAATAAAGATGCTGAGACTCAGCAAGGTTAAGTAATTGATTAAAGTTCATGGAGCTTGTAAAAGATGAAGGTGGGTGTTCAATCCAATTGTCTGACACTGAGATTCGTATTTCTACAACATAATCTGGCTCCTTCAGTCATTCTATGAAGTGGTCTTCTAAGAAAATCACCTTTGGCAAAATCACCTCTTTTTATTCAGGGCAGTCTCTGATGAGTTAGACTTTAATAGAGAAATCCTATGTGCTACCGCTTTGCCTGAATCAAGTTTATTAATGTCCTTGAACTGAATGAACCTGGGTGGAAGCCCTGTTGCTTTCTATTTGCAGAAAGTCAGGAGCATTTAGATACAAAATAACCATAGGTTATGTACAAAATTAACCATTTAACATGTCTACCGCAGCTATCTTTATAACAGAAAAAAAATCTCTGATCCATGAAGGTGATGAAGCTTGTTTCTAGGTTAGATACTTGCATTTCATAATTTCATAGCTTTCCTGCTTGCTTGCTTGCTTTTTTTAATCTTTGACAAAATACTAATGCTCTATTCCTTTTTATGAAAATTTATGGATAAAAATAAGAAACTTTTGAACAGTAGTTGAGAGGCTTGACAGTGTTATTACCTTAACAAAATTTATAGAAAGTGTGCCAAATGTTTAAGTAATAAGTGTTTTAGTGCTAATAATGAGGGAAAAACAGAAATAAGAACTTCCAAAAATTCTTTAACAACTCTGCAAGAAATAAATCTACAAGGAGGTACAGCTGACAAATAACATTACATAGATTAACAGATTTAAGTACTAGTGTAAGTACATTGTCATAGCCACATCAATAGTAATTCTGAATTCAGAGTCAAGACAAGGTAATTATGTTGATAACGTGCACATTTTATGTGACAGAGACAAAGGTTATACTCACAGTAGTGAACCATCAGCATAATGTGCACACTGACCACTCAGAAATGCTGCTGGCCATGAACATCAGGATTATGGTCAAATATCGGAGGCATTCCTAGGCATGAATTTAGGCATTTGACCAACATTTAAATTGTCCACCATGTATCACAGTCAACCAATCATGAGGAATACAGTAATGCATTAGAGTCTGATCCTAAAATTGATATGATGATGGTTGAGGGGAAAAATATGAATTGTGACACGTGTAGAAGTTAGTGCTGTATTCCAGGGAGTCCTTGAAAAATCCAGAAAGCCTTTTTTAAGAAAAATGACGATGAAAAGGACTTTTGAATAACTGAGAGTTTGCCAAGCAGAAGATAATGGAAGAAGGATAGTTACAGGGTTATGGTACTAGCATCACTGAGAACTCTGTGGTCCCTGGATGCTTCTGGGCTGAAGTTGGGACCATTCATTACCTGGGCCCCAGGAATTGACTCTGAGTATTTCTTTAGTTGGATAAGTTTTTATTTTTTTAATTTAGGTCAAATTAGGAAGACTTGACATCTTTTTTTTTCCCGTTATACCCACCTGCACAGCGTGGTGACAGGGTTACTCATATATGGATTCACCGCAAGTGGTTAGACATAGTTCCCAGTGCTATATAGTAGGATCTCTTTGTTTTTCCACCCCAGAGGGAACAATCTACAACTATTAACCCCAGACCCCCCTACCATCCCACTCCCTCCCCCACCCTTTTGGCAACCACAAGTCCATTCTCCAAGTCCTTGATTTTCTTTTCTGCATAAAGAAAGGTTCATTTGTGCAGTATGTTAGCTTCCAGATATTAGTGATACGGTATCTTGCTCCATCTGACTTACTTCACTCAGTATGAGGGTCTCTCATTCCATCCATATTGCTGCAAATGACATTATTTTACTCTTTTTTGTGGCTGAGACTTGACATCTTAATATTGAGTCTTCTTATCCATGAAGACAGTAGATTCTCTTCATTTGTTTAGGTCGTCTTTGGAGTTGTGTTTTTTTTTTTTTTTTCACTTTTAAAGCTTTATTAAAGGATAGTTGTTTTACAAGATGGTGATAATTTCTGTTGTACAATGAAGTGATTCAGTTACACATCTACACACATGCATTCACTCTCAGATTCTTTTCCCACAGACATTATAACAGAAAATTGGGTAGAGTTCTCTGTGCTGTACTGTAGGTTCCCACTGGCCGATCATTCCATATACCTCAGTGTGTATATGGCGAAGGTGGATAATCATTTGATTGTGAGTTCACTCTTAGGACTTGTGAAAACACAGGAGGCAGGGTGCTATTGATATAGCATCTATAGGGTCTTAGACTTCACAGCTTTCTTGGCCTGACTTGCAGAGATTTTGATTCTGTGTGTCTTGCCTGGGGTAAGTCACTCATTTTTAATAAGCTCCTAAGGTTATAATGATTAATTTTATCAAGATCATATTTTTAAAACTCTGCAGTAAACATCATGAAATAAGAGCTTATAAATGATTTTGATTTTTTTTTAATGATGGAGTTTTTTTTTAAGGTACTCTACACATGCCTTACCCGATCAGCCACACTAAATAAATAAGAGCACAGTATTCCCACTCTTCTACACCACTTAATTAGGATTTTTAGAAAGCTGGTTTTTATTTTTATTTATTTGCTTTTGTTGCATATCCATATGCCTTAGAAAAAGAATGTGCTTTATTCACTTCTTTCTCCTCAGCCCCTAAGGCTTAGCATATCGTTGGTGAGAAAGCTCAGCCATAAATATGTAATGAAGGTAAGTTATGTTTTACCTCTGGCTTGTTTATTTATCAAAAGAGGCAAAGGGCTAAGTTGGTGGCCTGAACCAGTCAGCAGAGACAGCAAGTAGGTAGCCATCATCCATCGGCTATGGCAGAGATCAGTGGAATATTGTTCGCTGATGTGCTGAGATTTAAAAGCAAGCCGAAGAACAGGGTGCACTGGAGCTAATGGAACAGGATATTAAAAGGAAGTCTTAACATTTGCTTCTGGTAGGTCAGGACCAAAGACCACAGGTCATCAGAAGGTATCCTGGATCAGGGGAACCGAAAAGCCACTAGAAACAATGGGTTTAAATGGTAGCTAAGGGGGGGAGAGTGTTAAATTTCTGTGGGCAGATATTTGGAAGGGAAGTCAGTCACCAAAAAGGTAGTAGAAGAGAACCAACCACCTGTTGCTAGAAGGCGATAAGGGGGTATCTTTAAATAGAGAAAGGGGCCTTTCTCCAGGCCCCGAGGATGGAATGATCCAGGGAACATTATGTATGGTGTACTACATCTTGAAGCCTGGAGTAAGAGGTTGTGGCTGTTTGGTCTCCTGGTCAGAGGTCACCTAAAACTAAACTGAAGGCTGGGATAATATTGACACGGTCTGAGAGGAGGTTCAAAGTCTCCTCTCTAGGTTCTCCCCCTACCCTAATTCCTCCCTGGGTGAGGTAACCCTACATATTTTAAACTTTTTTCCCCCTTGTTTTACTTAGAATTTTCTAGTACAGGCAGCTTTTCTTGAACTAAAGTATTTTTTTCCTCTGGAGAGATAGGAAAAAAATAAGGGAGAAGGTTTATAGCACAGATTTTAACTGAAGAATTCTTGTGTGAATGCAGTGGGTGAGAAGAAAAGATTTTTGTGGAGTCATTATTTATTTATTTATTTATTTTTGGCATGAGGGAGACCTACTTCAGCATTTATGTTTATAAACAATTTTTCACAAAATAAATCATTAAAATTTGCTAGTTAGTTGATAAGTGGTATTTATCCTTAAATTTTTAAACTTGAAATTAATCTGAAGGTGATCAAATTTGGGAAATATGTGCCTATAATCTGCTACTTAAGGTTTAGGAACACAGGCAGTGGAGTATGGGAAGAAGCAAGGAGATGCCTCCGTTAACTTTGCAAGACTAGGTTTAAATCCAAGCTTCAAGCACTTACTAGTTGTGTGACACTGATAGCTGGTCTACTTTTCTGTGCCTATATTTTTATTTATATATGCATGTATTTCTCAAATCAGGTATTTGTGACATAGCTTATGAAGTTTAAAAGAATTAACCTACATAAAGCATTTCAGCTGATGCCTGGCACATAGCTAATGTATGTAGGGGATGACTGGTAAAGCTAACCAGACTTGTTACTTGGAGTAATGAATGGCTTACATATTTTGCAGTACTTGTCTTTATCAAGCATGGCTATGACTATATACTAAGTCTACTTAATCTACTGTCTGTAGAGTCAGAAATGCTACATGGTTGTAGAAGTTCTGACAAAACAGACAGAGGTGATGCAGTATAGCTAAATAAAGTAACATCTCTACTCTGCTAAAGGGAAAATTCCTCCTCTATTATTTGCCGTATTCTTCATATGAGGATCATAACAGTCCTACCCCATTATGGATTTGTAGGGAGGATTAAATGAGATAATGTTGGTGCTTATTGTTGATTTCATTGCTTTGGGTTAATTCTGCCATTTAATCATCAACCATCTGAGGTAGATATTGCTGATAACCCCATTTTAAAGATGTTAAAGCTGAGGCTCAAAGTGGTTTCGCAAATTTCTCAGTGCCACACATGTAATAAACAGATGGATTCAAACCATTCAGGGTCCAGATAAATCTTATGCTCATAACAGTGGTCTTGAATTGCATCCAAATGTTAGGACGCTCAAGACTTTTGGGAGATCATCATCTAGTTTAATCCCTTATTGATACAAATCTGGAAGCAGGATCAGATTGACACAAGATCATGCAATGAAATGCTGTCTCATCACAGCAGATCAAGGTCTAGGTTGGTACATGCTTTTGTTAGGGGGACCTTTGACTGCCCACCTTGCCAAGCACTGCACTAGCTGCTTGCATGAGTTGTCTCACAGCAGGAAGACCTGATAAGGAACATGGTGCTGCCCTGAAGACAAATTGAGAATTTGAGAAGGGCCAGCAGGAGGAAGGAGACAACCAACCTCCCAGGATCCTTGGCACTGGAATCCAGTCTGGGCTGAGAGGTGTGCACACCACCAAGAAGGACCCTGGGCCAGACCAAGTGTGGGGCTGCTGAACAAGATGATTGGGAAGAGACAACCTGGAAACTAATCCCATTCCCATAAAACTGGAGATTGCAAGCCACGTGGCAGAGCGGCTCTCCTGGGGTCCCTCACCCCACTGGCTCTCCTCCCGGGTACCTCTTCCCAATCAAGTCTCTTCCTTTGTCAGCATGCATGTCTCCTTAGACGATTCATTTCCAAGTGTTAGGTAAGAGCCCATTCTGAGGCCTTGGAAGGGGTCCCCTTTCCTGCAATCTTTCATCTGAAAAAGATGAATGATAACCTTGAGAGGATGGATGGCTCCGTCTTTCCTAGTATGCCTTTCCAAGAGAAGTTCCTCTTTGCTTGAAAATGTAGCTCACCATGGAGTTCTGAGAAAATCACTCAGAGTGCAGGTGCTCCAGACCACTCATTCCATGAGTACTTATTAGAACTGTGCATATTTAAACACTTGATACAAGTTTCAATATCTTATAATAGGTGCTCTAAAAGGATAGGTGCTTACTTTTGTAATTGTCAGAACTAGAGGCTATTGCTAGGTACAACCCTAAGTATTTGGTCTTCAAAGAAAAGAGATTTTTGTTTTGTTTTTTATGTAGGCAAGCATTGTTGTAATTTTTCAGTGTGATTTTCTTAACAGTTGAGCCTCCAGGAATCCTGCAAGTCTCTCTTGCTCTGTCATATGTGGGCTCTGGTTTTTCAGTAAAACTTCATGATTGATAATGTGGGGTGTTGAGCCATAGTTTTAAGGTTTAAAGTTCATATTCCCCACTTGCTAATTGGACCAAATGTGTGAACTTTTTGGCACTTTGATGCCCTCATCTAGAAGATGGGCTGGTGAGTGGTAGGACTCATCATAGGACTATGGGGAGGTCTCATGAGTCTTACTCACAAAATGCTCACAACAGTATTGGGCATGTAGCAAGGGCCCAATGCATGTTCACTATTAAGTCTCAGCAATCCTAGAACATCTTGATTTCGTATGTTTGCTATGTACAAACATTCAAACATAAAACTAAGAATGTAGATATAAAACAATACAAATTCTTTTATGTGTTTACCTGCAAGACATATTAAAAGCGAGAACCTCCTTTGAGCAGGAAAGACAGCCAGGTAAACAGATAATTATATCAAAATGCGTATCCCTGTGAGAGAGATTCAACAGAGTGTTTCTGGTAGTAAAGGAGAAAGAGCAGACTTGGAGGGAGTTTAGAGAGGAATCTGGGAGGGTGTGACATATGAGCTATGTGTGTCAGAAGGGTGGAACAAAGAGAAGGGCATTCTAAGAAAATCAGGGAGACATGCAAAAAAAAAATTAGTGTGTTTGATGAATATACATTTGACATAATTAGAGGAGTGGGAGGAGGGCTCGGGAGTAGAAAATATGGTTTAGAAGGAGCCTGGGGCCTGAGCAAAGAGACAGGTACCTCACTAGTGATGTGCAGTCTCTTATGATGTTTCTTTAGGTTACATAGGAGTCATGGTGACAGCAACGTATTACTTTTCCGTAGAACCAAACTTGTTATTGAATCCTTGTTCTGCTGCTTGCCAGTTGTGAGCAAATCACACACCATTTCTGTCTCAGTGCTCTCATCTGCAGGATAAGGGTGATAAAAATAGTACCTAATCCAAAGGAGATGTAATGGCATAAAAATTAATGTAAATAGTGGGGACGCACTGTGCTTCTATATGTGATTTTGAATATAACTCCAGTCTTAGCAGTAGATAGGTTAACTCTAAAGTGTTAAATTCAATATTGGAACCAAGAACCAATGCCCAAATCCACAGTATTTTTTTTTTTTTTTTTTTTGGCTGCAAGCTGCTCTTTAAAAAATATGTTGCTGTGTGTGTATGTGTGTTTCCAAATGAACAAATATTAACCTTCCCCTAGAGCTTGGCAAGGAATCTGATTATTTTTCCTCCGGCACAATTTCTAGTGTGATTGTGATCCATTCAGTGAATAGCATTTGGCCACTTCAGAAGCATTTTCCCACTTCCATGTAAATGGTATGATTAGATGTGAAAGGTAATCTTGAGTGCTGCCATGTTATGACATTAAAAGAATAATTCAATTGTTAGCAACCCCTCACAAATAACTATTCAGTCCACTTGTGTTGAATACTTGAGCATTCCTGTATGCCTTTCCTTTTTGAAACACAAAGCGGTATTGATTTCTCTTCATAACCAACTAAAAAGTGCTTTGAGCACTTTTATCATTTCATTATCCAGCAGTAAATAAGGAAAATAATCTGCAAAAAGAAAAAAAAAAGTCCGTGCGTTACTTTTATCCTTTACCCTGCAAAACTCGAATGCAGATGAGAGTGACTTTTTGATGGATTTGAATGTCTTTGTTTGAAGACATCTTGGCAATCATCATGAAAGGCATTTTGGTGTAGTAAAAAGCTGTGAGCGTAGAAACTGAAGCCCCAGTGTATTAATCTGCTTGGACTGTCATAACATATTACCATAGATTAGTTGACTTCAACAGCAGAAATAGATTTTCTCATCATTCTGGAGACTGGAAATCCAACATCTTGGTACCAGTGTGGGTGGTTATGGGTATTTTTTGCTGGCCTGTAGGTGGCTGCTTTCTCACTTCATCTTTAGATGGTCTTTTCTCTGTGTGCAAGTTGGCTAGTGTTTCTTCCTCCTCTTTTAAGGAGACCAGTCCTGTTGGATCAGGGCCCCTACCTTTGTGACCTCAGCTCACTTCATTTCCTTAAAGGTTCTGTCTTCAGATACAGTCACATTGGAGGTTAGGGTTTGGGGAGGGGTCACAATTCTAGCCATAACACCCAGTTTAAGAACTAACTCTGCCACCTACTGGCCGTGTTATTTTCAGAAGGGTATTGATCTCTTTGTGTCTCTGTTTTCTCAAAAGTAAATGAAAGGGCCTGTCTGCCCTGGAACAGAAATGAATTTCTCCGCGGAAGTTAGTTTGGAAGGGATCTAGAAATTCAAGGAGCCAGAAATCCTTGCCGCAGAGCTGAGAACCTTTGGATATGATCTGAGGTGTGTCTTCCACTCCTGCCTTCAAGCTTTCTTCATGAAAAATTCACCTTTTGGTTTTAAGCCTCTTGGATTTACCTTAAGCTATTTCCTCTGCCTGGAATTCCCTCATATACCTGAGTGTCAAACCCCTGTTTCTTTTTCTGATGCCCAGAACCCTCTACTTCCCAGTATACTTCCCAGCAATCTCTGTTCAGAATTCTTCTATCTCTGCCGTAGTACATTTCCTTTGCGATAAGAATATGCAGATGTAATGTTCTTGTGCACTAGATTTGAAGCCAGAAGAGGGTGGAAAGGAGTCCATATTCAGCTTTGGGTCCAAAATATGGAGCTCAGCATATTGACACCCAGTGCGTTGGAGAGTGAGGTTTGTGGCAGGGTGTAGAGTAGATGCTCCAACTATTACTAGCTCTTTCTCAAAAAGAATAAAAAAAAATGCCTCTAGTTTGGGGCAATATCCTGGATGATGCTTTTATGACCGCAGGAAATACTCTTGCATGCTCTACTGTGATTTCCCTGGCTTACAAGATGATAAGTGAACCTGCCCCAGTTTCGTACATGCTGACAGAAGACACTAGACCTCTAGATCAGAGATCAAGACCTTTATTTCTCACAGTGCAGCTGGCTGCATGAGCATCATGTTCACATTTGTTCTCCTTTGCCCACAAGTCCTATGGGGCTAACATGGGCTGGCCCATGTGGATATTGCACACACACTGGACTTGTGTCACACCTGAGGAAACCAAAGCTTTAGAAACCCCCAATCTTGTAACTGGGTTGCTGTTAAACCTGCCCAAATTTTAACCTAAAGGGAGACGTCTTGGTGGTACTAGTTGAGAATCATATCTTCCCTTTGCTCTGGTAGCACCTTTATGCTGTGAGGTTGTTTGCTGTACATATATCATGGAAAAGATAGTCGAAGACAAAAACTGCCCCAGGATGTATGGAAACATCACACAGAATCCTCTCTCATCTCCCAGCTCTTTCTCCAAGTCTGCCTTTTACTAGTTCTTCAGACAAACCCAGTAGGACTGTTTCTTTTTGATGTCTTACTATTTTTCCTTGCTGTCTGTGGAACAAGGATTGAGTGGACTGGACTGCATTACTGTTTGTTTTCCTCCTCCCTCTCCTCCCTCCTCCTTCTGATTTACGATGTTGTGGCAATTTCTACTGTAAATTGGACCCAGTCATATATATATTTACGTGTGTGTGTGTGTCTGTGTATACACACACATTCTTTTCTCTCATCTCATCCCCCATCATGTTCTATCCAAAGTGATTGGACACAGTTCCCTCTGCTGTGTAGCAGGACCCCATTTCCCATCCATTCTAAATATAAGTGTTTGTATCTACTGACCCCAGACTCCCAGTCCATTCCATTCCCTCTTTTCTTCTTTTTAAAACTTTTTTCCTGTCTCTGATTTTTTTTTTTCCTTTTTTTTTTTCAGGCCTGCACCCGTGGCATATGGAGGTTCCCAGGCTAGGGGCCAAATCAGAGGTGTAGCTGTCAGCCTGAGCCATAGCAACGCCAGATCTGAGCTGTGTCTGCAGCCTACACCGCAGCTCACAGCAACGCTGGATCCTTAACTCACTGAGCAAGGCCGGGGATCAAACCCTCAACGTCATGGTTCCTAGTTGGATTTGTTTCCCATGTGCCACGATGGGAACTCCTCTGTGATAGTTTTCTCAGATAGAACGTGGCCTTTCCACTTCCTAGTGCTGCTGTGACCCATGTTTGTGAGACTCTTACTCAATCTAGAGCTGTTCTAAGAACCTACTTTTCTAGAAGAGTGAACATCAGAAAAACTGATAATATATACCTGAAACCATCATAAGGGAAAAAGTTTTTGACCAAACCCAATTGGTCAGATTTATTTATTAAAGACTGATATACATGGCAGTCACAGAAGGGGGGATGTATGCAGCACTAGGAAATACAGGATGAATTACTGAGACACACAGTACTGCTGCATAGAACAAAGCTAGGAGACTTACTACCTCTGTGGCGTCTATAAGCCTCTATTTCCTAGACATGGAAACTGGAGCTACTTTTAACAGCCTACTCACTACTAGTTTATTGTGGCTATGAAAATTAACAGACTTAAGCCAGAATTGCTCTTTAACTGGAAATTTCAGTACTAGCTAAGCACCTGCTCTAGGCTAAACACTTGATTATGTGACTGTTCCAGTATCTGCATCTGTATCCAAGGACAGTTACCTAGATTGTTGTGTTTAATTTTTATGAGAAGTGTAGGAAGGAGGATCGTACATTTCATTTCAGGACTCCAATTTTATTTTTTACTTCTTTGTCTTTGTAGGGCTGTGCCCACTGCATATGGAAGTTCCCAGACTCTGGGTCAAATTGGAGCTGTAGCTGCCTTCCTACACCGCAGCCACAGCAATGCCAGACTTGAGCCATGTCTGTGATCTACAGCACAGCTCACAGCAACCCCCGATTCTTAACCCACTGAGTGGTGCCAGGGATCGAACCCGTTTTCTCATGGATACTAGTCAGATTCATTATCACTGAGGCACAGTAGGAACTCCCCGGGCTCTAATTTTATTTTGTTTTTAAATTTAATGTATTTTTTTCATTTTTTTAATGATTTTTAATTTTTCCATTATAGCTGGTTTACAGTTTTCTGCCAATTTTTTTTTCAGCTGTATAGCATGGTGATCTGGTTACACATACATATATAGATTCGTCACAAGTGATTAGACATAGTTCCTGGTGCTATACAGAAGGATCTCCTTGCCTTTCCATCCCAAAGGCAATAGTCTACATCTATTAACCTATTTTTTATTTTTTAAAATTTATTTTGAATATAGTTGATTTAGAAAGTTGTGTTAATTTCAGGTGTATAGTCAAGTAAAGCAGTTATACATATATCTGTGCCTATTCAGATTCTTTTCTCATATAGGTTATTGCATAGTATTGAGTAAATTTCTCGGGACTCCAGTTTTAAATGCTAAAATGACTAGGAAGAAAATATAAATGATTAAACTGGTGGGAAGTGGTGGGGAATGTGGAAAACTTGAAAATGTAGCTTAATTGAGACCAGAAAAGAAGGGGCTCATCCAAGGTAATAACAAACCCACCCAAATTTAGTAGTTTTCAAAAAGTGTTCATTCTGCTTTTGAAATACTGTTCACATAAGGCTCAGTAGGGTCAGCTCCTTTCTGTTGTGCTTAACTTTAACTATGGTGGTCTGGAAGCTTGGGGTTGGAATTACGTGGTGGTTTGTGCACCCATGTCTAGTGCATAAGCTGGGAAGATTCAGTCAGCTGGAGGTTCTCAAAGCATGCTTCCCATGGTATCTCTATGTAGTCTTTCCACCTGGTCCCACAGGCAAGGTGGCTTTAGGGCAGCTAGCCTTCTTTCTGTCAGCCAGGATAGCTCAAAGCAATGGAACCAACAGAGCTAACAGAAACCATATCACCCTTTATGAACTAGCCTTGGAAGTCACTTAGGATCTCTTCTGCCACATTGTGTTGGTGAGGTGATGTCTGAAAACTTCCTTTCCCTCCTACAATCTGGTTTTGCAGAAAAGCATGGTTCTACCTGTATTCAGCATCTGATTATTTTGTTGAAGATATGTGGATGGTTCTAGTAGTCACCCAGAAGTCGAGAGAAATGCTGTAATTGGTCTTGGACACCAGGCTAGAGCAGATTAGGAAGTTGTTTCAGATAGAAGTAGATAACTATAACAGTACTAAAATATTTCTCAAGGTTAAGTACATCAAACTGGAAAAGATAATTTTATTCTTGGCTCCTAATGATGGGGCAGGTTCTAGGACAGGAGGGGAAGGTGAAGCCAAAATACGGAAACAAGTCGGCAGTGATAACTGTTACTTAAGGGGATACCTAATGCACTTGGCATTGTGTAGAAACACTAAGAGAGCTAGCTAAGGACAAGACAATAGTCTCTCATGGGAACTTTATAAAAAATTAGAGAATTCGCATTGGGGTCGACACTGGGGTATCCAACTCTGTGTCTTGCTGTAGCTGGCTATACACTGCATGGCTGAATCTGTCTGAACAAATGACACCACAGGTATTCTTGCTCATGAAAGCAGAGAGCATTCAGATAGATTTTTTTTTTTTTTTGAGCCCCCTGAATACAAAAGCTCCAAATCAGAGTCAAATGTTAATGCAGCTCATGTGCCCACATGAAAAGAATGACAGTAGGGTCCTGACGAGGTAAATGTACCTACAGAAATGAGATTCTAAGTATCTGTTGTTCGCCCTGTACATTATCTCTATATGGCTATACATAGACATCCTTTCTTCATAAATATTTATCTAGTTCTCAAAGGCAATGTAACTAATCACTACACTTTCCTTCAAATTAAAAAAAAAAAGTCAGGCTTAGGAGAGAGTGAGATCATATAAGGATCTCAGGAGAAAAATCTTTTATGAAATACTCATGTAAATTGCCTTATCTCACTGTAGTGTTATTACTTTTCAGTGGGTATGTTTGATGTTAACATTTTTATTCATGATCTGCTCCTTTGTTGTGCTTTGCTATGGAAGGAGAGCCTGCTTTATTATATCTGGCTCTGGCTTGGGAAAAAAAAAATCCCCCAAATTGTGTTATTTAGAAAAAAAAAAGCTGGAGTAGAAATAGTTCACTTTGAAGTTTATTGAAAACAAAAAGCGATGCTTACTTTTATACCCAGCCTTATTGAAGGGATGACAAAAGCAATTTAAGATTTTTTTTTCTTTCTTGCCTCTATCTTTGTTTAGGAATGTATTCATATGGGGGGGGATAGATAGTAATCCAAGAATCAGAAATCTTTGGT
Organism: Catagonus wagneri; assembly: GCA_004024745.2. Taxonomy (NCBI): domain Eukaryota; kingdom Metazoa; phylum Chordata; class Mammalia; order Artiodactyla; family Tayassuidae; genus Catagonus; species Catagonus wagneri. The sequence goes on from PVHT020000180.1 coordinate 8,651,060, forward strand.
CCTCGGTCCTCTCTGTGCTTATGAGAAGTATAAAATTAAGCATTTTATAGGTTTTTAGCCTCAATTTTCTAAATTGCAAAGCAAAATAAATGGTCTAGGATGGTCTCTAAAATATAGTATTTTCTAATGAACTATATTATACGATATACTATGTATCATTAAATGCCAGCATTTCTTACCATCCTAAAAATAATTGACTTCCTGGACATTCTCGTTTACTCCTCTGAATCTAGTTTCTTCATAAGGGTCATGAGAGAAGCAAAGATCTGATGTGAGCAGAAGGGAAACCGTAAGACCACAGATGACACTTAATGAGTTAGCTCCCTTAGTTGCAAGACGATGCACACAAATCCCCTAGCATTTGCAACTAGGGAGCTGCTTTCTCCCCAGAGTCACTTCTGTCTCTTGATACCTCTGCAGTGACACACAGTATTTGTACCGAATGCCTTCAATATTTGTGACAAAGATTTTCTGCAATGAAATCCAACAAGTAATTCGGACTTTCCAAACCAAAAGTACTGTCACTGTGATGATTCCTACCATTCTCCCCACTTTCCTCATAGAGTATCAATGCCAAGTGATAATGCATGAATATATAACTCATATGACTCCCCACGTTTATAAAATCTATGTGTAACATGCTGTGCTTGTTCTGTTCCCCAAATTAAGGTTCTTTGGAGGATACACTGGTAAGAAGTTCCAGTATTATTTGTGGGTTGAGGCAGGAGAGTCAAACTAAGCCGCTTCTTATTTAACTCCCCATAGAATAAGTTCAACAAACATAAGATAATTTACCCAGATGTTTACTGGACGTCTTCAGATACATTCAACCAAATAGAAAGTACAGAAAAGAGTGTAGGTGTAAGTTCATGACGTGGGAGGGGAAGAAATGGATTATCAATTATTGCTGTAGGATTTCATCCCTAGGCCAGCATTTCTTACACTCAATGCACTTTCGTGACTGATATTTAAATTGTTGGCCAATCTCTCTGGGGAATAAGAGAAATTAAGAAATCTTGTACTGAACGGAGACCCATAGGTTTCTAAAATAAATTCAGGAGTGTGTATGTGTGTGTAAATGCTTTTGCACTGGGACATAGAAAATTCAACCATATCTCTCTCAGGGCATTTTTCACACTTCCAGGCCCAGAATTTCTACACTGCTTTAATTTTGAATGTATACATTGACAAGATAGCATCTGACAATATGGAAGGAGCAGGAGAGTCTTGCCAGAAAGGTGAATGATGAGGTAACACGCAGTCCGGGATGACAATTTCTCCTCTTAAAATGACACAAAAGAAGAGCTTAATGAAATAACATAAAGGAGAAAAGCATTTGAAATAGTTAAAAGTACCAGTTATTGGTGACGTTCAAGTCGGTGGGTTAACTAGGGTGGAAATGTTCCAGAAGTGATGGAACCCATCTTAAGACACTCAGAGTGTCTCTTTAACAAAAAGACAAAAGAAGGCAGAACCAAAGTAAATGTGATTTCAGTAAAGCAAAATATAGAAGCAAAGAAAGAAGAGGGAGGAGGCTTTTGCCTCAACCCACATTGAGCTGTATCTCCTGTCACTCTCCGCATTAATTGCAAAAGTGAATGACTTTTTCACCTTATATATTTGCATGTTAAAGATATCCCTGTACCAAAGTTATAACACACTTTATGCTTTTAGATTAACGGTTCCTGCTAAATTAAATTCTTAAATTAAGCTTCTACTTTATTCAACAGTACTTGTCAATATAGTGCAGTCTAGTATCACAGACGCCAGGAATCTGGAAGGTAAGGAAATGTTTCCCAATTAATCTAAAGGTCAAAACTACATTATGAATGTCTCAGTGGACAATTAGGATTAGGACATGGAGTAAGCAATCAAAACAAATTAACAAAGCCTCCGTATTTGAAACCCAAATCTTGATAAGGCAAGACTGAGAAATCCACCAGACTTGGCCATATCCCAAAAAGGTCATTAGGAGGATGAGTTCTATTTTTTTTTTTTTTAATGTGCTCAATTTGCTCCTGAGGAAGTTTTTTATTTCCTAAGGATAACCACAGGATTAAGACATCATGTAGCTAGTTCTTAATCATAATTCTGAATAAAAGCCAAAGTTAGATGCTTTAACCATGTGATTCTTCATACTGGAAGAGATCATAGTGATAAACTGTGAAGAACCTTTCTTTTAGGAAATAAACCTGTTCAACTGGAAGAAAAGAACACTCTGGGCTTATACAGCTGTGGTCTTCAAATATTTTGAAAAGCCATCAGTGGAGAATGCAATGCATCTATTTCTCCACCTTAACAGGATAAGAGTAATTATTAATTAGAAATTTCCGAAGAGAAAATTCTTGGGACACAAGCTCACCACCTTTGAAGGTAGAGAATTTAAAATAGCAAATTTAAAACTGGGCAGCTTGAACAGTTAAGCAGTTGCGTTGATGGGAGGAGCAGAGGAGGATAGGCTTTGTTACTAGAAAGAGTCCAAGTATGATTGAGGACACACCAAAAAGGAACTGGTGGAAGTTGATATTGTGTAGGCCTGTTCTGAAGATTCTGGGGCCACGAGCAGACATGTCCATGTCCAGAAGCAGTATGTGTGTCATCTCTCTTCTTGGCCTTCCAGTTCTGTCAGTACTTTCTATTGGCCAAACCCAGCCAGAAGCCCCTTGACCTGGAAAGTGGGAAAACGGAGCCAACAAAACTGTACCTCTCTGTGGCAGGGCTTCTCATGGCAAATGTGGAAAGGATTGGTACGGTGACCCAGAGAATTCATATTTTTATTCAGTTTGAATTTCATTCCTGAAACTTAGAGGTGACATTTAAGCTGAAATACTAAAGATAATAACAAACTAGATTTGTGAGTGTCTTCCAAAGAGCATTGCAGGTTGAGGAAACAGCATGTACAAACTCTTGGACCAAATCCATCTGAGGAGCACAGAGGCACCCAGGGTGCCTGGAGCAGCTTGTAGGGGTGGTGGTGGGTGTGCTTAGAGAGGGCTGAGAGCAGAGTGGATCCAGATTGTGATGGCCATGATGGAGCATCCAGACTTCTTTTAAGAGTGACAGGTGTTTACTGAAAAGGGTTTACCGGGAGAATAACAAATTCTGATAAGGGTTTTGAAAACATCACTCCAGCTGCACAGAAAAAAAAAATGACTAAAGACATATAGGAATAATTGTAGGTCATATGCAATTTTTCATGGGTACTTGTTCATACAGTTTCAGCAACTTTATTCAAAAATGTTGAAGTAATAATGTTATATTTATAATTTAAAATTTGAATGAAAAAGCATAGTACTTCTATGATTTGGAAGTATTTTACAAGTTATATGAATGTGATAGAGTTTTCCTTTTTCCTTCACAGTTACGAAATTGGTATACCATAAATTGTTGGTATGATTTATTTTTAAATCAAGGTATATTTTGTAGGGAGTTCCCATCATGGCACAGTGGTTAACCAATCCAACTAGGAACCATGAGGTTTCAGGTTTGATCCCTGGCCTCGCTCAGTGGGTTAATGATCTGGTGTTGCCATGAGCTCTGCTATAGGTCGCAGACATGGCTCGGGTCCTGTGTGGCTGTGGCAAAGGCCGGCAGCTGTAGCTCCGAATGGACCCTCAGCCTGGGAACCTCCATATTCTGTGGGTGTGGCCCTAAAAAACAAAATAAAAAAATAAATAAATTTTGTAAATGTTATGTGATAACGTAAATCCATGATTTCAGCAGATCAAAGAGCCTATTTAATCCCAATGGATTATTGGCATATTTTAAAAATCATGTTTGAAAACACAGACTTTTTTTTTTGGTCTTTAATGGTTATTACTGGAAAGAGAAAAACATTTATTTTGAAACATATTTAGTGGGAAGTTTTTGCTTTTTTTCCTACATTTTTCTTTAAAATTCAGTGTTTTTATGGTAGGAAAACCCATTGTGACCATGTTAAATTGTGTGCAGAGTTTCATGTAACGAAAATGTGGGATTCTATGGGTAGAGCTTTGAAATTAATTTTCAAATCAGGATTTTATGGTTCTTGTGGAAGAGACTGTCATGTTTTTCTTAAAGATGTCTGTTTAAATATTGATTAACACATATTCACCAAAAGGAAATAGATCTTCTCATCTTCCTGCTCAACTGTAAAAAAAGTGTTTACTGAAATTTCTGTTAGATCTTATTAGTCATTCTTCTGCAGGTGCATAAGTACAGGTCTTATCTTAAATACAGTAACTGTGAAAATAGCTTATCTCTCTGCTCACTTTCTGTTGTGGGGAGGACATAGGTAGTCAAGGGATAAAACTTTCATTTAACTCATGAAATCTGTCACACTTGTGCTGTAGGGAAAGACATTATTAATCTCAGTTTCTCCATATGGAGACAGATCTGATGCCTTACAATTTTTTTTTATTAAAACATAACTAATTTACAACGTTGTGCCAATTTTTGCTGTACAGCAAAGTGATCCAACTGTCATACACACACACACACACACACACACACACACACACACACACATTTCTTTTCTTACATTATCTTCCATCGTGTTTTATCCCAAGGGATTGTATATGGTTCCCTGTGCTATAATGTAGGACCTTTCGCTTATTCATTCTAAAGTGTAAAGATTTGCATCCACTTAACCCCAGACTCCAAATCCATCCCACTCCCTCACCTTCTGCCTTGGAAACCACGGTTTGTTCTCTATGTCTGTGAATCTGTTCATGTTGTGTAGATAGGTTTATTTGTGCCATATTTGAGATTTCACATATAAATGATATCAGATGGTATTTGTCTTTCTCTTTCTGATTTTCATCACTTAGTTGAGAATACCTAGTTCCATCCATGTTGCTGCAAATGGCATGATTTCACTTTTATGGCTGAGTAATATTCCATAGTGTTTATATACACCACATCTTCTTAATGCATTCATGTGCTCTGGACATTTAGGTTGTTTGCATGTCTTGGCTATTGTGAATAGGGCACAATATGGACAAACATGGGTGCATGTATCTTTTTGAATTGTAGTTTTGTGTACAATTTTGTCTGCATATATATCCAGGAGTGGGATTAATAGATCATGTTGTCTGCATATATATCCAGGAGTGGGATTAATGGATCATGTTGTAGTTCTATATTGAGTTTTCTGAGGAACCTCCATACTCTTCTCCATAGTGGTTGTACCAATTCACATTGCTCCCAGTAGGGTTCCCTTTTCTCCAGTATTTGTTATTTGTAGACATATTAATGATGGCTGTTCTGATTGGTGTGAGGTGGTACCTCATTGTAGTTTGATTTGCATTTCTGTAATAGTTAATGTTGAGCATTTTTTTGATATGCCTGCTGGCCATGTGTATGATACCTCCTATATGTTTTTATTAAAAACTAAACAAAAAAGGATATGTGGGGAATTACTTTGTAAACTGTCAAGTGTACACCAAAGGTAAATTCTTCCTCTTTTCCAATGCATTGAACTTCTTACTTTGCAAATCTGGTCATTATTCTCTAGCTTAAGGTGATTGGATTGTTTGCTCTTGCCATGAGATGAAGTAAAAATCCTGTAGCATGGTCTCTTGCCTAATTATTCAGCAATCTCTTTTCCTGTGGCTTTTCCCTGTTGCCTTCTGTATCCAACAACAGGAGCGTACATTTGTCCCTCAGAATTGAGCTGCTGAGCTCCTGTTGTGTTGCATATTTTCTCACTGTGGCATAGTGAAGAAGGGATTACTAAAGACCCCTATTTTATAGCAATCATATCCCAGAGCAGTAGTTACAAGTGCAGTTGCCCAGGCTGGTCAGTTCATAAAATGAATGTACAATGGGCTATGTGGAATGTGGCAGTAGGGACAGAGCATAAATCATCTAAAGGAGACTGGTACTCATGTTTATCTGTACATACAGGGATGTGGCTCTAATATTGCCCCTTTTTTCCGTTTGAAAGATGTGCATAGTTTCTGTGTTGTCTCTTGGCATTTAAATATTGGTTAATAGGAAAAAAATCAAAATGCTGTGCTCTAAAAACAAAATGTGTTTGCTTTCTGGTTGTAGTCTTCAGTTCTGGTCTTCTCTTTTCTAGAGGCATCTGGGTCTCTCTCTCGGGACCTTTACCCATGTTTTTACTCATTCAAAATATCATTTCTACCATTAGCAGCATCCTCCACTTCTATCTGGTAGATGGTATTCATTTTTCAGGTTTCAGAAAAAAAATTTCCCTGATTTTCTAGATTAGTTATTGTTGCATATAAATTTTTTATAACACATCAGAGTCGTATTTTTTCTTAGTTATTTTCTTTTT